>CM060961.1:33563804-33586304 GCA_030765045.1 Tenodera sinensis | reverse complement strand
TAGAGAACGTATACTTCTGTCAAATGGAACATCGCTGTTCATTTCTTTATGTTAACCGTCCAAAGAGAACGGAATTGAAAGCTTTAAAAGATTTGACTATCACTAAAAGTCTACAGTATTCCCATATTTCTCTTGCACCTACAAGGAAATAAAGAATAATATAATTTCTGCAAAAGTTTTACTCAATTATCACAAAGAAGATATAGTAATAAGAGTTTCTAATAATGGTTAGTACAGGAGTAGAGAAAGTCATGTGAGTGTAACATAGATTTTTTTTCTTCTTCCCTTCCTTCTTTCTTTTCTTCTATCCTTAGCTCCTTTCTTAGTTTTTCTTTCTTTCCCCCAATACAGGGAAGATCTAAACATGTATTTCCGGTGACCATGTTACTCCTAATAATTTCTCAATTGTTTCGTAACTTCTTTAACAGAGGTCGAAAGGAAGTTGGTTTCTTTTGAGTTATCTACTGTGTGCTTGTAAATGACACTGGGTTGCATTTGTAAGACAAAGAAGGGCAGGTCTGTTTACTCCCCCCCCCCCCTTGACGAGCTTGTTTCATTAGCCACGGAAAGCTGCCAGTTCAAAATAACAGCCGGTGTTTAAATACTACCAACCAACGAAAATGCTTTCTCATAAAATTGGAAATGTAATTAATTAGTTCTCCTTTCATTCCGTGCTGTATCTCTGCTGAAAAAATATGACGTGCAACAGTCACAAGGCCTTCTCAAACCAACATAAAGTCTTTGGAATGCTACTCATTTCTATAATAACATATTTACGAAACTAATCATAGACCTTTTTTAATGTTCCATTTAGGTATATGCCTCCTTTAATATAAAAGTTCATATGAGTGGCTTTTAATCTTGGTTGAAACTGCCACTGCTCGATAGCAATGATCTCACATTCACACACACACGCACGCACGCACACACACACACACACTCTCTCTCTCTCTCTCTCTCTCTCTCTCTCATTCATACTTCCAACGCTAGACAGGCTGGAAATAATCCTGGATAAAGTAAAATTCCCAACCTCCAGCCCGGAATCGAACCCGGGACTTCTGGATTTGAACTTAGCATAACAACCTAGGAACTACAGAGCCAGTTACAATAAGATGATGATCGCATGAGTGAATGTTCATGTAAGATTAGCATTATAAAGCGAAGGAAATGAGTCATCCATAAGTACGTAGTGAGAATACCTTCACATGCTCGTAAATGAGAAATTAGCTTCTCCTCCCGTATAATTTATTATCTACCGTGCTGAACTGATAAACAAGACAGTCACTCGCTCCCTGCAAGAGAAGTGAACAGAGCTGTAGAATATGTTATGAGCACTTCAAGTAAGATCTTAATTCTTATAACTTAATAATGTACAGAGAGTTTTACACCTTCGTTGCTCAGGAAAAGTTCACAAATAATTTCATCTTCTCTCTATAAGCCATGGCAGATTGTCCTATACACATTACGTCATTGCTATTGTTGGCACGCCAGTCATAGTGAAACAATTATGCACCATATCGAATAGAGTTAGAACCTGTTTATCATTCTACAATTACACAAACGAATTTTACCATCCACTAGACTAATATAATCTCGAAAATTAATATATGCATGTATAGCTTCTACATTGATTGCAAATTATGGCACTTAGGGGTTAGATTACAGAGCGGGATGGCTCAGGCGGTAACTCAGAAGCCCCGATCTTGGTGACCTATGGTATTCTTTTGTTTCCCCGGGTCGCCAGGCGAATGCTGGGAAGGATTTCCATATTCTCCGAATTTACTGTTCCTACATTTCATTGCGTTAATCGTTTCATTTCACCCTGCATCCCGGAAGGTTGATGCGTCGCAAGCGTCGGAGTAGCAGCACAACACTGGAAAAGGAAATATCTGGGCCCTCCATGGACGGTACAAGCCCGAGGGGGGGGGGCGGTTTCCGAGTCTGGCCCCCCTCTTGGGAGTACAAACCCGAAAGGAAAATGTAGGCAACCTACCACCTGCTCTATCGTGGCACAGTTCCGGCCGCCCTTCCGATCCATTCACCTCATTCATCCTCCCGGAGGTAGCTCGTCAGAGACATAGGTACAAAAGATCGCATTTCGGTCGGTGCTAAGTCCCCCTCCACAAGCTGTCATAGAGCCATAGTCATAAGGTTTTGGTTTTATAAAAATATTTTTTCAGGGTAGCTTAGAGGTCCTCCAAATATATATGTATTTCCAGTAAAACATCGAAATCAAATTCTTGGATGGAATACAATCTAGTAGAAAAAAGTAATGCATAAAATGTATCACAAAAATAAGTTGCTTTTCAACAATGAATAGTAACAATCAGTAACAAACCCCATAATGAAATTAAACATGTTTCAGTTAAAGCACTCGAGCAACATTTCTTTGTTTGCTTCAACACAAACAAGTGTATGCAATTAACTCTAATGAAGCGCTTTAGTTTATTTGCTTATATTAGTTTAAATCTAAATATATATTAAAGGTCATATCCTTTAAAGAAAGACAATCTATTCCTTGGTAAGACAATTATAAAACACACGCACGCGCGCGCACACACAGACACACACACACACACACACACACACACACACACACACACACACACACACACTTTTTTTTTTTTTTTGTAAAAGTACTATTTTTGGATTAAGGGGACATCAAAACGTATATTTCCGGTGATATCTTGACATCGAATTTTTGACTGGAATAGAATACTTGCGCTACTTATATACGTAGTAGAGAAAGTGAAAGTATATTGAATACCTCTGTTGAAGAATATAGTTTATATATCTCAGATATAGTCAGTTATCGAATCGAAATAAAATAGAGAACTTATATTAATTTCTACCGCACTCCTAAAGTGACAATATGCCTTCTTAATATGGCACAAATCTCATTAACTGTGAATTAAGTCCTATTCACTTGAGAGATAAGACAGGGCACTTTGGTAAATACCACGTGCTATAAATGCCTTATACAACGCCTTACTCACAACTCATAATTTGAAGTGTATACCGTCAAATGGGGCACTTGAAAGAGCCGTCTATCCTGCCACCTGCCGTAAAGTAACATAGGAAAAAGTAATTTGGTTACAGAATATACTGGGAGTTCAATACTGATGTGTTAATTTCACATTAATTTCTCTACTCAATATCGCTTCTACGACTTGTACTTAGGAAAACTGATAAACCTACTTCACATCAATAATAATTACTCATTTAATACGTTAAATGTTTGTAGAGATAGTTTCAACACACAATAAGAGTACAAGGGCACAGAGGAAAGTGGATCCATATTGAAATATTTAAAGGTATAAGACCATATTTTGGCCCGAAATTGCATGGTATCGCGACAAATAGCCGAATGACTCGATGGCAACTTGGGGAAGGAGATTTAGCACCTCGAACTAAAGGATATGTTTTGTACCTATGCCCCCGAGGGAGCACCCACTGGGAGGAAGGATAAGGCGAATGGATCCTAAGGGCGGCCAGAAAGTTGCAGGTGGCAGGATCGCTACATTTTCCCAGTTAGAAGCATCCCGGCGGAGACCGTATTCGAAATACGTAAAAGATATTTGTATTTTGTTATGGAAGTCCATTATAGAAACTTACACAATATTTATTCCGAATATAGAAGATTTCATCACACGGAAAGAAGCTGAAAGTTTACTGCAATATCACAACAAAATTATAAAACAATTAAAATGAAAAATTTGAAAAACCTTTTTTAACATGCAATCGTTCGTTCTTTAGGTATTTTAAAATAATACCTTTTTCTCCTTTAATTTGAGTGCTAGAATTATTTTCATGTGAAGTCGAAATCATTGCATATGGCCATTTTATATACATACGTAACCTTTAAATTACCATGATAGTGTTCCTACACACGTAAAGCTCAAGGTAAACGAATGGGAAGCAAAATACTCTGTTTTAAAGTGTTTTAAATTGCATTCAAAACAGAATTTATTTTACAACAAATGCATGTTAAACCACATTCTCAAAGCCGTCAGCTCAATAAACGTGCGTCAATTACAAAAAAACCCGTTTGTAACATTTTTTACCTTTAAATATTATTTTAGGACAGTTTCTCAATCACTGTAAAACAAACTTCCATTATTCTGTAGCACCCACTTATGCCACAAATAGGAAGCATTGTATTCTACTCAAACGAGGTTACATAAAAATACAACTCTTAGGTTTAATAAATCCATAAAAAGGAGCTTTAAATACACTTAATATGTGACTGTGCACACGTATGTTTTCAGTGTCCGCACGCTTAAAAGTAACATAGCTAAAAGTCCAACCATAAACACATTCCTGTTTAAGCTAGGAATGCCACGGGAAGGTTTCCAAGAAATTCCTCTATCTCAAACTGTCCTTTACGTCTAAGATGTTTTCTTGTTTTTAGTTTTCTAAATTATGCTCCAACGGCTTTTTTGAATACCCTAAGACTATCTTATCGTTCATTTTCTTATAGGTACAAGGTGAATATAGGAATACAGTAAGCTTTGAGCGATAGTCAAATCTTTTAAAGCTTTGAGATTACGTTCTCCTTGCACGATTAAAATATAAAAAAGAATCACGATCTTCCATTTGACGATAGTTTGCTTTCCAAAACCCAGACAAATAACATTGTATTGGTTCATTGTAAAAAAAAATTATTTGATCGTAAATTGTGTGTTTTATATAGTAAGATTTGGTCTATCACTTACAGTTTGCTAGTTATGAAAACGTCATCGCAGTAAACAGGACTACATACGCTATAGCTAGGAAACTCAAGATATATATTTCGTTTGTCATCAAAAATATCCCAAACATGTCATTTTAATCAAAATTGTTAGAGCCATTTTCGAGAGAATCAAACTTTTCCATATTAAGAGTGATTTAGCTTTTGCTTTTTAACTTACTTTTCCTTTTTGAGTTATGCTGCCCACAGACAGACAGACAGACAGACAGACAGACAGACAGACAGACAGACAGACAGACAGACACGCGCGCACCTTTTTCTAAAAATGCTTTTTTGCATTCAAGGGGCCTCAAAACATGTTTCCGGTGAAATATCGACATAGAATTTTTGAGTGGAATACAATACTTTGTCTACGTACTATGCGTAGTAGAGAAAGTAAACTGTGAATTTACATAAAACTATAAGAAACACTCTTTGTGAGAGCATCCATTTCTAAAATATACGTATTGTTTCGGAATGTCTAAATACTGTCATGTTTGAAGTAGTCACCAGGCAGCTGTTTCTCGCGATGTCACGTAAGGGGTGCAGAATTACAGTGTCAACTGACTATCGCTTATTCCCACTGACGCGCACAAGTGTCCCATTATACTACGTAGGGATATGGGAAAGTGGGTCACTTCTGCACCTAAGTAAACATAGCTACAACGAAAGGTACAATAACGTAATTTCTGCAAACGTTCATCTTATTAAAATGAAACAAATGTCTAATGTCTAATGTATTGCATTCACATGACTTTCTACGCACATTAGCTTATTACATAACTTGTATAACGCAGTTTTATAAACCATTTTTTTTTTCATCAAGTTTAGTTTAATCGAGATAAACGTGTACGAAGTTCCTTGTAGGTACAAAGGGAATACGGAATCCCAAACGGTAATCAAATGTATAAGAGTATGCTACTATATGCTGTCCTTGAAATGCCGTACTTGTTCCACAACATCGTGATAAAGAACTGAATACAACATTTCAAAAATTGACAAATTATTGCCAAATTAAAACCGATATAAATGAAAACAGATACAGATACAGTTACTACCATTTTTTAAAATTAAATTGTGAAATTTATAGACAGTTACATTTTTTGTGCCTAAGGTATTGTCACGCTTTTATCATTTAGTCGAGAATATTCAACGCATTCACTTTAGTTGTCATGTATCTTAAATAGATGGGGATATGTTTTTCCGAAACACACACACACACACACACGCGCGCGCGCGCACACGCACACACACTGTATTTTATCCAGAATACCTGTAATATTTTCAAGAAATCTTGATATTGAATGCAACACTTTCTCTGTGTTCTGTAGGTAGGTTATCACATAATGTATATTTACAAATACGAATTAACTTTGAAACTTTCACTGGGATTTTCCTGCCACATTCCATTATTTAATTACATAATTAGCAATGAATTGCATCTTTTGTTAGTTTTGTGTGTGTGTGTGTGTGTGTGTGTGTGTGTGTGTGTGTGTGTGTGTGTGTGTGTGTGTGTGTGTGTGTGTGTGTGTGTATATATATATATATATAAGTAGCTTTCGAGCACGCATCAAATGTAATTGACAATGATTGTCACCAAAGCGGCTAGAAAAATCGTACAAGCTACTTAAGCATTGATAGGATAATTTGTCATTCAGATATCTTATATAGAATAAATTGATTTTGAGCCTAGGAGCTCTTTAGCAGCAATTTTAAAGGCGTTAAAATTCTTAACCTTTTCCTTAAGGTCATTAAGAAGAGCATTAAAGTAAAATTAGTTGTCATATGTTGATGTTCACGAGATATAATAAGAAACAATAGATGCCAGAGGAAATAAAGTGAATGCGGTACATCAGCTGTTTATTTTGTGTCAAGTTTCACTTGTGCCATGTGTTGCCCCATTCGACAGTAGCGTTTGTGTGTTTTGTTTTGCCTGACTGGTAAGAATAGTAAGAATAATTGACTGTCGCAATTACTATGGAATTGTTCTTTTCTGGTGAAGGGGGTAGACAGGTAGTGAAAGCTTAGCGACCAACCTACCTGATTGTGTGAGGAGGCCGCAGGAAAGGAAGATAAAAACCAGCGGAGGGCCCAGCATCCTGTGCCTTATTCTCCTTGAACTCGGCATGACAGATTACATGTGCGACTTCAGGTGCGCGACATTGTTTACGACGACGACACAATCCGCATAGGTTGTCACAGCTGTCGATAACCGAGAAGTTGAACACTGGCGGCGGTGAAGGCGTCCGTAGCGAGCGACGCTTGGCACGAGACTGGCGGTACGGCGCGGCGCGGTGCTTCTTAACTTCCCGTTAGTTCCGCTAGTAGCGCGTCAACAAACGTGACGTCGCTATGACGACCAGGCAGGCGTAGCTCTGTCCACTTGCGCGCCGCGACGTACCGCGCCGCCCCGCCGCGGGGGGGAACAAACCTCTGCCTCCGTGATGAAATGACGAGCTTTACGAGCAACAGGGGGGTGTTTTCTTTTAAAAAATTCTGGTGAAGAAACCCGAGGTAATACCCTCGGGGTCCACCAGTTCGCTTCCAGTCAACTATAAAGAAGAGCTAAATCATCGACTCACTTTACTGGCCGCTATTTTACTGCTGTGTGACATCGAAACATCTGCACCGCAACACTATTTTCTTTTCTTCATCACGTATTAAGGTAGAGGAAGTATTGCATTCCACTTCGGATACCGACTCCCCTGCCCCCCTCGTGTGCGTACTATCCCATGGGGAGCCCGGAAACTGGATTTGAGAACTGGACACTGGATATACACTGGCCTTAAAATTCCATGATTTTTCCGGACTGACTTCTTCTTTGGTCGAGGGTTCTGGCTTCTCAACTCCTAGGCCCCAGGTTCGATTCCCGTCTGGAGTTGGGAATTTTTCTTTAACCATAATAATTTAATATCCACAATGAATCGCGAATGTGAGTATGTTTAATGTTAAAAATTATAAAAAAAAAATCAACGTTAAGAAACCCTATCTTTCAGCGAGTAATAACACCGTCAGTTGTTTCTCAAGTCAAAGCTCCTAATATGACCAAAGAAGTTAAAGAGGTACATAGATGAAACAGTATCATATGTACTGTGACCCCGGTCCCGCATTAAACAGACATTCAAGAGTCAAAGAGACTAAGTCAATAGGGCTCGAAGTCAAAACCTAAAAATCAGAGAAACTCGCCACCTCTTACAGCTCACCGTTAAAAGGTTAAAAAACGAAAGTTAAAATATATGGAAGTTAAAACTGTTAAACTTTACAAAAAGATATGCAAAATAGTACATCCTTAAAACGTTTTAAAGAAAGCTAAAACATCCAAAAAGTCTAAAATGTAACGAAATAAAATACAAATTAAACTGTTTACGGAATCTAATATTAGTGACAAACCACACCGTTATATTTGCAGCTTCTGGGTCATTACCTAAAATTGACTGCAGAGTAAAACCCAGGCCAATGGACTGGCGCTCATGAACACGACAATCAATAACGACATGCACTACGGAGTCAAACGCCGCACGCAGGACAGACAGGTGCCGGGTCACCACACAATAGAGGGCACGGGTTCGGGCCATGGCCTATAGACTATTATCGGGCTCGGGCCGGGCCTGGGCCATGGCCTATAGACTATTATCGGGCTCAGACCGGGCCCGGGCCATGGCCTATAGACTATTATCGGGCTCGGGCCGGGCCTGGGCTATGGCCTATAGACTATTATCGGGCTCGGGCCGGGCCTGGGCCATGGCCTATAGACTATTATCGGGCTCGGGCCGGGCCCGGGCCATGGCCTATAGACTATTATCGGGCTCAGACCGGGCCCGGGCCATGGCCTATAGACTATTATTGGGTTCAGACCGGGCCCGGGGCATGGCCTATAGACTATTATCGGGCTCAGACCGGGCCCGGGCCATGGCCTATAGACTATTATCGGGCTCAGACCGGGCCCGGGGCATGGCCTATAGACTATTATCGGGCTCAGACCGGGCCCGGGCCATGGCCTATAGACTATTATCGGGCTCAGGCCGGGCCCGGGGCATGGCCTATAGACTATTATCGGGCTCAGACCGGGCCCGGGCCATGGCCTATAGACTATTATCGGGCTCAGACCGGGCCTGGGCTATGGCCTATAGACTATTATCGGGCTCAGACCGGGCCCGGGCCATGGCCTATAGACTATTATCGGGCTCGGGCCGGGCCTGGGCTATGGCCTATAGACTATTATCGGGCTCGGGCCGGGCCTGGGCCATGGCCTATAGACTATTATCGGGCTCGGGCCGGGCCTGGGCTATGGCCTATAGACTATTATCGGGCTCGGGCCGGGCCTGGGCTATGGCCTATAGACTATTATCGGGCTCGGGCCGGGCCTGGGCCATGGCCTATAGACTATTATCGGGCTCAGACCGGGCCCGGGCCATGGCCTATATATTATCGGGCTCGGGCCGGGCCTGGGCCATGGCCTATAGATTATTATCAGGCTCGGGCCGGGTCAGGTCTAAGAAAGTCGGCCGGTGCAGACCTCTACCACACAACCCAATGGTGGTGAGGTAATCTTCCAGATCACCCGGATGATGCGGGACATCTGTCATGTGCTTGGCGTGAGGCTGGAGTCGGATCAGTCGACCCAGGCTGGTTAGTGCTCTTGTATTACAAATTATAATTATTGCTATATTATGTAATAAACACATACCTGAAAGACGGGTAAAATAGCTAATGTTATTATACCTCTAAGTTTTACAATGCAGTAACATTTTTTAGTATACCAGTTCCAGACATTGCTACAGAAACATATACACTCAATTATATCACTGAACTCCTTCGTATGCAATGATTCTTGAATGTTTGCTTTACAATTCAAGCATAAGCTATGGTTGTACGGCGTTCATTAAATTTAATGATCTGCCAGTGAGTGTAAAACCAAACCTGGTGGTCATTATGTAGAACAGAAATCATTGCCAAGAATCCTGAGGGAGAAACTTGCTGAGGAAACTGCCCAGGTGTTCGCTAAAAGAATACTTCATGACTTATTCCTTTGTGCAAAAGAACACCAAATTACTTACAATTTTTGAAAAAGCAGCAATGCCCAAGAAAGTACAACAGGGAAAAATATTCTTGTTACGATTATATAGCTCTAAAATGTAATGTTTCTAAATAAGCGTAAGAAAAAATTATCACAATTATCAAATTAATATAGAGAAAAAAAATGTTCATATGCACTTATTTGAAGAACCCTCATTTTAATGTGTTTAAACTTTTGGTGAATCCAGAAAACAGTATTTCTGAGAAAATGGGTGGTTTAGTTTTTCAAAATCCTAACTTTATAGTGAAATATACCAGGTGGCCCATCCCAGCCGGCCCTCGGGTAAGTAGACAAATCTTCGTGCGTTAAAAGAGTTGCAGAAATAACAAGTTTAAATCCAGTCTGGCGTGTGTGTGAACCTTGTTCTGCTTGTAACAGAGCGAGCGGCAGAGGAAATGTCCAGGCTTCAACTAACGTGTGCAGCGCGTGATAATAGAGAGGAACAGTCTTACATTATTTTCCACTTCACTTACAAGACTTTATTTACCAGGGAATAAACTCATCCCTGTTTATGCTACTATTGTTTAACATTGCGGATTACAGATTGAAAATTTCCGTAACAAAATACATGCAAACATAAAGGCGCGTAATGTTTAATATACATTTTCTTGTTAATAATAATAATAATAATAATAATAATAATAATAATAATAATAATAATAATAATAATAATAATAATAATAATAATAATAATAATAATAATAATAATAATAATAATAATAATAATAATAATAATAATAATAATAATAATAATAATAATAATAATAATAATAATAATAATAATAATAATAATAATAATAATAATAATAATAATGATGATGATAATAAGCATAACAATCAAAATAATAACAATACTAATATCAATAGTGATAAACATAATAACAATAAATACGCCAATAAGAATAAAATAATAATAAATTTAATATAAATGTTAATTATATAAACAATGTAAATAACATAGTAATTTAATATAAAGTAATAACGTTAAACAAAAATAATAACAATAACTAAAAATAATAATGAAATACAGAAATGACGTTAATAAGAAACGAAGTATTCTATTCCACCCAAAAATTCGATGTCGAGATTTCACCGGAAATATATTTTAATGAAAGCACTTTTGGAAAAAGGTCCGTGTGTGTGTGTGTCTGTGTGTCAGTCTGTGGACAGCATAACTTAAAAAAGAAAAGTCGGTTAAAAACCAAAGTTGGTATTTAAGTTTAATTTCTTTCAAGGATGCGACACGAAGATTTTGAAGAAAATAGCCCCACCCTAAACTACCCTTTACATGGAAAATTTTTCGAAAATTTTAATTTTCTTGAAAATGCCTCTAAGGATTTTGATTAAAATGCCATATGTTTGAGACAGTTTTATGATAAATGAAATGTATATTTTGAATTTTGTGGCTATAGCCTATATAGTCCTGTTTAGTCTGGATGAGTTTTGAATAACTATTAAGCCGTATGAGATAGACAAAATTTTACTGTACAACAAATTTAGATCTCGCTAAAACACATAATTTATGTCTAAATACATTTTTTTGTAGGGTGAACCATTTCGGAGGCATTCCTTGTTATGTGTGTGAGTTTCGGAAAACTTAAAACTTTTGTGAAATGGAATATCGTTGTTCATTATTTTATATGACAAACGTGCAAAGAGAACGGGGTCTCAAACTTTTAGAAGATTTGACTATCACTCAAAGCCTACTGTATTCTAATATTCTCTTTGTACACACAAGGAGATAAACAATAAGGTAATCTGTGCAAATGTTTATCTCAACTAACACGAAGAAGATACAGGATGTTGCAACACATCAGATTTGTTAACTTGTTCACTCTACGGCGAACAATGTAGTCATTAAAGTCGTCTGAATTGGCCTTCCTGGATTTTCTGGGTCTTTCTTTATGATGTGTTGAGAAAGACACATTCGCCTAACTGAATGCGTTCTAATTCAGCTTTGATCCTACAGGCCGAGCTAAATGACACACCGGTGGCTTTCCTATACGTTTCTGTACGGACTTGTATTTAGTAGAGGTCCCCTCTGGAACTGCCCTCATACATTACCAATCACTTCTCGTTACTGACTATCCCTGTAATTTGCTCTGAACTGGTGGCATTGTTTAGTCTATTTTTATCTGCGCTATGCGTCACATGGAGCGCTGCTGGTATTGGACAGACGGATGCCAGTTACCTGCACCACGAATACAGCAACTCTGTCTGGGTTGTTTTGGTTTTTATACACGCGCCGGCCACGCGATGTCCTTATGAGCATACAGCTACTGAAGTGTATCATAATTAAGCTTATTAGGTGAGCTACCAAAAGAGTGTCTGCACAGCAGACGGACAGCACTAGTTTCCCACACTGTACAAACGTTGGTTGATAACTTGATTCCTGTTTAATGTAGCTGGACTACTAAACCTAATGATAAACCAGTATATTTTAAATGTGAAAAGGATAATGATCTAGTCTATCTTTACCCAAGGCACTTTCATTACTTAGACTGCTAGTTATACATAACTATTATTGCATTATATTTTTGTTTATTTCTAGGACATGCACAATGGAAAGTTGCAGTTAGAGGTATTCCTGTGGTTGTGAAAATAATGGTGGGTGTATAACTTCACAAGCTGTGCCTGTTTAGTGTCCAGTGCTGGTGCTTACAGTCTGAATACACAGTGAAGTGATGTGAAACTGTTGAGGACATATGTTTCCATGCTGATAATGATCTAGTGAATGACAAAACAGGTGTTCGTGTATGGAGCAATACAGTGTTGTATATGAGGTATGTAGAAGCCTCTTTGTGATGTTATTTGTGTTTGTCATATTATGTTACGATATCTGGACACTAGAAGGAATAAATAAAACGTCAAACATGTGTGATTCTTCCCATCTCCCTGTCAAATTCCATATCGTAATATTTAGTTGCAAGTTCACACAAAAACATTGAGGCAGCTTATTAAAGGGTAAACTATTTTACTTTGTGCCATGCGAGTAATTATTGGAAGTCTCAGAACTGAAGAAGCATATTTCTTATTGCTATTAAGAAAACTAGTCACTTGAACCTACAACCATTACAGAACCCTTTAATATTTCATAACAGCTATTGATGCACTGAAATGGACAATTTCAATAAAAATGAATCATAAGAAATAAACTGTTTTTATACCTGATTACCTATCAGTCTCAGTTGATCATATGTCCTAATGCCATATTGCTGCCGCTGACGTGTCAACTTTAATACGTGAGTTTGCATAGCTGCGATTGCAGCTTATAAGTGTGCCACATTTATTAAAGCAAATAACAGTTAATTTGCGTTTAAAAACCAATCACAACTATGGAAGCACACATATTAAATTTGACGCGTCAGCGATAGCAGGACATATGACCAGCTGAGACTCACAGGTAAGCAGGTATGAAAAATAGAGTTTTAGGAGTTACCGGCGTGTGGATATTTGGAAGCGCGATTTCTCATACTTTACTTCCATCCCCACACGATTGGAGCGCTTTTGTTTCCACAGATTAACACGGAACTTTCACTTCTTCTCTTAGATGTTCTATGACACCACCTTTAGTTTTTAACCGACTTTTCCTTTTTCAGTTACGCTGTTCACACACACACACACACACACACACACACACACACACACACACACACACACACACACACACACACACACACACACATACACACATACACACACACGGACCTTTTTTTTTTTCTGTCGGTCTGTGTACTCAGTTGGTTAGACGCTGGCCTACTGATCCCAAGGTCGCGGGTTCAAATCCGGCCCAGACCCATGGTTTTTAAGTGTGTTAAAAAACGACAGCGAGATTTACTAGCATGTAAAAGAACTCCTGCGGGACGAAATTCCGGTACACCGCCGACACTGATGTTATCCTGGCAATTGACAGCGTCGTTAAACAACAAAATTTAATTTAACGGACCTTTTTTCCAAACTTGCTGTTGTTTTATTCAGGGGGGCCTCAAAATACAATTCCAATGAAACTCGACATAAAATGTATGGGTCGAATACAATGCTTCGGCAGTAGAGATGAACATTTAATATCTCTCAAGGATGCCAGATAAGATTTTGAAGAACATTTCCCCACCCTAAGCCACCCTTTACATGGAAAATTTTTCAAAAAATTTGAACTTTTTAGATATAGTCCACGTAATCCTGTTTACTCTTGATGACTTTTAAAGAAATGCTAAGCCGTAAGAGATAGACCAAATCTTACTACACAAAAATGTTGATCTTGTTAAAAGACACGATTTATGTCCAACATATTGTTTTTATTTGTGGAGTGAAGCATGTCGTAGATACTTCTTGCTACTGACTTTCCTCGAATGGAAGAATGTTATTCACGTTTTTATATCTTGGCCGTGCAAACATAACATGATTTCAGAGCCTTCTTACGGCGACCAGCTTGTAAAAGATTTGACTATCGCTCAAACCCTACTGTAATCCCATACTGCTCTTTCACCTACAAGAAAATTAACCATAAGATAATGTGTACAATGTTTATCTCAGTTAACATGAAGAGGATAGACGAATAAGACTTTGTAAGAATGGTTAGTAGAAGTCATTGAGTGCAGCACATCAGACTTCCCTGTTAATAAACTAATTAGACAATTAGTACACTTTCTCCTCTCAAATTCTGCGTAGGCATTCGTGATGTGTTTCTATGTTTTGCACTCTGAGCTGGTGAAAGTTGCAAATTTGGGTTCCCCACAACTCGGGCACAGTAACTCCCTCTCTGTTTGCCGTCTGACCACGTGGAACAAATTCCAATCAAGAGTTGCAAGCAACATCACTTTGATTTGACCGAGTCATGCGGGTTTACCCTGAGGATCCTTTGCCTAAGCAGTGAGATCGTACATCTTGCTTGCACAATCCACGTCATGCTCCAACTGTTCCAATGTGATACATCAAGTTTTAGTGTCAAGCAGCCCAGTATTCAAGTGATGCAAAAGCAATTGGTTTTGCAATGAGAGCACAAAGTTTTTTGAGCGTTCGTTATTCAGTCCAGTTAGTGACTTCCTATATGGAGGTAGCAAGATGAAATATGGGTGGCGCTGTTACTAAGCGCATGTGCACTGACAAGTCCTTATTTTGTGGAAATTCCGACGTTCTTCAAGAATTTTAAGAGTAACACGGTTTTAATTTTCGTTACTGGCTCTAGTAGTTAATGAAAATCTGTTTCAGAACCAGAAAGTAGCGTAGATAAGAAAAGCACACAAAGTGTAATATTGTTTGGCTCAGAAGAAAGTATTCATTATTACTTTCTCTACTGGTAAGTAGAAGGAAGTACTGTATTTCACTCAAACATTCACCGGAAATATGTCTATTAACTTCAGTGGCACTACACAGTTCTAATATTCTATTTTGTATTGAAACTAAAAGTAGAAATGACGGTATCAGGTATCGAAGTATCGGATATCGTGGAATAAGAAAGAACAATCACTATTTTTGTTTGATTGGTAGACTCAATTACTCATGCAATAACAAAAGAGGGAAAACAAAAGCTTAGAGGAAGGTTTAATCATCGTGTAGCTGTAAAAGCTTCGAGACTACACTGCAGAATTGTAAAATGGAAATTACTTTGTTAATTGCAACGAATACTCACAAGGGACACATGGCATAGCTGCACTAAATCATCGCAACAGAAAAAGGATAAAACACAAATTTCGTGGAACAACCACAGTACTTTCTGTAGCAATAACTCACAGGTGTCCCTATGCAATACGCTGTTACAAACATGCGATTTCTCTATCCACTTTACGCTTTATACATGTGTTGCTGTTGCTATTTGTTTTTAGTTTTAAGAGTTCAAAGCGTCCCGCACAATGCAAGTTTTGCTCAATTTTCTTCAAGTTTTGTACCAAAAATTCAAATTTATCGGTTTAATTTATCTATTAAAACCTGAGGAATATAAGTTATAATATCTAACACACTCAAATTAGTAAAATACTGTGACAAAATGACAAAAGTCTAGTCCTACTACTTTTTTCACTTTATTTTCTTCCAAAATGTTGACACAAATACAGAGTTATCTTTCATTGACGTTGACACAGTACAGTAACCCCGTCCAACGCGGCACCCGGATACCATGATGTATTTTTATGGCACCCTTCATAAGCAAATTAATATTAATTCAAATTTCAAGATAAATTTATTTCCTTCCGAATATCCTCCCAGTGCACACACAGCCAGTACTTTCCCTTTTTCCTCTCAAAAGAAGGGTACTTACGCTAACGGTGGTTGTGATGGCGCCCGCGTGCCCTTAGGCATAAGTTAAATGCGACCGAGCACCCCTTTCTGTATTTCTTCACTTTTTCTGCCTCTCGGTTGACTTTGACGATACATCACTCAATCCTTATTAACTGGTTCGCTATCTTCCTTTTGACGTACCCGTGCACACGCAGCTCTCTCTCTCTCACGCGCGCGCTCGCGCACACACACACACACACACACACACACACACACACACACTAACGACTGTCTCCAAATTCTAGTTCCCTCGCCTCCTTATATAGTCAGCATGAGTAACACGGACCTTTCTCGAACTGCTCCACATAAGCTGGTCGAATAATCTCGAAAACCCCTTTTGATTCTGCCGCTCTGATAGCTGTCACGTGTTTGCTAGCCTTCAGCGCCTTTAATATGCACCGCGCCTGGTATGTGATGTAGCTTCGTCGTGACTGTCTTTTGTTGTGCACCGCGCCGCCGTCTCAATACTTTTTATCAAGAGTTTATCATTTTCTCCCAAGAAATAAAACAATAAAAATATTGTTCTTCAATATTCCTTAGAGTCAAAATAGATATTTAGTTCAGGAAATTTTTAATCGTAAGAACCAACTCTGTTTACATCAAAAATAATTAATTAAATAAGTAATAACTAAGTGTATTGTCCCTTGCGGCATAAATTTAAAAAAAAACACATGTTTGTAAATATTAAATTTAGAAAGCTATGTGAATGTAACACGGGCTTAATTTTCCTCAGCACTTGTCTCAAACGTATAATATTTTATTCAAAACTGTTAGAGCCATTTCCCATGTAACACAAGCCTTTCTTTAGTGTGGTAGCAATTTCTTGATAATGATGTTTTGCCCTTTAGTACCTGAAAGCTTTACATTGTATAGAAATAACGAGAAAAGCAAACTGCAGCAATGTGTTGTAAGCGTAAAATCCATCAACAATTTTATGCAGGAAATTCATTACTCAGAGTGTTGGAGCTATAAAGTAAGTGGTAAAAAGGGAGGAAAGAAAGGAAAAGCTTAAAACTTTATAAAATAATAAAGTGCTAGAAACAGCACTAAAGAGAGAAGGTTTTCAGGGTATTGCCATTGTCCTTATTGCTGGCATTAAACAAGACCATAAAACAGCAAGTGTTTCTGTCTTAACAGCAACTGTGAGCGGGAAACGCCAATATCAAGACTTTACGACTTGGCTTCGCTTGATGCCATGTGTCAGCCATCAAAATATCACACACACACACACACATACATCACGGCATGATTGTATAAAACATCTTGGTTTATATGCAACCACAAATAATGTTGTTCATTTGGGGCTTCAACTTTGATGCAAATGTTTGGTGTAAACAGCAAAGACGATGTGCTAATTCTACTGTTTCATGTTCATTCCACTGAGAGAACAACTGACGCTCTGTGACGTCAGCGAGCAAGTTAGTTCTTGCTCCTGACTCCCAGGTAGGGCCTAAGTAGGAAGCCTTGGGCAAGTGAGGCAAGGCAAAAGGCGAAGTTAAAGCGGTATTAGAACATTTTAAAAGCTCGTTGCTATTTGATGCGACCATTTGAATGACTAAGAGAAAAAAAATCTGTGTTGCAATCACATGACTTTCCCTATTCCTGTACTATTTTTACAAACACTTACTCTTCTCTCTACTTCATATTAGTCGAGATAAACACTTTTGGAAATTCTTATTGCTAACTTTCTTGTAGGTACAAGGGGAATATGAGAATGCAGTAGTTAAAGCTTTGAAATTCCCTTCTCTTTCCACAGCTAAGAGATAAATAATGAATGACTGTCCATTTGAGATAAGTTTTGCAAAAATCACACCAATAACAAAGAATATATCTCAAATGGTTCACTCTACAAAAACGTTATTTCGACATAAATTGTCTGTTTTAACGGGATCGCTTTATCTGTGTAGTAAGATTTGGTCTATCTCTTACGGTTTAAAAGTTCTGCAAAATTCATCAAGAGCAAACAGGACTACTAGGGCTAGGGTCAGAAAATTCAAATTATAGTTATCATTTGCCATAAAAAATATCTTCCACACACGGCATTTTAATCAAAACCATTAAAGCCATTTTCAAGCAAATCGTAATTTTCGAAAAATTTTCCATGTAGTGGATAGTTTAGAGTGGAGGAATTTTCTTCCAAATCTTCGTGTCGCATCCTTCGTTCTTAAATCCCAGGTTTGGTATTTAACTGACTTTTTGTTTAGTTCTGTTCGCTGTTCAGAGACAGGCAGACACACGCACACGCACTAAAACAACAGACTTTTTTTTTTCTAAAAAGGGTTTTTTTCTGGATTCAAGGAGTCTCAAAACATGTATTTTCGGTGAAATCTTGGAAGAGATATTTTAGGTTTAATGCAATGTTTACTGCTAGTACATAGTAGATAAGTGGCGAAGATATTCAACTGTGATTTTTCAGACTGCTTGCTCAATATGTTGTGAAATAAACTATATAAAAATTTTCCTATTAAACTTTTAACTATGCTAAAACAAAATCCACCCCTTAACGCGGTAAAATATGTTAGTGACGAAAGGGATGTTCTTGTAATGACAAAAGGGCAAAACTTATTTTTTTAATTCTTTTACAGTTAGTAATCCAAAACACCACCTCTATTATTGATAGGAGACAGTTTGGAGGATTTTAATATGTTTGGAAATGCTGGCACAAGAATGGTAAAGTTGATCAAATTAAAACAATTAAATGTCATCAATATTTCATTGCTTTAGTTCTATTAGGTGTAAAGAAATTCATTTTTAGAAAAGTTGTCCTTTACCAATCGCTCAGGCAACCATATGCTATATGCAACCGAACGAGTTGACTCCGCAGTAACTTTTAGACTCGCTTTCCCTCCTTCATTGGCTAATGCTAATGTGGCTTCTTATCTAATACAACTTTCCTTCCATCATTTCCCTTTTCGTTTCCTTGCTTCTAGGTTTCCAGGAGTAAGGCGATGCCAGCGCGGATGCTTATTCGAAGAGAAGAGTGGGCTGCTTGGGTGACGAGTAGCCTATTGCCCTCTCCAGACAGCCCTCTTCGAGGCTAGAAGTATTAGGGACCTCTGCGAATCTCGATAAAACACGCCATTTATGTTAAATGGTCTTTTTTGTGAAATCAATCCTCAATTCCTTGCTATTTGTCAGAATTTTGCAATGTTTATAAGTATTCTGAAATGAGAGGTCGGTATTCATTGTGTTATCTTTTGGGAGATTGGAATTTCAAAGCGACCAGCTTTAAAAGATTTGACTATCGCTCATATTCTCCTTGCACCTGCAAAAAAAAACTAGCAATAAAATAATTTCTGCAAGTGTTTATCTCGACTAGCATGAAGAAAATAGAGGAACAAGAATTTTTAAGGATAGTACAATAGTAGAGAAAGTCATGTGAGTATAACACATCATTTTCGTGTAACAGTTTACCTACAGCGTTTTTTTGTTCCCACATAGTTGTAACTGCACCTCGGCATGAAGAAAGCTTTTGAGTTAAGACTAACCCTTTTGTTTCACACTTTAGTGGCCTAGATAATAATGTTATTGGTCTTGCAGGAAACATGTGAACTCATTTTCGATACAGCATTCGTTGCCACATTGCAGAATTCGTTCAGCCCACTCTGCGTCTCGGCTACTTGAAGGTACTAACCAACTTGAAAACCTTATGTGTAAAAGTCCTCATATGAAGCAAACATTGGTGTAATATTCTTTATCCTCTGTCACCAATACAAATATCTACATTTATATCCATAACAGTCTGTATAAGCGTGCGTATTTTTGTCCTTAAAAGGAAACAACAATGTATTTAAGCGCAGTGCACGGCTAGTGAGAGTGACGTATGATCTCTCCTTCCCCTACGGCTGCAACATTCTGAAAGCTAAGCCCAGAAGGAGAGGGCACATATGAAGCAGTAGGTATCTTTTAACCACCAACTACAGGCTGGAGGATATTATAACAACGCTGCAATGACGCAGTGTTTCTCATTTTCGGGTCATAGATGGGACAGGGAGATGGGCTACACAAACGAATGGGCAGCTTGTTATTTTGTTTCACACAAAAACACACGTTTCTGCTGGTCTGCTAAAGCACACAATACTCTGCGTGGTTTCGGAGTGACCACACATCTGGGAGAAAATGTTCTCACATAACGTGTATGTGTGAATATCTCTTAACTGAATAGAAAAAGTCCAAACGCTAAGAATTCCATATCTTATTGGAATTGAGGCCTTCCAAACTGTAACTATAACTGCGGCCAAATACATTTTGATTACTGCAATGGATATGTCGTTAGGTATTTTATATTTGTTTCCATTTGTTATACAGGTAGAAGGTCATTGGGTGATACGTAAACCAGAAATTCTACATGATGAGTGTAACACATATACCCAATATAATTCCTGTTAATAGACAAACATTTTGGCGAAAAAGATAGTGATAATAAAATAATAACAATAATAATAACAGCAACAACAATAATCTCTGTCAAATATTTGAAGCCATCTAGCTAGTTGAGGAATGGATACAAATGGCTTAATATTTCACTAAATATCTCCAAACATTGTATGAACAATGCCCTAATGTCTTTCTATTTCAATTTGAATGAATTTAGACACAGTTTAAAGCCGACGAGGTATTGGACATTAAACTTCGCATGACTTATTAACATTAAATTGTGACTAAAATCATTCTAATTAAGGTACAAATGCATTGCAGCATTTCTTTTACAAAGTATTTGTACAACAGTTAGTGAAATAACTATTTATACCCATTCGTTAAAAAACTAGAGGGCTCTATATATGTTATACAAATTATTTTTTCGGGGCAGCGGTTGTTTACTGACGATATGTGTATTGGAAATATTTGTTACACTCATGTAGAATCCCTGCGTAACGCGGAAGCAGTACTTTCCAGGTGTAAACTGCTGGCATAAGCGGTATAAGTGCAGGTATTTTGATTAATGATACCAAATATGTATCAACTTCGGCGTGTGTTACTTGCTTTTCCTACTCCTATAACAATTTTCTCACAAACCAATAATACAGTTTACTACCTGATGTTTCTTGCATGGCTTTAACTGCCAACAACTCTTGTAAGATAGACTATCCGTTTTACGTCACACCTCAATGTGCACTCACTGATCTAGGTCATGGGAGATGTTTGGCCTCGAAGAGAGCATTCTAACTCGGTTCCCATAGAACATTCTTTACCGCATTACAGCATTCGTTCCCTCAGTCTGTGTCATGTTTTCTGTTGCACGCCTCCTTGAAGGCACTAACCAACCTGAAAACATATTATTATTTCTGTTGCACCGAGCTCGGTTTCGACTTTACCGGCGCTTAACCGTGGTAAAATGTTTACCACTCGCTGGAGACTGGCTTTCAACGAAAACCTCGGTAAAGAATCCAACATGGAGTTTAACAATTATATGTTGCACCTTCAGTATCCCCATCGATTTGAACGCAACGAAGAGAGAATATTAGAAGACAGGAGGGATCTGTTTGTAGAACTGAATGACGTTTCGTTTCGAACAAGGTTCCGTTTGAAAAAAGAAACGGTAACTTCAATTTTAGATGAAATTGGGCAACAACTCGAGTTTGCTACAACAAGGAACTATCCAATATCGCCTAGAAATCGCCTTCTTGCAGCACTGCGATTTTATGCGACTAGAAAATTTCAAGGACCACCTCCGTAGCGCAGTTCTGCGCCCCTGCCTCTGGCGCGGGTTCGATCTCCGGTATCAGCATGGGGATATTTCCCCCTCTGAGAGGTCTGGCACGGGGTGCACTCAGCCTCGTTAGGTCCCGAGGGGAGCAATTGAGGAGCTAGAAGTAGCGGCCCCAAGTTGAGAAGACCGCATAACTGGCCGGGAGGGCTCGGGATACTCACCTCGTCCCACTCTACAGTACTGCAACCCACCAATGACGCCTGTAGTGGGCAGAGGTGGGGGACGCAGCGGCTGGGCGGTAGGCCTTGGCCCTTCATGGGCTGTTGTGCCGGGGTTTAGTTTTAGTTTAGTTTAGGAACATTTCAAGGGATAATTGGTGACTTGAGTGACATAGACAGAACCACGGCATGTCGCATAATACAGCGGGTTTCAGCTGCCATTGCCGTTATCACCTCAGTACATAAAACTGCATAACCCACATGTGAGTCGTGAGGCCTAGCAACATGATCATCGCAGGCACCCTTTTATCCAAATCCTTCCAGTTTTGGCAATGCTTTAGATCCACCCCCAGTCTTGTATGTTTCTACCTTCTCGTTGCACTAAGCTCTCCTAGCCTTTCTTTTCAAATTTTCGTATACAGTTTTTAAGTTTTTATGTGTCCTTTTTGTGGTATCTGAGCATTAAACAAATAATAAGAAGACGAATGCATACAGTAGAATGATAATAAAACATACAAATTATAAATGTTGTATGCATTAACTTACCAGGCAC
>CM060961.1:32018804-32083804 GCA_030765045.1 Tenodera sinensis | reverse complement strand
TTCCCTCACCCTTCCTTATTCAATACAATGGCACAAGGGAGAAAATAACAATCCGTACCGCGATGCGGTATTTCTGACAATCGAACTGCGCTGCTATAAGTAATCTGATAATGAAGTGGCTTAGTCATATTTAAAAATATCTAATGTTATATTCACATGCCTTACTTACTCTATCCACTATCGTTTTATTATTTTCTCTAGTGCATATATGTAGTAAGTAGAGGAAGTATTGTTTTCCACCCAAAAACTCGATTATACTCGTAGATTTCACCGGAAATATGCTATGAGGCACCCAAATAAAAAAAGAAATAAAAAAAGCATTTTTAGAAAAAAGTCCGTGTGTATATGCGTGGCCCCCCACACACAAACTCTGTGTGTGTGTGTGTGTGTGTGTGTGTGTGTGTGTGTGTGTGTGTGTGTGTGTGTGTGTGTGTGTGTCCGTGTGCGCGTGCGTGCGTGCGTGTGTGTGTGTGAGCAGCATAACCAAACAACGTAAAATTGTTTAAAAGCCAAAGTTGGGATGGCTTTTGCTTAACTGATAAACCCAAATCTGACTATACAAAAAATGTAGAGCTCTTTAAAACACACAATTTGTGTTACATCATCTTTTTTGTGAAGTAAACTATTTCGGAGACATTGCTTATTATTTGTCAGAATTTTGTGATACTTAGACGTTCTCAAGTGGCAGGTCGTTATTCACTTTTTATCTCTTAATTATGCAAAGAGAACGGAATTTCAAAGTCATCATATAGCGATCACTCTTAAAATATTTGACTATCACTTAAAGTCTACCGTATTCCCATATTCCCCTTGCATCTACAAGGAAATAAGCAATAAGATAATTTCTGCAAGTGATTATCTCGATTAATATGAAGTATATTGAGGAATAAGTGTTTGTAAGAATAGTTTGTTCACTAGTAGAGAAAGTCATGTGAATGCAACCATCAGATTTTTTAATGTAGGTACTACAAACAATTCTTACGAAGGTTTATGTTGTGTCTACTTCATGTTAGTTCCAGATAAACCTTTGCAGAGATAATATCATTACACATTTGCTTTAGATGCAAGAGGGAAAGAGAAAACCTCATTGGTGTTCAGATATTTTGAAGTTCGTCTGTGTACTCGCCTTAAATTTTCATAGATATTCTTCCTACAACATTGCGAGAAACAACAGAATAGCGTCAGTACTTTAAGAAAATGCGTAAGTGTTGGAAAAATTCAAACCAATAACAAATGCCTTGGAAACGGCTTTGCCAAAGAAGTTATTCATATTAAAATGCGTGTTTTAATGTCTACAGTTTTCGTATAGTTTGTTTTTAATGTGTATTTTAAGGTTTACCCGTATACAAATTACACAAAATTTATATATTGCATTTCATAGGAAAGGTCTACTAAGTCCTCTTCTTTCTGAAGCACTTTTTTATAATGTTGTATAACTGGTAAGCCATAATGGATAGAAAAAGGCGTGCTACACAAAAAATATATACCAGATGTCTTTAAAGGGCCCAATTTATATGAAATAATTTTTGTGGCATTAGCCATTTCTGAAACATGCTCTGTTGCTTTGCATTTTACAATACATCGCCACGTAAATACTGTCACTATTCAGTTGCTCCTCGTGCCATGGGAAGAGTGTGTAATTTCCAGCCCAGGGTATAGCGACCAGCTTTTGCCGATTTGGTTTCCTCCATACCCGTTGTAACTTCAAAGAAATAGGTAAGAAAGGCATTTCTACAAAGGCTTATCTCGATTAACATGGAGTAGATAAAATAATAAGCTTTCCTAATTCCTTTCTTTTTGAAAGCTTCATAAAATAAAAGACTGTAAATAGAGAAACACATGGGAATTAACACTAAATTTGTTATTGGTACCAACTGTACTGTAACAGGTATTAGATAAGGTAACTAGTTTATTATACAAGCATCCGATGATGATTCAATTCACTAGATTTACTTCCCTCCGTGTTATTTATGAAATCGTTGTGCATTTTAGTAGGTGATGAGTAGCACGAGTTATATCCAAACCTTCGATAAGTTCTTGAGCTGCAAGTCGAGGAGAGAATTTGTCTAGAGGAGTTGGAAATCAAGAATGCTAGAACTTTTTAACGAATGAAAGTAAGAGTTTGCTAGAAAATAATTGACGATTAAGATATATACTGCAATGTAAATAAACTACATAGAAAATAAATCAGAATCGTGTAGTTGCACCTAATTTGCTTGATCAATGCAACTTGAGCATTTGATATAGTCATCTGGCATGGAAATGTAGAATCTGGCATGCAAACCAACATAATAAATTGCGGTTCTCTTTATTACAGCAAACATTATTTATGTATGTTTAATGCAAATAACTCTGACATGAATATTCAGAAAATTAAAAAAGAAGGTATATAAAGGAAGTGGTGAAGAGATCTAGATAACGTTCTAGTGAATCAGGACCGTAATTGCTTAGAAAACATGCTCTCAAACATGATTAGTCATTATCTCCCATTTGGGGTCATCAGTGAAATACTCTACAAGAAAGTTATGTCGGATCCTCACTTTTACTTTTTATTAAGGATAATTTTGTGAATGTTATTTACAAAAGAAAAATTCCCTGATATTCACAGAAACGAGCGTAATACCGAAGATGTATTTGTGACTTTCATAACACCACTGCGAGTCTTCCAAACATGAAAATGCATAGTTGTAAGGCTCTTCTAGTGGTGGAAGATTTACAGCAACGGTAAACAAAACCTTCTATAATCGCAGTAGATGAACATTTAAACATTTATACGTTCTATTTAGCTACGTAGTTTAAAAACTTAAAAGTCCACACACCTTTCATATAATATGGAATCCCTAACGTCCAACGAAATAAGGACAAAATTTGTCCACAAAAATAATATTCTGGGTTGAGCAATTTCTAATGTTACTCTAAAGTTTTCTGTGCATTATTTAGCATGTATAATAAACTTGATTACAACCTGCACAGGAAACACAGCAAAAGTTCCTTACCTAATATTATGTAAATGTTTTAGCATCCAATAATAATCCATACACTAGCATTTGAATGAAATGCAAGTTTTAAAAATAAGTGTTGTAGTGTTGAATACATGAAGTAACATCATAACCTGTATTTGTTTGTCGCGTCTTCTGATTTCTTAGTTGTGAAATCGTGACCATTTATTGTATATCACTTGGAAATACACATCCGCTTTTTGCCTTACTACTTTCTCTAACATCTGCTTGTAATAAATAGAGGAAGTGTTATTCCCGTCAAATATTCGTGATCAGATTTTACCGGGAACTCCTATTTTTTTGCGGTCTCCTGAATAAAATAAAACGAATTTTTAGAAAAAAGTGTTGAGAGAGAGAGAACAACAACTCAAAAACCAAGAGTAAGCGGAAGGTCTGTGGTTCAAATCCCAGTTGTGGCATTGAATTTTTAAGTTCCAGTTCTACCTCTCAAACTTTGCCCACACACGGCTTGTGTGTTTAAAACACCAACAGTAAGTTTGTTGGCATAAATAAATAATAATTACCATCTGAAGGTTATTTAATCCTGGGATATAAAGTACTTACAATAGTAAGTCACCATTGGGGTAATTTGTCTCTGATGTGAGACTGCCTTTGTGGTTTACCAGGAGAAATACGAACTGGTTTGAAGAATTCAATGCCATTCTGGCAGTTTGTCACAATAGCTCAGTGGTAGAGCAGCCGCCCGGTAAGCGGAAGGTCTGTGGTTCAAATCCCAGTTGTGGCATTGAATTTTTAAGTTCTAGTTCTACCTCTCAAACATAATTTGTGTTTAAACTCAATGTCTTCTAAAGATGCAACACTAACGTTTTCAAGGGATCCTCTCGCCCTAAACCACCAGTTTATTTTTGTTACCTCAAAACTGGCTTTAATGATATTTATTAAGATATGTTTTTAATACTTACATGATTAATTAATAAAATACACATCTTGAGTTATTTACAAATAGCCTCTGAACTCTTCTTTATTTTGAATAGATTTTGTATAACTTGTGATTTTTTTAAAACATAATTTATTCCCAATAAAGGTTTCGTAGCAATAATGATTTTGAGATAGTTATTTAAACGGCGGTTTAAATTATGCAATATTTTATCATATCTTTTTAAAGTACTAAGTCATCATTAATTTGTTTTTCATGATGTCGTGCGGAGAATAAATTTTCAATGAGTCTGTTTCTGCAAATGTTTATTTGGGTCGATATGACGAAGATGCTAATTTCTTTAACTTTGAGTAGAGCTTAAAGTTTCATTTCCTCAAGATATATTAGATATTTGTATTCTGAAAACATATTTGGTTAAGAGACAAGTATAATAAAAACATCAAGTAACTGTCACTATCAATTATTTTAAGAAAATTGTTTCCATTAGTGCACTGAAACCTCTCCATCAATCTTTTACCACTAAATAGATCCGATGAAGAGATTTGTTTTCCTCTATATGTTGAAGGAGCTGCCTCAGGCGCATACTTGAAAAATGACCAGCTGTTAGCACGAAAGGAAGCAGCCTTGGTTAGGTTTAACATCAGTCTGCAAGATGCAAGATCAGCTCTATTCTTTGTCACTAGGTTACACGAATGTTGACTGGAGAAACATTTAAGCTTTGCTGTTGCAGCAGTTCGCGGATTTGCAGAGTCCATATATGAAGTCCAAAATGCAGTCCATGTAATACATGTTTTCCAGCTTTCTTACAGTTGAAAATCTCTCCAGAACAAACCGTGACAGCAGGAAGACATCGAGTGTTGCATAGAAAGGCGAAGCTATGTAACGCCTTGTCCTTAAACGAAATCTATTTCGAGAAAAAAATTCGAACCATCGTGTTGTTACTAATGTAAGCCTCTGACGAGAAAACGTATGATAGGGCTCAGAGCTCTGGAAGGGAAATGGAGAACAGTAGCTCACAATGATGCCATATAGATTTAATATCTACATTAACCACTGTGTCCCTCTCACGAGAATGTGGCTGCAAGGAATGTGTCTGAAGACAACTCCAGCATTTTCTGTGAAAGAATACGGCTACAACATATAAACAAGGCTTATCTCCTATCCTTGCTTGGGCCATCTGGCAGAACCAACCGGAGGTTGAAAAAATAGCCCTCATATAACTTGTAAACCATGAGAGAGAAAGAGACAAAGAGAGAAAATCTTAACTGTACATAAAATGTATAATAATAGTAATAGTAATAATAATAATAATAATAATAATAATAATAATAATAATAATAATAATAATAATAATAATAATAATAATAATAATAATAATAATAATAATAATAATAATAATAATAAACCCCAGCATAACAGCCCATGGAGGGCTTAGGCTTGCCGCCCGGCCGCTGCTTCCGACACCTCTGTCCACTACAGGCATCGTGAGTGGGGTGTAGTACCTAACGAGGCTGAGTGCACCTGTGTCAGACCTCCCAGCGGGGAGAAATCCCCACATACATAAAACGTATATGTTATTAAAACACCAATTTCTCAAGAAAATGTTTGTGAGTGGACCACCACTGAAATACTCTTTATTATTGGTTTGAAGTGTTAAGTGCTTAGATTTTTTCAATTCAAAGTCATCCCTTATTGAACTGCTTCTTAAAAATCCTACTATCGTTTTAGCGTGCTCATTTTTCTTATACCCACCTAGAACGAAACGTGTAAGTGTACACTGGAAGATAATTTCGATTAACAAGTACTATACAGTGCCTCTGTGGTCTGTAGGTTAGCGTGCTAACCTCCACATTCAGAGGTACGGGTTTCAGTTCCCGACTGGAGGGTGGAAGCTTTTCTTTAACCAGGAGTATTCCCTGTTGGAAGTATGAAAGGAAGACTGAATACTTGTGCGTGTGTGTATTTAAGGACAAACCAGAGATTAAACAAAGCAAGCGTTACCACGAGCAAAAGCAAAAAGCCGCCGAAATGACCTAAGATATTACAGGAGGCAAAAAAGAAATCACACAGAATAGTTTTTTGTTAGAAGAGTGGACAGAGACAATTATATTAATGCAACCACCAGGTCATCCATAAGCTTTTAATACATTTTGAGGAGAGACAATGGATGAAGCCTTAAATTAGATTTGAAGTGATCATAATTCAAAGTAGGTGTGAAGGAAAAGGATCAGTGAAGCATACGCTCTCATTTGCAAATTGAAGAAATCATGACTGATTGATCTAGTATGCTTACCCCAGCTCGTGTGGAGGACCTGTAGCCCCCAGGATTTACAGGTAGGCGCCTGGGGTCAGAAATAGGCGTGCACTGGACCAGAGAGGAGATCCAGGTTTGGACGACCACTATCAGGAATGAGAGTGAGGAAAGAAATGATATGAAATTCTGGTGAAATGGGTGAAAAGAAAAGTGATTATGGGGCAATTGGTGGAATAAATAGCTGGGGAAAATTGGAGAACCAGGAGAAAACCTGCCCAGTCGCCACTTTGTCCACTAGAAATCCAGTTTCCTGGGATCAAACCCGGGCCGACTTGACCAGAGGCGAGTGATCTAACCAGCCGGCTGGCTAGGTATACCACTTTTTAGCAATACATAAATACAATCTGCTTCATTTGTTATGTATGGTTAAAGATATCTGGCGCAGAAAATCTGAATGCTCTTTTCTCTACAAAGGAATAGCTTCAGCTCTTCACTGGGCTGGTTTGTACTGTGCACCTGTGATGTGTATGAATCTGAATTATGTAATATACCTACATAAGTGGACTTGGTGATGTTCGAAAGAAACATTGTTAATAATGAAGTGCAAGAACAAATTAGTAAATTATACCGTGCTCATTAAATTCGTAGACAGCTGAAAGTGTGCACCTTTTCACGTGCATCAGAGCAAATACCTCTCTCTAATGATAGAGGTGCCGTGTTATGTGTGGGGTCCAAGGTGCCAGTATTTTTAAGCTCACCTGCTCGGTCTAAATCCTGCAGTTAAATTTAATGGAAAAATTAATCATCGTGTGTTTGGCTTCTTGGCTTTTGGTTGTGCCGCTTCAAGAAACACGGCGACGTACGGACACAGTCGATCGGCATTCTTTAACCCTAGAATTTAAAGTGCAAATACCTATATGTTACTCTATATTTATGGAGTTGCAACCCACATTAAATACTCTTCGCATACAAGTAAATAAATAAATAAATAAAGTTCTGCATACCTATGTGTGGCCGTGATGATATGTAATATTTAAGGGTGCTTAACTACTGTGAGGTCGTTAATTTACACTCATTGTAACATACGAGTTTTTACTTTCTCTACTGGTAAGTAGGGGAAGTATTGTATTCCACCTAAAAAATTCGATTTCGAGATTTCACCGGAAATATATGTTTTGAGGCCCCCTGAATCAAAAAAAAAAAAAAAAAAAAGTCCGTGTGTGTGTCTGTGTGTCATTCTGTGGACAGCATAACTCAAAAACGAAAATTCCGTTAAAAACCAAAGTTGGTATTTAAGTTTAATGTCTTTCAAGGATGTGACACGAAGATTTTGAAGAAAATATCCCCACCCTAAACTACGCTTTACATGGAAGATTTTTCGAAAATTTTGATTTTCTTGAAAATGGCCCTAACGATTGTGATTAAAATGCCATATGTTTGAGATATTTTGATGACAAATGAAATGTATATCTTGAATTTTCTGGCTGTAGCCCGTGTAGTCGTATTTACTCTGGACGACTTTTGCATAACTGGTAAACCGTTAGAGATAGACCAAATCATACTATACAAAAAATGTAGATCTTGCTAAAATACACAATTTATGTCTCAATAAATTTTCTTGTAGGGTGAACCATTTCGGAGATATTCCTTGTTATGTGTGAGTTTCGGAAAACTTAGCACTTTCGTGAAATGGATCATTGTTGTTCTTTTTTATATGTGAAGCGTGCAAAGACAACAGAATCTGAAAGCTTTAAAAGATTTGACAATCGCACAAAGCCTACTGTATTCCCTCTTGCACCTACAAGGAAATTAGCAATTAGATAACTTGTACAAATGTTTATCTCAACTAACACGAAGAAGATACAGGAATAATAATTTGTAAGAATGGTTAGTACAAGAGTAGAGAAAGTCATGTGAGTGCAACACATCAGATTTTTTTTAATTACAATTCAAATAACATTAGCCCGGAAAACACAAGAGCGTTATTCTACATGGCATACAGGAATCAATAGGAAATTAGGAGTTGGAGCTTCAGCCTGAAAAGCGCCGAGTTCAATATGAAAAACAATATAATACATTTGTAAATTGGGGGCAAGAGGACTAAGTGAAGAAGATATCTGAAGCAGTTCTTCCGGCTTATCTAGGTGAAAAATCGGAAGTTTACAATATGTGAATAAAATGTTTATAACTTTATCCATTTTCTTTTGTAAATAACATACAAAAATGCATTTTTATGCAAAAATGACAAACTAATCGGCAACGAAACTGATCAAAAGTGGCGTTTTATTTCGCAATCCTACGAGCAAAATAAAACCACTGTTAATACGTCTGGTATATTTTGTATTTAAGACAGCGCTCGAATTTATAAAATATCAGTAGTATTATTGTGCTTTCTGAAACTAACAGAAATGACGATTAGAACGAGATCAATTCGTGTGCATAGCGAGTTTCTTGAAATAAGAGAAAATACGTTAAAAACGAAGTCAACAGGTGTGCAGCGAGATGTCAGATGTTTTCATGTATTGTGATTCACGTATTTTCTTATACAAAACAGTGAAGCGATGAAATGCCATTTCATAATGCTTTCTAGATTTTTTGGATAGTAGTTCTAGTGTTATTCTTTCTGCAGGTTGATCTTGGTTCTTCCATTTTATTTTCTTCTAAATTCATATTTGCCACCATTTAATCTTTATGTAAGTTATTCTACATAAAATAACGCTTTACAAAACACAAAGCTATCAGTATAACATATAGGTAACTCTACAGCGAAATGTGATAAATTGAAGTATTACGATTTTATTGTGAACAGGTAATGCGAGCGTCATGAGAAAATTTATCAGATAAAAATCTAATGTGTTGCACTCAAATGACTCCCTACTCTTGTACTAACCATTCTTATACATTCTTATTCCTATGCTGTGTTCATGTTAGTTGAGATAAACATTTGCAGAAATTATCTTATCTTCTTGTAGGTACACGGAGAATACAGTAGACTATGAGCGATAGTCAAATCTTTTAAAGCCATTTTCAAAAAAATCAAAGTTTTCGAAAAATTTTCCATGTAAAGGGTAGTTTAGTGTGGAGGAATTTTCTTCAAAATCTAAGTGTCGCATCCTTGAAATACATTGAACTTAAATACCAATTTTGGTTTTTAATCAACTTTTCGTTTTTGAGTTATGCTATCCACAGACTGACAGACACACACGGACCTTTTACTAAAACTGCCTTTTTTGGATTCAGCGGGCCTCGGAACATATATTTCCGGTGAAATCTCGACATCGAATTTCTGGGTGGAATACAATTCTTCCTCTACTTTACATACTAGAGAAAGTAAAAATATATAATTGAAGTAAAACCTAATTAAACCAATTGGAATTATTAAATATGTGCAAATAAAAGGCGTAATTGTCATGTGATTGGACCTGAAACCAAGTTGGTCACAATGGAGTGATATATCACTAGTAGCTTTCAGTTCGCGTGCACTATGTTAAAGGTTCTACTTTTCGGCCATGCCGTCTAAAAAATATTTTTGAACCGAATACTTTCTGTTATCTTAACTAAAATATTGACCTTTAAATTACGCTACGCATCCTATAAGAAAACATTAATATTTCTGTAATTTTATGTGTGTATATGGGGGGGGGGGGGCGGTTATGCGCGTGCGCGTGTTAGCAGCGTTCAGGTATGGGCAAACTTATTCTTTATGGGGACTTTTAAGTATTGTATTGAAGTAGAACTGGAGATTAAAAAAAAAAAAAAACACTACTAAATGATGGGCGTTAACGGTTAATTCTCGGAGAGTAGTATATTGTGATACAAGTACGGAAAGAGCATCTTTGCAGAATGAGGAAGGAATTTGAAAATAGACGAAGTCTCCCTTTCAAAAGCAATATCAATGTCGATCACGCGGGCCTCTGCAAATAGATCGTGTGTCACCAGTGTCAACCAGTAAACAACTGAAGGTAACTGGTGTAGTTATGAACTGGTATAATTCAACTATAAAATCTGATTGATGATATTGCCTGTCAATAATTAATACCTATACGAGGATGACATAAATTTTATTAACGTCTACTGTAAAAATGCAGAACGCTCGGAGAGCGCAGGAATTTTAACTTCCCTGAGACGTGATAGTTGTTTACAACAACAAAACACTCATAAAAACATCATTCCTAATTTGCCCAGATTTCAAAGAGTTCCTTCTTTACAAAACCTGTCCGGATTTATGCACTCTCTCGTATTGTAATATTCATACGCAGATTACCCATTCCTTTATAAGAAGCATTGGTAGATACATATTCAGGGAAGGCTATTTGGAGTTAAGCTATTAACAAAGGCGCGCGCATGCGATTTTTTATTTATTTAAGGATCCCAAAAACATATATTTCCGATGATCTCACTATCAAAGTTTGGATGGAATGCAATACTTCCTCTATGTATTAAGTACGTGGTAGAGAAAAGTAATAAAATTAACATTTCGCCGCTACAACTACAGAAATACTCTGCAAAATTTCCCAACTCTGAGACATTAAAATTTAAATAAAGCAAAATTCTGCATTTAATCATGTTTCCTAAGCTAGTAAAAACAAATAAAAGCTGATTTTTAAATGGTTACTCAATGTTTAATTGGCCGAGGGAGTGAAAATTCGCGTTCTCCGTTAGAGTACTCCTAGATTGAGCGAGTGCAATCGATTGTCCTTCGTTGTCAAATTTTCAATCTGCTTTATGGTGGTGTTTAAAGTCTTGGATAATTTGAATTGCAGCGAATGATGCAGAAACACTTGATGATCGAATTGGAAGCTCGTCAGATGTCCGGAAATAGGCAACGAGATGGTGAACACAGGCATTTTGAACAATTCAAGTACTGTGAAGAGAGCCTACCATTAATTAACTTTGAAACGAAGCATTTCCGGATCCGCGGTGAGGTAACTTAATTTTCTGCTCTACGTGATAGAAATCTATTCCTGAAATGACCATGTTGACACATCAAGGTGACTACCAAATGCCTGCAACTGGTCCATATTAGTTATAAATGCTGAACACTCAGGTTTAAGTTACCACGTGCACAGACCAGAAACCTCTGGCGAAACCACAGTACAAGTTACTATGATTCCACCATGCCACAGCTCGTACCTTTCACATAACGGTGAGGTATGGTAAAATCGCTGCTAAAACATAAAATAGGTAGGCAAACACTAACTACAAGAAGTTAAAAATAGGAAATAGCAGAAGCACTACCAGTAATGATAAACATTGATAAAGGCACAATAATTTATTCTTTTACCATGTAAAAATACATTTTGACGTGACAGAATACTATAGAAATATCAAATAGTTATATCCCTTATATTAAATATACTAATTTTCACGAATCTCTTAATTCGGTGTAAACTGTAAACATTCTTTCATTGGATGTGAAATCTACAGTTACTGTGCATTCTTATGGCAAAACCCACTATTAGTTTTTAACTAATTTCTCTCTTGAATGTGTTTCACACATCCATACTAATTTGAATTTGCAACGAAATAAGACTAGCAGTTCTAGATCAGTAGTGTTTTCGCCCACGTGGAAAGTAGAAAACAATAAAGCCATCATATGAGTGAACAAACAGATGAGTTAATACTAAAGTGATCGATTTCCCAGTCGTAAACCAATAGTTTTTCGTAGTTGATCATTTATTGTATGTTTTACTCTGCCAAGTGCCCACTATTTGATTATTGGGAAACAATGCAGCTGATGTCAGGAAAAGTGTGAGTGAGTGAGTGAGTGAGTGAGTGAGTGAGTGAGTGAGTGAGTGAGCGAGTGAGTGAGTGGTGTTTAAGGGCCCGTCGACAGCTAGGTCATTTGGGCCCCAAGTCAGTTTTAAAGGATAAAACACTCACTAACTTCTGGTTAAGAACTAAGCTAAAATACAAAACTAAAAAATGCTAAAACAGTTAAATACTAAAAAGGTTAATGTTAAAACCGTTAAAACACCAACAAGATTAAAACGCTAAAAAAGTGAATGATAAAACAGTGACGGTTTAAAATACTAAACAGTAAAACAAAACAAACCTAATTGCAGATTTTTAAATCTTACTCAAAAGTCTAATACTAAAAGCACAAGTTATACTTGTTTGGCGAATCCAATTTCAGCAACGAACCGCAGCACCGCATCTACGGAGACTAGGTCGTCGCCTAGGATGGACCGCAAACTAATCAGGAAAAGAAATGCCTATATCACTTCCTCAGGCAAGTTGTCAACAATGACTCATTGGTTCAGAGCGCGAAATGTTAATTGCAATAAATAAGTCATACGTGTTTAGTTATAAATGGAATAAACATTAATTATGAAATAATATAAATAAATAACATCCAATTACAAAAATAATGAAAATTGACATAGGTAAAGGCTTGGTAAAAAAGTTCTCAAAAGTTAATAATGAGCCCTTGGGCTACTAAAGGGCAACTCTATGAAAATAGGCAATTATCTATATACACTATACAATTAGTATCTACCTACATTTTACTCCAGTAAGTATGAAGGCATTCGCCTATACCGGGTGGAAGGTCAGCCATACGTTAACCTGAGATTCTACATTATGGGTTGAATAAATATGTCCATTATTATTGTCAATAAAGAACGGTTTCGCCGAAAAAATAACATTAGTAACAATTTGATGTTACAATGTCATGAAAAGTTTAATTTCTAAGAGACATTTGACAATGTCACGTTAGCATTAAATTGTGAGTAAATCCACTCGAATTAAGGCAGAAATGCATTGCAGCACTGTTCACACAATGTTTGTGCGACAGTTACTGAAATAATAAATCATTGTCAAATATTTGGAGCCATCCAACTTCTTGACGAATGTATATAAATGATTGTTCATTTTACTCCAGTAAGTATGAAGGGTGGAAGGTCAGTCATACGTTAACCTGAGATTCTACATTATGGGTTTAATAAATATGTCCATTATTATTGTTAATAAAGAACGGTTTCGCCGAAAAAATAATTTGGCTCAAATATTCGAAGCCATCTAACTTATTGAATGAAATAAAATGGTTTATTGTTTCACTAACTCTTGCGCAAATATTGTGTGAACAATCACAGTAATATCATCTTGTTCGGTGCAGTGCACACATATGAAGTTTAGTTTCTCATTGAGATCAGTACTCAGTAGTTGAAACAGTACGTAGGCAAATTAAGATGTTTCATTTATGTTCATACAGCGCTTCTATTATACTACACCTGCGACCGGCTCCTAACCTCAAAATGTTTCATTTGGTGCTGCCTTTCCAGTCTGTAGTTTTCTACATCCTCTGATAGACTATGTGAGGTTCTAATTGAGAGAGAAATTTGCATCTAAGTTTTCAATATTTATTTTATCATCTGACCTTATTTAGGGTTTGCCTAGTGACACAGAATACTACAAATAATAATGTTGTATCTCTCTGTTTTTACAAACGTGTGCGGATTCTTCTCTAGTTAGAATTGCTTTGTGCTAAAACCGCACTACTTCCCCCATTATCGGTAGAGATGGGAAAGTTGAATGGATGATCAAAAGGCGTGGATTAAACAGAGCATGGCAAGGAACCGAGGGAGATAGAATTGGTAAATAGACCGCAAAAATAGGTTCGGTGATATAGTAACGCTGTAACTTGTCTCGTTTCCACGGCGGAGATTCTGAAAGCAAATGGAGGCAGGCAACCCGCTAAGTAAGCTTTGTGGCGTGTTTGTTGTGTTAGTCTGTAATATCGCTAAAGAATAGTACAATCTCCTGTGCCATGAATATGGGGAGGTCAGCATTTCGAGTACTATGTCGTAGTATAGGACTGACGTGCAAGTGTTTGCAACACACGTCCATTCCTTGAGGAACGTAACAGTAGACTCGCTATTTTACCCAGATCTACGAGAAAGTTTACCAGAGAGTTTTGAAACGACTGCTGCAACGCATCCGGCGGGTTCGGGTTCGGGTTCGGCCAGTACTATACCGGAACGGACAGTGGAATTTCCTCCACGACAACGCCCGTCAGCACACTGCGAATTCGCGTGCTCAACTTTGTCGCTCGATGCAAAGTGACTGTTCTTCAACACCAGGCCTGCGCGACTCGTGGGATATCCTAAGCTACCTTCATTTCTAACCTTCTAAACTCAGTTATCACTGCAAGGCCATGAGCAGCTGCACTCAGTGAGCACCAGTTGCCCAGGCCTGTTCGACACTCCTTATTCTCCAGATTCCAAACTTCTTTTTGTTTCCCCGCCTGAAAGACCTGCGCTTCGACGACATATCGGTATGGGCTTCGTATCGGTAGCATCCAGGTCTCTTCTCTCGTAATTATAGTTTCCAAAAACTGCGGATTCCGTCGGACATGTCGAAATCTCCAGAGACACTCGCGTTTGATCCACCGCGTGTTAACCTTTAGAGTAGCACGATAATCCCCAACATTGTCTTCTCGGTATAAGAGAAAACCGAGGAAAACTCCTTATTCGGATAATTCAGACAACCTTGATTGTAACTCGGAACCTCTTGAATATAAGGCAGACACGCTACGCCTACACCATGGCGCAGGCTTTTATGTTTTGTTGTTAAGGACGTTGTCAATTGTTAGGATGTTATCACTAAAGTCACAATTTTTAGTACCGCTTTGTGTGTAGGAGTGTCGGTTATGCCGTGAGTGTGTTCGCCCAGACCGAGAGGCAAGCCATCAGCACTGAACGAAATAGCCCCATGCATACGGTAAGACTAAGAATTACTGCTCTAGTTATCATGCCACCGGGATGCTGGAATTTCGTCCCGCAGGATTTCTTGTACATACCAGTAAACCTACTGACATGGGACTATCGCTTTTAAACACAGTAAAAAACCATCGGTTTGGGCGGGTTGGAACCCGCGACCACAGGCTCATCAAGCCAACGCCGAACCAACTGAGTCACCCAGACCGACCGCATCAGTAGCTTTTAGTAGCTCTTTCCACGAAAGAATCGTCAACATGGAATACAACGCAAAGCCAGGTCGCCAGGTGACATTTAGGGTGGCTGAATTATTCAAGCTTTAATTTCAGAGCTTTGTAGCTGCAATTGACATTTTATTATCTTGTGTATCATGTTTCAAGAAACACGTTGAAATGAGCTGATTAAAAGCTTCATTATGGGAAATTACGTTGAATTCAGTGTTAATAACATGCTTTATTTTTCTTTCAGTGACAAAGTCGGTTCTCATTTGTTTTCAGATTCTGCTGAAGCAATTAACTGCCTTGTTACTCTTAATTCTTACCTTTGGAACTGCAACAGGCAATAAAAGGAAAATAATCATTTAGATCTGACTGTGTGTGTGTGTGTGTGTGTGTGTGTGTGTGTGTGTGTGTGTGTGTGTGTGTGTGTGTGTGAGAGAGAGAGAGAGAGAGAGAGAGAGAGAGAGAGAGAGAGGAGCATAACTAAAAACTAAAAAGTCAGTTTAATTCCAAACATGGTGTTCAACTTCTTCCAAAGTGGTGTAACAGACCTTTTCAAGGAAATCCTACCACTCCAAGGTATCCTTTACGTGGAAAATGTTTTATTTTTGATATTCCGTAGTTTTGATTACCTAATTATTATTATTATTATTATTATTATTATTATTATTATTATTATTATTATTATTATTATTATTATTGTTATTATTACTGTTATTGTTATTGTTATTACTGTTATTATTATTATTATTATTATTATTATTATTATTATTATTATTATTATTATTATTATTATTATTATTATTATTATTATTATTATTATTATTATTATTATTATTATTATTACTGTTATTGTTATTATTGTTATTAAGAAATTTGCAGACAAATAAAATGGATACATTGAATTTCTGGGGATAGCCTGTGAAGCCCTCTTCATTCTGAATGAACTTCGTATAATAGATAAACTGCAATAGGTACACAAAATCTTTCTACAAAAACCATATTTATATAAATATATTAAAGTGCACAATTTATGGCACATATAACTAGCGATCAGCTTTTTAAGGCAATGCACCCATGAAGTGGAGTTTTTTTACTTTTTACTTATACCTCATGCTTTCATTTTGCGATTTTATTTACTAATATCCAAAATATTTATTACTCTGTGCCACCTTCGAAACTCCCCTGGACGTACTGTAATGCACATTCCATTTTATGTCTTTTTAAAATATTTTTTCAGTATTTTTCGTTGCTTAACATAACCCGTCAAACGCTTTGACAGATTATCTTTTAATGTTCAGCAAAACGTCATGAATAATTATTGAAGACGCTCGAATATCTATTTTTGAAATTTTGTAATTACTTTATTTTTTATTAAATATTTTCATAACCTCCTATTCATAAAATCGAAAAATGCCAAAATGCAATGAGCTTATTCTTATTTTTAGCATAGTTCCATTTAAATTTTTTTAAAAAAAATACTTATTTGGGATTCTTTATAAAATGGCAAAATAGAATCCTTAATAAGATATAGAAAACGCGCTTGGAGCATTTTAATTAAAATAATTAAAGCGATTAAATCCAAAATAGAAGCTTTGATATCTCTGAAACAAATGCAGATATTTGATTTAAATTTTGTATGTGATCATCGTATTCATTGCCACACTGTGATACAAATTTCAGATCGCTCAAATAGAAATTTGTGGATTTTGATATTTCTCAGAGGTGCATTACATTAACAATCTGAATATCGCTTTAGGTTTCTTATACCAACAACGAAATTTACCTCTAAGTAGGTGGGTATTGAAAATGTATCTAAATTACCAAGTTAGAAGAGCGAGTAGAAAGATTAATGTACGTAAATGCAACATATCAGATGGTTCTTTTTTCTAAAGTCAGCTTATTATTTCCATGATAAAACAAAAGCAGGAGAAATTTAACACCCCACAAATTTTTACAATCGTGTTAAAACGTATCACTTCCATCGCATTGAGCGCGTATGTTGAAGTGGTAGCGTGTGTTGCCAGTATTCGGGAGGTCGTGAGCTTAAATCGATTAGATGTAAACAAAACAAAGAGGCCAGCTTATCGTTCTCGTTGCCTGGGTTCGAAGTGCAAACAGGTAGGTTGATAGGTTTCATATTGATGCGCAAGCGCAAGGCAATGGTGGCGTAATTTGGAAGTGTGTGTTTTAGGACGAGTTAATTATTGAAGATACAACACCCGTGATTCGTTTAAAAAAAGCGTATGTGTTGCACTCACATGACTTTTCCTACTCTTATACAAATATTCTTAAAAACGTTTATTCCCATATCTACTTCATGTTAATCGAGGTAAACATTTACAGATTATCTTATTGCTAATTTTCTTGTAGATGCAAGCAGAATATACAATTGTCTGCCACACACCGTCATGTTTTCTAAAAATCTTTAGAAACAAAATAATTTAATATGTTCTGCTTTGGAAAATTCTAAATTCCAAAGGCCCCTGGTTAGCTGTCCAGGTATACCTGTTAAATAATTCTGGCATCTCTGCGCCTCAGCTGTTAATGTCCATAACTCAGGTGTTTTCAATTTCCATATTACATATGTCAAAATGTGGTATTTTTGGCTATTTAAATTTAACGCCGTACTTCCACCTGGATGGAAAATGCAATGAGACACCTTAAAAAAACAGCTGAATGCAGTATGAGTGAACGTCAAGTGAAAGATCGCTAATTTAATGCCCGTGTCGGCTTTATGTATTTAACGTGTAAACTGGATATGCTGTCAGAGTTCGGTACCTATCGGAAGGTAGCACCATGCATATCTGGTCCGTCGTCTGGAATGATTCACAATGTAGGCCATAAGGTCAAACAGGATGTGTTGTACCTCTGTACTTGTACCAAAGAGCTTTTGTACTGTGTGATGGAGACAGAGGGAGAGAGAGAGAGAGAGAGAGAGAGAGAGAGAGAGAGAGAGAGAGAGAGTCAGACAGACAGACCATTGGACCATTTCAATAATTCTTTCATTCCTCAAAGAATATTGTTCTTCCTAATGAACAAAGACTACCATAGTTTTTGTTTCAACTTTCAATTACTAGATTGAAATTAAAGGCTTGTATATAAGAATTCATTCTTATTGGAGTCTTATAGTGTATTTATTAAAATGGTTTCAATGTTTCGCTGATAATGTCGGAATAAAATAAATTTGTGTGCTTTCTGGAGAGTGGTGGAGGTGCTGCTTCCCAAAGAACGGATGTAGAATAAACCTAAAGCCGATTATATTGTGACAAAATGACAAAATCAGTCCAGTTAGTTTTCTATCGTTTTATCTTTCTTCTAAAACCTTTGCACAAAAACACAGTTCTTTTCTACTGACGTTAACACAGTCTACAGTATTCTGTGATATTACAACTCACAGCTGTTTTCTTCTCGTGGCCTTGACTCAGTTCTTTCACTGTCTCTCTTCACTTTGTCTCTCATACACTAACTCTGACGACAATCACTCAACACGCATTAAGACTTGTTCTTTCACGACGACAGACCACACACACACACTTAGAGAGAGAGAGAGAGAGAGAGAGAGAGAGCGCCATTTCGCACTCACTGACACTGACCAACTAATAACTGCCTACCCTAACGCGTTCCGTAAGCTTTTGTACCAGCAATGATATGTTTCTCGAACGTTTGCAAACAAGCCGGTTGCTGGACCCTCCTCAATGCTCTGGAAAACCCTTTGTGTTGCCGCTTGATTGTTGCTCGGGTGAAGCTTGACTTTGTGTCTTTGCATGCGCCGCGCCTAGTACTTGTTGTGAAGTAGGTTAGCCCTGACCATCCTTTGCTGTACGCCGTGACCAGTGTCACAATATTTACTCCAAGATGGTCACCAGTGTTGAAACAAATTGGTTTTTGGGTTTCAAAACTTTGTAATTACAACCACAGAATACCTCAAAGGTGACTGTTCCGAACAAGTCACCAATTTAATGTTTGCACACGACAGTGTGTGATATCTCTGTGTGGTGGAATATTGATGCCGGGAGTTTGACATTACAATTTAATTTATTAATGATTAAAAATTGAATTAGGCTGCCAGAATTTTTTTGAAGTGGAATTACGATCAACAGTTTTCTCACTTTGATGTGTAAATCAAAATGTTTACAGCAAGGTTTAAGAGCATACACAATTATGAGGCTTTTTAGTGCACCTAAATTTTTATTCTACGTGGGAAGGGGTGGTCAATCGGCCCTCTTCAAAGGATGCCAGGAATCTTTTTCTTTCCTTTTTCTTTTCTCGTGTAAAACGAAGGAAGAACTTTGTAATGTTAAGAATTATGGCTATCATTCATAGAGCCGTTAAAGATGGTTTTGTATGTAATTTATTTGCAAACATTTGTGTTACATTTTCTAATATACATATTTTCTGTTTCTTTGCAGGGGTTTCGGGAAACAAGGATTTCAATGTCAAGGTGAGTTGTCCTTGCAGAAAGTTCATTTATTGTTATTTCTAAGGCAGACATATTTACAAATAATGATACGAAGTTAGCCTTATATGGCGAAAGAAACCTCGGAAGATCTTTTGGGATTTTGACCTTCCTTTGTCAATAATAGCGCCTTATCTGTGCCTATGCAGTGTTTGAATAAAGTCTAGTGTCCCGTTTAATAAAACGCCTCATTTCCTTTTGTGAACCTTCAAGGCTTTGAATTGTACTTCGCGTTGTATTCGGAAGAGCAAAACATTTTGAAAAACTGGGAACACTAAACGCAGTTCGTTTATGGGTTCATCGTGTAATCCAGGCGATTTAGATTCAGCGTCAGCCAGGGAGCAGATCAAACTTTTTAAGAAGCGTTTTTGCTTGTATTAAAAGCGATTTACAGTAATCTAATCTTTCTAAAAGTGAGTCATTTCCGATTTCAGTATTTCTATAAGGAAGATATAATTATAAAGGGTGCGAGCTTATTTGTGAGAGATGTGCAGATGTTGGTACAAAACTATCGCAATTGCAGAAAAATGAAATGGTAACAGCAGGGCCCGGATTTTAATGACAAGTCATACTTTTTTCCTGAACATTAGGGGTGTATACAATAATGCAGGTAAAACCATCCTCAGTGACAACCCTGGAAAACCTGAAAATGCATCTTGTGATACAGAGCTACTCTGTAGAATCTGAAGATTGAAAAGACGTGTTAACTAATTTGCAATACATTAAACAAGTAGTGGCAGACAAGTACATTTTTTTTAAATTAACGTCCTCCAACATTGCGTCATATCGGACGAATGAATGAAATGAATCGGGTGAAATGATGCTCAAATGAGCCCGAGGTCCATGGAGCTTTAAGTTACCCGACATTCGTCTTCTCAGGGTAGGGAAAACCTCGGAAAAAACCTTACCCGGATAACCTACCCTAAGCGAGATTCGAACTCGCGACCTCTTGAACGTGAGGCAGACACGCTAACCAGACAAGTACATATGCAAATAAGTACTAGTTAATTTCCAACACTGCAAAAGCTACTATATGCTTACGTTAATTTTGTATAACATGGTACACTCACTTCCATTTATACCGCCCTGCAGCTTTGGGAGGCATTATACTGGCCTTCCCAGGTAGCGTATGTATAGCAAGGAGTAGATGTGTGTATCTGTTTACCTTTTGGCGTATGTAGTGGCATCGTGTTTTACTTGCACAGTTATAGATTATTCACATATGAAACTATTACTTCGAGCAAAGTCTTCAAATGGCAAATTGTTTCCCACATAGCCACAACTCTTCCTCTACGAACTTCCTCAATATTTGCATATATCGCCTCAACACTAAGCGACAATGTTCTATTTCAATTTTTATATGAACATTGACACAATTCATATAAATTAATAAGTAAATAAAAGATAAATAACTGCGAAAACTCAATGTTCTAGCTCAGTTTCTCAGATAATATAATTAAATAGTTTCAACTACCGGGAAAAATCGTTTCTTTAAAACTGCTTTCACATTTTTCAGAGAAGTATATTAATTGCATTTTTTGACTCTTAGGTAAATCGAAAATAAATTAAAGTATTTGTTTGAAGTTGATGTTATTACTTGCAGAGAAAGACATTTTTGTTTTTATGAAATTGTTAGTGTTAAAATTCATTTTCTTATCAGCACCAATTCGTTTCTGAGAGCCAATGAATAAGGCAATATTCAAATGCATATTTGAGTCTTTAGATAACAGGTTTGAGATTATGTATGCAAATTTACGTACAACTGAAATGTAAGGAATACATTTCATACAAAATACGATGTGGTTAAAATGAAGTGCACGGATGAGTTAAACATGTCGCTGGACTTTTAAAAATGGGGGTCGGGAAAAATGTTTGGTCAAAATGGAATATTTATATGATATAGTTCAAAAACCGAAAATGGCATTTTCACCTACAAATTTAGCCCTAGGGTTCCTAACATATGTACAGATTGCTTGGTCGAACGACAAAGTCGGAATGCTTCACACACCCCATCCCTGCTATGTACGCGCCGGCTGAGAAGATTGGTAAAATGCCTCGTGAAGCAGTAAGGACGGCATATATTCCTATAAAATCTAGGGTACTACATAAAAAGTCAACAAGAATGTTTTAAATAATCTTATGTAAAGTAATATTTTATATTTTAACGTCATGGTTATTAAGTTTTAGGTCATAAATGCTTGGATGTTTTGCTACTATTTACATCATTAAAATCCGGGCCCTAGTTATGACGTACTTCCGGCATCGGAGATTCCCCTGCACACCAAACTAGCAAAAACTCTTGTTTCTGCAAAACTGATTTTAAATATTTTTGGAAGAAACGAGAGTTAAAAAGTACGTATTAATCGTTTGTTTTGGGAGAGTGCTTAAATTAACTTTAAAAGGTGAAATAAGTTACAGCTATCTGCATTCCAAATAGTACATAGTTGCCACTTTAACGGTTTTACCTATAAAATGTATGGTAGTGGGAGGGATTTTACGACTTTACTGCAAAGGAGGTGTTTTTACGACTTTGTGGGCAGAAACGGATTTTCACCAAGGTTATGACAAAGCATCGTTATGTTCTATATTATTACATTGTAACTTAAGATTGCAGACTGATTGTACCGCTTGGTGAGCACCCCTGCTCTAGCTATGATAGGCCAGAGCAGGGGTGCTCAAATGCAGGCAAGTTAAGGGAAGCTGAAATCAATTCCTTCCACCCGCTGGGACAGAATGACGCATCTATCTGTGTTGACTGTGTTCCAGTGGGGGAACATTCTTACATACAAGAAATCAGAGGCGTGCACATTCATATTCTACTCGTGATTAAACTACGGTGTTTCTGAGGATACTTTTTGGCACAATTTACGTTTCTGAAGGTCGTCAGTATGTGGTACAAAAGACGAACTGCACAGTCTCAAAAGATAAACAAGGTGATTGTCACTTACCTGGCTGCGATACTCACTTTTAATGCAGTTCATTTTTGAAAATGTTTGTTCGCAGATATAAGTGGAGCCAAAGACTGTCATTAAACTAGATGCAAACAAATGTAATCTCGGACACTCACAGCACAGCAGAGACCTAAATAATTCCCACCCCTCTTTCTCAGAACATTTTACGGTCGTGGAATTCTGCAATGCAAGTAGTTTCATATTTTGTAGCTCGTGTGAAACCTCACTACATGGGATCTTGAAATGTGCAAAATAATTGGATTTTGGTTTCAAATGTTTTTATGCCTCCAAGGTGTGAAGAGAATGTGTCGTACAATTGCTTCAAAAGTTCGTTGTATTTTTCCAGGAGAGTAACATAATGAACACGGAGCGTAAGCAAGGGAAATGGTATAAATCTGAACTACTAGTCTTACAAATCTTAACTCGTCTTCATCTCGAAAATAAAAACATTGATCCTCCCATTGACTTGTATATACCGCTATACAGGGTGGAAGGGAAGTCATTACATTAATTTAAATCAGTGATAGATCTCGGTATTTGGAGAACATGTTGTACCTTACGTTTTTGTCTCTGATCATTTCCTACGGAGATCGTTTTGTAGAAAACAAGCTGCCGACACTACCGATTGTCACTTTCACTGGTTCAGTACTGCTACCACGCGTCTCCTTCTATGTTTACTGTATGAACATAGGCCAATCACAATCGTTACCTGTCAAAACATAGGCTTAGGTGAAAGTGGTCGACCTGTTTACGTCCCTGACCAACCTCAACGCAACGTTGTCGACATACCTCGCGTCTGAAAAAGTCGTTTGGAGTATTCCCTCACGTCTTTTAAGTGATTAATTATTTCGAAACCCTGTGTGATTTCCCATAATTACTACCGAAGTTATGTCAGAAATAAGTTACCCTACGCATTCTTACAAGTAACTTGTTTAGCTTCCAATTCATTTGCAGATCTGAAATATTCATCATTTGTTTGTAGCACATTGTACATAATTAGAAGCTCTTAGATTAATTGTATCTATCTTCCAATCAGTTAAATGGGAGTGATTAGGGTTTAAGGGCCCGTCGACAGCTAGGTCATTAGAGCCCCGTTAAATGGGAGTTTTTATTGTAGAGCACCACTAAGAAGAGAATTAATTTGAGGTTTGATTTTGAGCAAATCATTTCCCATGCCACATGATAATTACATATGATGTCATGAGTAATTTCATCGAATACCATTGCATTCTCGTCAGTTAATAGAATCTATCACTGCTCGCGTTATTGCTCTAAAAGTAGATATTCTGATCTCTCGCGCTCTCTCTCCCTCAATCTGTTTCTCCGTGTACTCCGTTCTCTCCATTTACCAATATTTCGGTCTCTCCTTTCTCTCTCTTTCTCTCTTCCTGCCTTTCCTCTCACTATAGATTCCTCGTTTTCTCTATTTCACTCTTAACTTTACACTCTGCCCCTACCATCACCCTCTCTTCCTCTCTACTCTGTGCACTGTTTTGAAGGAAAAAGCAGACATCTGTTGTTTTTATGGTGTTAATAGGAATGAAGTCTCCCAGTAGCAGTAACAGTACATACCTGTGCCTTCCCTTATGCTTGCAGTGCAATATCAGACTTCTGGAAGAAAACCCTCCCGTGAAAAGTTGACAAGATATTTTTAAAAATAACTTATTTTTTGACTTAGAAACATATCTAAACAAAGTTAATTCGCAATCTATTTGTATTTTCTGCGTCATTCACATTTAAATGACATGTTGGTGTCCAAGTAACTTCATAGAGAAATCCCATTAATAAATTGCACTATTCTGGGAAACTTTTTATAGCATATTTCGTCATTGCAAATGTTCCAAATGTTGAAAGAAATTATTAAAATTATTTTCTTGTTTAACGACGCTGTCAATTGCCAGGATCACATCAGCGTCGCCGGTGTGCCGGAATTTTGTCCCGCAGGAGTTATTTTACATGCCAGTAAATCTACTGACATGGAGCTGTCGTTTTTAAGCACACTTAAAAACCATCGGCCTGGGCCGGGTTTGAACCCGACCCTTGGGATCCGTAGGCCAGCGTCTAACCAACTGAGCCACCCAGACCGACCAAATTCTTGAAAGGATGACAAGAAGCTTCACACAAAATCGTTCCCAAATTTCAGTTTATTTTTTGTTTAAAGGTTGAATGACATACTTTATTTTCGCTGGAACACTATAAGGAGTGCATAAAATAATGCTTAATTTTGAAGAGGTCTTTAAAAATGGCTCATTATATTTAAAACTAAAATGTTTTTAAGTTTCCCTCTCGAAAAGTTCAAGCAATTTTGAACTGAGGTACACCAGATAAAGCTACGCCACGTATTTCAATTACATTTAACAATTAGGACTTTTAGTTGTGGAGCATTCACTTTAAATATGTTTGTCTCACATTCAAAAGCTCCCGAGTTAGAATCTCGGTCAGGGTTAGTGGATTAGACATGTTTTTTTTTCAGGGGTTTTCCCTTATCCTGAAAGAGAATGTCAGGTAACTCTAGCCTCTATAAACTTCAGACTCAACCGAGCATTATTTCACGCATTTCATTCATCGTTCGATATGATCTAACCGGTTAAAGAACATTAAACATAAAAAATTCAAAATCTCCTCTAAACTTTATGTAGCATTTATCTTTCCCTGATTACCCTCCCCTTATGTAGGACTTACACCCCTTAGGATTTACAGGCCTGTGCCTAGGGTCAGACGCCTGTCAGGGAGCAGAGGAACCTCTGGACCAGACAGAGTGAAGACCTGGAAGCAGGTGGTCAGCCAAGCACCAGGTATGATAGTGAGGAAGAGCATGATATGAAATGCAGGCGAAATGGAAGGGTAATAATGGAGCAGTTGGTGTAATGAATGGCGGGAGAAACTGGAGAAGCCGGAGAAAACCCGCCCAGACGCCGCTTCGTCCACCACGAATCCCACATGCGGGTCCCGCCTAAGTGGTAGGTGAACGGTCTAACCACCCAGCCACGGTGACGCCATTATACTTCCAGACTCACGGAAAGATGAGGAATAATCCTGCCGGGAATCGAACCCGGGACCCCTTGCACAGCAGGCAGATGCTATGCCAACTGCGCTACGGGGCCAGCGATGTAGCATTTATCAAGAAAATTAATAAACTCCCTATTTCACTTTGTTTTATTTTGCGCCATGCTAGAGCTCCTTTCACCTTTGGAAAGTAATTAAAATGCCATATTATTCATATTTTAAATGGCACATAAGGTACAAAATACAGAATATTTCTCTCATTAGTCCTGTAAAATTTAGTGGGTGTAATAGGATTTAAAATAAGAGTAAAATGTTTAGTTCTTTATCTGATATTGCTTTATTTTGGAGTTATGTTGTATGTATTAACTTAGTAGGCATTAAAACATGGGCCAGTACAATCTTTGAGCATATCTTGTATGCTGGGACTCTAACACTGTAAGACACACCTGTTACAGAGTTCAAGAAAATACTACTTTGTTGCCTACAGTCTGTTGTACTCATTTCCAAACATGCCATCCCCGCAGCTTCGGGAGGCATTCTACTGACATTCACAGATAGAGTATGTAAGCAAGGAGGAGGTGTTGACCCTTTCGCGCATTCAGTGGCATCCTGCTTTACGTGAAGAGTTCACATATGAATATACAACTTCGAGCAATGTCTTCAAGTGTCAACTTGGTTTTTCACACACTCATAATTCTTCCCCGATGCAACTCCACTATATTTGCATACGTCCCGTCAGCTACAGTAAAGGAACACTGGCATAACTTTTTCAATTTTGCATCTGTCACACACTTGTCACATTTAATACACATAAAGAAATGACTGTGCAAAATCTCAAGTTCTACGTGAAACAGTTTCTCAGACAACAGAAACAAATGCTTTTAATTATCGAAAAAAAAAATTAAAAATTGCCTTTACGTTTTTCAGTAAACTGGAAATAAAGTATTTGATTGAATTGGATATGATTACTTGCAGAGAAATACTTTTTTGTTTTTATGAAGTTGGTATTAGAATTCCCTTTCTTTTCAGCATAAATTATGTTTTGTGAGCTAATGAACAAAGCAATTACCAAATGCACCTGTGAATCTTTATATAGCACGTTTGAAGTTATGTATGCAAATTTACTTACAAATCAGAGCAAAACTGAAATGTAAGAAAGAGATTTTATTTGAAATGCCAAACTGGGAAAAAAGGACACCCGTGTGGTTAAAATGAAGCGCACGGATGAAAAATACCGGATTGGAAAATGCTTGGCCAAAACAACTTACAGGTGTGTCTAGAATATTTATGTGATGTTATTAAAAAATCTAAAATGTGTTTTTCGCCTAAAAATTTAGTCCTAAGGTCCCTAACATACACTACTGTTTGGTCAAACAACAAAGGCAGAACACTCCACACACACACACCTCCTTGCTATGTACGCGCCCGCTGAGTAGGTTGGTAAAATGTTTCGTGAAACAGTAAGGATGACATGGAACCTAGGGTACTCTGTAGTATAACGCTATTGCCCTGTAGAGACACCACGTGTGCCGCACTGCAATTCGTCATTCAGTTGTTGCTGTGGTGTACGAATGGCTTACTCAAACAATGAATATGCAGGTCGCAGATGTCACCTTCTTTACAGAGCAACAGAAGGCACTTCACGAGAAGCAAGACGACAATAGAGGAAATTGTTTCCAAACAGAAGCCTACCAAACCATCTCCTTTTTTTGCCGCAGTGGGGAAAAGCCCAGCTTCAGGCGAAGACCCACACGCTAAGACCAACAGTGTGAGGGTCCCTGCGCCCTAAAGGGGAGATGTACTCACTGCACATGTTGGTTCCGTGCTTGCTGTGTCTCTTCGTGCAGGATCGTGCATTACTCGGGTCCCGCATAGCACCCCGCTTAGTATGTGAAAGCTGCTAAGCTGGCATGCACTGTGTGCGAGCGCGTCTAATGTTACCTCTTGGTAATATCCATGAAACCTGGACAGGGCCAAGCGAATTTCATGCGTTGGTTATGTAAGGTTTGCACAGGTATTCACCTGCCAGTCGCTACCTTAATGTTAAGCTAATGGTATTTGATTACGGCCGTGCCGTGGCCGAGCGGTTAGAGCGTTCGCCTACCGCCTAGGCAGCCCGGGTTCGATCCCAGGGACTCATATGTGGTATTCGTGGTGGACGGAGTCAGGGTGGATTTTCTTCGGGTTCTCCAGTTTCCCCGGCCACTCATTCCACCAATTGCTCCATTATCACCTTTCCAATTATAAATTTTGCTTGCATTGCATGTCATTCTCTTCCTCAATACCATACCTGTTGCTTGGCTGACCACCCGGTCCATAGGTTCCTGTACTCCCCGACGGGGTCTGGCCCTAGGCACTGGCTTGTAAGTCCTAGGGGCCGTCAGTCCTCCATAAGAGGATGGTATTCAGGTAAAGAAAGAGAAATGTTATTTGATTAGTATATGTTTGTTTCGTGCAATCTTATGTCTAGTGTAGCACAGTCGTTAGTTTATATGCTAGTACTTATTGGTAAACTTTATTAGTGTTATTTGCTTACCGTTTTGTATTGCTATTTCGTGCAATCTTCGTGCCTATATCTAGAGTTGTACAGGTACAGACCTGCCAGTCGTTAGCTTATACCTAGTGTGTAATGTTTAACTATGTTATTGTTATTTGTTTAAAGCTATGTGTTTGCGCAGAAAGTTCTAGCTTTGTCAAAACTATTGGTAGTGTGATAGCCCGGCGGAGTGCCGGCTGGTCTTGACGTTCGGTCCTTGTAGTTGGTTTTATCGTCGGAGTATCCTACTCCATAATATGTACGTTGGCCCACTATCACTGCCTAGGACACTAGTAGGAGGCCCTTGTTCTCCCGGTCTGACTGTTGCCAAGGTCTCTGCAGCAGGCTGTGGTCTGAAGCAGAAAAGTAAAGAAAAGTTTAGACGTGAGTTAAATGAAGGGGATTTGTCTTGAGGCATAGTCTGTGTCAGTCGTGTGCTAGTAGGTTTTCAGGAATTCCTGTACTTCTGTGTTTTGTGTGAGATTTCTATCGAAAAGCGATAGTGGTCGTGCGTGCTTGTAAATTTCCATGGTGTATTTTCCTAGGTTCGCTACCAGTGGATTGTGGAGCTCGTGTAAGTTTTTGTAAGTGTCACGTGAGAGCTGTTTAATGGATTGCTCTATCGTGTGCAGTTAGTTTTACTTTGTCGTGTAGTATGTCAGCCGGAGGTGTGTAAGGCACGTTTGCTATCATTCGCAATATTTTGTTTTGTAGTCTTTGTAATCGCTGGATGTGTGTTTTGGCGGCATAACCACAAATCTGAGCAGCATACGTGAATATTGGGCGAATTAGTGTCTTGCATAACGTTAGTCACAGCCCGCCTCGGTAGCGTGATGATTAGCGTGTCTGACTTACGTACAAGAGGTTGCGAGTTCGAATCTCGCTTAGGGTAAGTTACCCGGGTACGGTTTTTTCCAGGTTTTCCCTTATCCTGAGAAGACGAATGTCGGGTAACTTAAAGGTCCATAGACCTCAGGCTCATTTGAGCATCATTTCACCCATTTTATTCACTCACCTCCGATATGACATTACGTTGGAGGACATTAATTAAAAAAAACGTTAGTCCCGTTTTGAGGTTCAGCTTTGAGTTTGTTTATAAGGAAATAGAGCTTGCCGAATTGTGCGTTTGCTTATCTCCTTATTTGGAATACGTGCTGTTTCCTAGTGAGTTCCTGGTCCATTCAAAGCCCTGGCCAGGTGACTGTATTTCCACTCAAGGCATTTCTCCAAATGTGGTTAGCGGGTGAAGTTGGTGTTTCCGGAGTCCATGATTGATTCTTTTGGTGAATATAATTACTTGCGTTTTCTCCGCATTCACCGTGATTCGCCATTTGGTGAACCAATTCTGTAGCTCGTTGAGGGCGTTTTGTAGTCTCCTGTGTATGAACTGTTTTTCCCGACTGTACGACAGTTGCTGTGTCGTCTGCATAGGTGAATAAATTCGTGTTTTCTGTTTTTGGATGTTGTTCATTGTCATAGTAAAGACAATCTACTTCCTTGTGGGACTCCCGCTTTTATGGTTCGGGAGGAAGGGAGATGGTTGTTTACTTTGGACTGGAATATCCGGTTGTGTAGCTAATTGCCAATGCGTTTTATTAGCGAACCGAGCCGAGTTTCTTTCGTAGTCCCGTGTTCTTTGCAGCTGTGTGTACCGCATTCGTCCTGGTCTATGGTCCGGTCAGTCTCAACTGTATCGAGTGGGTGTTGAGAATATTCTGGAAGTATTGGATCAAGAACCGTCCTTACAAGTAGGAAAGGATAGACAAGCGGAGAACTTGGCAACTCGACGGTAGATCTTTCGTGCCTGTGCCCCTGATGGGGCAGCCCCCTTCCCCTGGCGGGAGGTGTGAGGTGAGAGTCGTACCTGAGACAACAGCAGAGGGCAGGGTACCTAACAACTGCAGATTTGAACTCCCTGGTGGCGGCTTACACCCCTGCTATCTTCCCCCCTTGCGGGCTCTGGGTCGCCTGGAGTGCCCGGGTGTGTTGGAGATCTTCTTCGATTCGGAGGACAAAAATTTGCACAGAAAAAGCTCCTGCCATGCACGTCGAAACTCCTGCCAACACTTAGTACTCTGAAGCAACCAAGCAGATGTAAGGTAAGCTGAAATGAGAAGTGTGGAAAAATGGAGGGTCAGGAAATTCGAGGAATGTAATTATCCTACCCAGCATTCGCCTAACGACCCTGGGAAGCCCCCGAGAAAGCCCATAGATCAGAAAGGTCGGCCACGGAAATTGAACCCACGACCTCCCGAATGCGAGCATTGCACATTACCGCAGACACCTCGCTCGGTGACCATACGAGATGGCGTTACAGCCCTCGTAGGAACCGAGTCTGCCTGACTATCGAAGCCCCTATACAAGCACCCGACAAATAAGTGCTTCTGTGCGAACCATTCAGTTGTACGGTGGCTACTAGGGTGAAAACAGATCTATTTCATCAGCGGAAAGTACACGACTTGAATGCTGCAGACTGTCCTAGACGTTAGTATTTCTATTATTGGTTACTCCCGCAAAACGCTGCTCATGCAACGTTCATTCATCGGGTACTATTTGCTGACAAAGTCCTGTTTAACCGCTGGGATATCATGAAATCTCATAACACATACGTTTGTGCTTATGACAGGCCTCACGCAATTAGAACATTGCTTTTCAGTGAACATACACGTTGGGGAATCATCAACGAGGCTATAATGGTAGTAATTAAGATCGAGGATGATTATAAAACTCGCTCAGCGAGTATCTTTTCATATGATCTTTTTTTTTCTTTCTTTTTTTGCCATTATAGTCGTTTCATACAACTATTTATGCTCAACCATGTGACTAACTTTAATATATGTGTAAATTATTTTAATGTTCTACGCTTACTTAAGTCAATAAGTACATTGACCCCACCTTCGCTGACAGTGCTGAGATATGGGCACCGACGTGAAAGTATTGATTTTATTCTGATCTCGACCTTGAACATTGGACTTCAAAATAGAGTGATGAGTTCACAAGGTGATGGTTTCACACTCTCCGATAGTTCTTCGAAGTACACCAGCAATATATTTTACGAAATAAGGTTATGCATTTTTATTGTTTCCAATCCATAAATTGTGCATAGAAAGTTTCGTACATGTTTCTTGATTTTTGTGGTAATAAGTGATTAGTCATATCGTGTGCATTTGCAGAACTTTCCGGTGGTGTAAGTTGCATATCACAATCACTCGTATCCGACATTTTCACTTGTTCTAAACTCCCGCTAGTATTTCTTCGATTGAGCGTACGAAAATAATCGATAGTTGCACTTTCTTCTGATTAGTGGAAACCTGCACTTTAATAAAGAGGTGTACTTTAATGAGATCCATTAGAGTGCAACTACCGGGCGCATAATCACTACATTTAGGCATGCTCGAGCATAAACTCTCACAACATGCACATTTAGGCTTATGGCAATCCTCGCCAATTAGGGCAAGAGGGTATTAGTGAAGATTTGGTGAGGTATGGTTGCCAATAATTTATTGGGACGCATGTCCTACCCTGCGTCTGACTGGGTTTTGGAATCTGAGTTGGGTGTTTATACATGAAAATGTCCCACTAGCCAAGTGAACCACCTTGTGCTTTGTGCACAATGGAGTCGCTGCATATTTTAATCGCCAGGCCAGAGTGTGTCACAATGTTGCATATCTCGATAAGTGGATAGATTGTGGAGGGCCAGTTTCTTGGCCAGCCAGATCTCCAGTTCTTAATTCCCTGGATCCTTTCGGACCGACTCAAGGCACTTATTTGGTAAAATCGAAATTCAGAACATAGCAGAATTGCAGCAGTGTACTGAAAATTGTTGCGTAACTGGGCGGATTGAGTTAAATGGAACCTATAGCATTCCAGGAGCGGTACGACGACGTATCCAGTCAGTGTGTTAAACCTTCAGGGACATCACTTTGAACGTGTTTTGGTGCGAATGACCCTACGTGGTTTGAGCTAAATAGCGATCTCTGAGACACAATTTGTTTTGTTTGTGTTTCGCTTGTAATTCCTACGTGGATTTTTGTAGATGGTTTATCAGTTTCTTTGTTGCCTATTTGGTAACAATTATTTGGTCTACTACTTCAATAATTGGAAACTATCATCAGCTGCATAGTTCTGAAACAAAGCAATTTCAGATAAAGTACCATAACACTTAACTCGTATTTTGACCTCTGTATTATTACCCCGAAGTTTGTACGGTGGCTTATAATACATTCTGTATATCAGTTTCATAACAATCGATTCAGTCTTTCTTGCGTGAAAAGATATAAGATACGTATACATAATGAAGTTCTCTTGAATGACACGACTAACTGCATGCGACTGTTTTACAAAACCGTCCCACTGTTTAATAAACAGTGTGAAAATGTTAGGCTTACCTTTTGTTATATAGGTGTATCTTTATTGGTGTCATATATTTGAGGGACGTGTTTCTGACATCAAAACCGTTAAAACAATTCGTATGTACATGGGTCTGAAAATAACTTATTTCAGAGTTACAACATAACATCGAAAGTTACAAAACTGCTCCAAGTGGCTTCTCCTTGCTTTGGTGCATGCAGTAAGCCTGCACTCCATGCTCAGTCGTACTCTGTTGAAAATGCCTGGTGTGTATCGTATTTGGTCAAAACCAGATTGAACACCTCTCAAAATGTCAACGTCAGGTGCAGGAGTTGCATAAACCAAGGACATCAAATGTTCCCAGACGGAGAAATCCATTGGATTCAAGTCAGGCGATCGAGCAGGCCATACAATGGGCCCCCTCGATCAATCCATTTTTGCAGAAATTCACCGTTCTAAAACTTACGAACTATCATACTGAAATGAGCTAGAGCACCATCTTGTAAAAACCACATTCGTTGGATGATGTCCAGAGGCACATGATCAGTTAAGTGATCATTTCTGAGAAACTGGAGATAGGTTTGTCCATTCAGACGCAGAGGGAAGAATTAGGGACCAATAAGGTGATCATGAATAATTACCCCCCAAACTTTGAGAGGGAACCTCTGTTGATTTTTGTCCTGTCGTACTTCATTGGGATTTTCAAATGCCCAGTTATGAGTGTTATGAAAATTAAAGATGCCGTCGCAAGTAAAACCAGCCTCATCCGTGAGATACAGGCTAGGAAATTGATGAACACACGCACTGCTGTAACATGCGCCTCATTGATGCACATATTGAAGGTGATACGTGTACAGAAGAGTTTCATGCAGAATTCTCCAGATAGTAATGTTGCTCTTTCCCTTACTGCCATACGTCTTGTGCTTTGTGATGGGTCTGCATCCTTAGCACGAAGAACACTTCAAGCTCAATGCCTCGTACCGCTCTTGGTCTCCCAACATCCCTAGTACTCCTCTCGAATGTGCCATTCCCTCTCAAGCGTTGGTGAATTCGTGCGAATGTTCTTGCACAAGGTGAGTGCCTGCCTGGGCAACTTTCTGCATAAAGTTCACGTGCTGCACGGCCATACGTGTAGTACATATCCATGTGCTCGCTCATAGAATACATCATTTTTGACCTATAACAAAGAAACGGTTGATCTTCGGACCCATGAACGTTTTTTACTATTTTGATGTTAGTAACACGTCTCCCAAATATCTGACACCAATAAAGACACATCCGTATGCGTGTTCGAAGTGTCGGTACAAGCTTGGCACTGTTAAAAACATCGGCGAGTTTTGCAGTCAAAGCAGCGTAGCATATGCGATTTGCTAGTAAACTTCAAGCATCCTCCATACATAATAATTACATGGATTTAGATATGGAGAGCAAAAAAATGAAATTACGTCTTATTTACTGCTATGGTTCTCAGCGTCCCATTCTATATTAGGCGTGAAACACTACCTAATTTTGCTGATAGACCTCTTAATCAGGCTTTAGGTTCTTTTACGTGCCTTAGCCATGCTAAGGATTTTTACGTCTGAAAATATCCATCGCCCTCCAACGGGTTTGAACCCGCGGCCTCGGGAACCACAGTTTAGCATGTTATCCTAGTTCATGTAGGACGACAGATCTGGAGAACAAGTACATTATTCTCTCATTAAAGAGACGTAATGCTGTGCAGTGATTTTTATTGGACTTTTTTCAATGACAGCTCTTATCTCATTAAGTTTTCCCGATTGGATCTGTTGACTGTTTCTTTTTGGTTATAATGGATCCGGTCTCTTAATATTTTTCAAACAACCTGTAATTATGCATGTATAACATTGAAACCAGGAATTTTCATAAAGTGAAGCCGACAGTCCGTATGTGACTCCATACGAGCAAAACTTAACATAGGGCCTCTCAGGGTGCATTGTATGGTGCAAGGTGCAAAATGTGGCTGCGAAAGTAGCTGACCACGGTGCAACGCTCCACTTGCTCTTTCCTTACGCTTGTCTCACTCCTTCACTTCTCTCCCTTCCTCACTTTCAGCGCAGTTTCTCCCTCCCTAGTGTCAAACTGGTTACTTAGGTCTTTTAATGATCTATAAAGCACTGGTAGGAACCTCATTTTTTTGGATAATGAATGCTTTTCTGCAAGATGTAACAGCCTCTTTAATTCTTCCTCTCTAGCGTCTCCTATGATTTCACCGTATGTTTCTGCGTGTACTGTTTTGTCTGTCAACAGATGATTTTCTTGCACACGTAATTCTACCGCAGATGAGGCATTTGGCTCTATGATCACGATTTTCAAAAACATAAGTTCCTACTCTGATTTCAGTAGACAGTCGGCATTCTTTACTTTCTTTGGATCACGTTGCTTCATTATTAGGTAGTTGTATTACAAGTATCTACTGAAAGCAAGCCCTCTATCAACACATGCTTTTTCGCGTCTTCGCTTTGTCACTCTGCAGCGCACGAGTTGAGCCGAGCTTAGCCGAGTCGCCAAGAAGCACGGAGCAAGAAACCTCTGCACATTGGATTGTACCCGGTGTTATTTTAAGCTTTGAGAGTCTCTGACTAAGCACAAACATTCGCTGTCCTGTAGTATACACCATGATCACTACACACAACTTTACATAACGTTACCCTCCGTTGGCGCATTAGCTAGGCTAACGTATAGCGAGGTCATTCAACTCCATATCTGTCGCGTTATTCAAACTACGCACGCGCACACACACACACACACACACAGAGAGAGAGAGAGAGAGAGAGAGAGAGAGAGGGGCATACATAGACACACGCTTTTAATATCATTTTTGCTTCAAGATAGTCCATTATATTCGTCAATGTAAGTCATTCATCCAAAACTGAAAGGTACAATAATTTTTAGTTTCTTTAGGTATATTACACAATGTACTGTAATGAGTAAGTAATAAAACGGACTAATTTGTGTATTTGTGTTCCTCCTTTGCAGTGTGCAGTTTTGTAGTCCACAAGCGATGTCACGAATACGTTTCATTTACATGCCCAGGAGCCGACAAAGGAGCAGATTCAGATGTAAGTATTGCTTATAACCATTTTCATTATAATACATTACGACAATGTTAGGTTTAATAATGTTTGAAACCAAAGCTGAACGGATTTTGCATCTTCTAATGTTCAGTTTAGAAGTTGTGACTAGACCTTCCTTAGAATTTTCAAGTAAAAGCTGGAGGAGGTAGTGTTTAATGATTTGGATTCTGATGTATCGGTTTTTAATGATCTAAGAAATAACTGCAATGTGTAACTAAATATGATGGCACTTAATATAAAATGTTGCAGTTGCTTCATACATTCGCACGTATTTTATTTCAGATGTTCTTGAGATCCTTGGTTTTGATACTTCTATGGCCATTGGGCTTCACTCGAATGGGATTTTCAAGTCTCTGATTTGCTGCTATTTTCATGGGTTATGGTAATAGTTGTACACTAAAGGGCAGGCAATGTTTTCAATGGCAGTATTACAAGTGTATTTTACCCTTCATTATCCGGACAAGATGATATGGTAATAGCCTTTATAGAGATAATTTAGGAATGAAGCGTTTAATTAACAATATTATTAATATGGAAGTAAAAATTGATTAATTTAAGTCTTATAATTTACTTTACTGCATACGTTGCACGGCCTTCTATATGTGTAACGAAAGTTTTCTTCGTTTCTTTAACCTGCTAATCAGAAACAATTGCCAATCAACTGTAACAATATCCATACACTTATGAATCAGATACGACAATCTCATTTCCACAAGAGTGCCTTTCAGGCAATGCACAGCCTCATTGATGCCTTTTGAACCAATCAGAATCACACTTAATCGATAGTTTTAAACCATGATCCTCAGAAACTGAAAACTGATAGTTTTCTTTCTCCTATAATCTGTGCTTCGGTTCCACTAGGAATCTAGGAAGCCTATTCTCGTGCATTCTCCTGTTCGCTATTGACTATCGATGTGAACTGTAAAAATGGCGATGTTTGATGAACTGAGAATTCAAAGTATGAAGGAAGCAGTACCAGATCTGACGCCCTGTAATACCAGATGAAGGAGTTAAGCTACATCAGTGATTATACTAAAAGCAGGAAAATGATGGCGCCCTTCTCGCATTGTAGGTATCTTAGCGAATGCCCCTCCTCCTTATAATTTTACTTGGGTAATTTAATGAAGCTTAAAAAAGCTTCTTTGTTGTCATTAGCTAATTATTTCTCGCCTTTCTGACTGGAAATAATTATGACGAGAAGCATTTGTTAACCTCAATTAAATTACTGAAAAACATCTCATTGTAGTACTGAAGAATGATCCAGGCTTAAATTAGCTTTGAGCTGAGTTACTTAAAGTTGCGACATGAAAGTAAGCAGACATAAAACTTCTGTAAGTTGAGCTGAGTTTTATTCTAAAATGCTGTGTGGTTCCAATGCGGTATATTTCATATCTGAAAGAGTGGTCTTTGGAAAGCTTGAGTATATACACACGTATTTAAGCACAAAAAGTTGCTTCAGTATGAGAGCTCTTCTATACCAAGTAATGGCGTTGTGTGTCTCAGATTGTTCTATCCCAATGCAGCAAATTTCTCGTACCTAATGGGGCAATTCCTGGTTCGAGTCTTGTTAGGGTAAAATTGCCTCAAAGTAAAGGTTTGATATTTTGACCATCACGAGGATACCTCAAAGCTGCTGTTGCTTGTTCAGCGAGGGGCTCGGGTTCGATCTCCAGTATAATATTCACTGATAGATCTGAAAAGAAGCATACTTGGACCATTGGGAACTAGCTTCTGGACATTCACGGCAGAGAAGATTTAGAATCCTGAGCACATGCCATTGTACTCTCAAATCTGATTTTTTTCAGGATTCAAATCATTAACATCGAAACTAAAGTATATATTTTTTGCCTCCAGCTTTTTCTTGAAATATTTTAAACATTACCTCCATTTTAGGAATGAGTGCGTCATTTTAATGTATGTAATAATAAACCAACTTAATGACACTGCAGCTATGTCAGCTTATCTTATAGATTATAGATATGATTTAATTTAAAGAGTTTTTATGTATTTACATGATTGTATGTGTTTGGGTTTTATTTAGTTTCATTAGGTACTGTTTACACAGATAACATCGCCAATATTTTGAATGTCGTTAACTAAAGTTTACTTTTTGGCAAAGCCTTAATGCCTCAGTATTTTCCCATAGGTATAGAAACTTTGCAGGATAAATTCTTCTCTCTGAAAAGCAGACAGTATCATATAACAAAACTATATCATGGCCAAATATTTTCGTGTTCTTGTTTATGCAGTAATTAAGTACAAATCTACTAGTCACGCGAGTAGTAAAGTGATAGCGCCAATGTTTGACTTTTGAGAGGTCAAATTCCGTGCACCAGTTAATCTGACTGGTTTTTTCGAAGTTTACTTCGTTCAGCAACAAACCTCAAGTTGAATATTTTAATATTATGACCCAAAGTTACAGCTAATGCCACTAATGCTATTTGTCCAATTATTTCTAGTAAAATATGTATTCTGAGCAATGTTTTAACATTAAACAATTTAAATACGCAAATAAAGCTGATGTATTCCATTCATATGATTTTATCCACTCATTCCTCTACAAAATAGTACCATAATATTTCATTCTCTTATCTACTTCTTGTTAATTGAGATAACATTTCTTTCTATTTGATTCACAGCGAGAAAAAAAATATGATGTGTTGCACTCACATGACTTTCTCTACTCTTGTACTAACCATTCTTACAAACTCTTATTCCTATATCTTCTTCGTGTTAGTTAAACATTTGTACAAATTATCTTATTGCTTATTTCCTTGTAGGTGCAAGGGTAATACAGTAAGCTTTGTGCGATAGTCAAATCTTTTAAAGCTTTGAGATTCCGTTCTCTTTGTACACGTAACATATAAAAAAAAAATGAACAACGATGACCCATTTCACGAAAGTTCCAAGTTTTCCGAAACTCACACACATAACAAGGTATATCTCCGAAATGGTTCACCCTACAAGAAAATTTATTGAGACATAAATTATGTATTTTAGCAAGATCTACGTTTTTTGTATAGTATAATTTGGTCTATCTCTAACGGTTTACCAGTTATGCAAAAGTCGTCCAGAGTAAATACGACTACAGGGGCTATAGCCAGAAAATTCAAGATATACATTTCATTTGTCATAAAAATATCTCAAACATATGACATTTTAATCAAAATCGTTAGAGCCATTTTCAAGAAAATCAAAATTTTCGAAAAATTTTCCACGTAAAGGGTAGTTTAGGGTGGGGCTATTTTCTTCAAAATCTTCGTGTCACATCCTTGAACGACATTAAACTTAAATACCAACTTTGGTTTTTAACCGACTTTTCGTTTTTGAGCTATGCTGTCCACAGACTGACAGACTGACAGACACACACACACACACGGACCTTTTTCTAAAAATGCTCTATTTGGATTCAGGGGGCCTCAAAACATGTATTTCCGGTGAAATCTCGACTTCGAATTTTTGGGTGGAATACAATACTTCCCCTACTTACCAGTAGAGAAAGTAAAAAGTAGTGACTTTCTATTGAAAAAGTGTGTTTTCAAATTCAAACCACAAACAAATAAAATATTACACCACAAGAATTGTATTTTACATAAATTATAAGTTTTAATTAGATCTATATAATTTTGCCCATCTTTACCAGTCACACAAAATTCATTAAGAATGAAGAGGTCTTCCTTCATAGGATCAGAAGATTGAAAATGTAAATTTTAGTAATCATGAAAACATATGCTATTTTAATAAAAAAGTAACGAAAAATATTAAGGATTTTTCGGTGTAAAGGGTATTTTAGACTTTGGGTATTGTCGAGAAAATCTTCCTTATCGTATTCATGGAAAGCATTGAATTTAAACATGTACCAAGTTTGGTATTGACATAAGATTTCGTTTCTAAGTTATGCTGTTCTGACACACACACACACACACACACACACACACACACACACACACACACACGCACGCACACACACACACAAACAGGTGCGAGCGTGCGCGTGCCTTTTTCTGAAGATGCTTTTTTGGATTCAAGGAAGTCCCAACACGTGTATTTCCGGTGAAATTTAATATAGAATTTTTGGGTGGAATGTAATAGAACTACTGCTTATCATACGTAAACAGAGAAATAAAAAAGAAACAAAATAAAACTTGAATGAAATAGGCATTTGTGTATTTGGGCTGGACTGTAGCCAAAATACTATGCCTTGATGTTAACAGAGGCTTAGCTGTAAAATGTATTTTAATGAAAAGAATGTGTCCTTAAACATTCGGAAGCAAGGACAAGAAATAACGAGTGGAGATGAGCCACTTAAGGCTATTCTTACATTAGAGAGTATTTAGACAAAGCTGCAGCACCAAAGATAAATGTGTGTCGAGGTGCTGTAGGAAGTGGACTTCCGTAGGGGAAGGGTTCCAACTCCTTCAGCTGCCTGTGGTGCGAGCGCTACAGTTCCATAGCACTCGTGGTACTTCTGATGACACCAGATGTTCCTCGGGTCCAACGTGCGACCCCCTCCAGCTGAGGAGTCGTTTGGATTGGGTTGGTATCGATGGGGCTGTGGTTCTCAGTACCCTGGAAAATAGGGTTAGTCTGGGTGGTGATGCCCAGGTGGGTTTGTGAGACGCCCTTAATGTTCTCCACTACTAGTCTGGAGAGCTAGTAACTGGCGTGCTAGATCGCCGATGACCTGGCCGAGGTTCTTCTGCAGTCTTCTCTTCGGGGTTGACGCTCGTAAAAAGGGAGACTTTGTTGCTTCAAGATATCGTCCTAATGGAAAGATCCAGTATGGGAGATCCAATAGGCTGGCACCTTATTATCCTGGAATTCGGAAGAGAGTTCCGGTTCCTAGTAGAGCTTCGAGACAACTATCGGAAAAGAGCAGCCCACGACTACTTATCTGAGGACCTGCAGCAGATCATCTGCCTCCGGGCACAGACGATGAGCGGAGACGATGAAAACACCAATGTGTGTATAGTTTGTGCCGAGTCCAGGGTTATTATTTAACTCGAGTGTTCAAGACCAGGACATTCAATACGAGCCCTATAATTTTATTTTGGAAATCATTTAGACGCAGAAACTCCATCCCAAATTGAAAAGGTAAATTAAAACAATAAATTTACCAAGGACTTCAATAAAGCAGACTTTACTATACACAGGGGATGATTTGCTGTTCACAATAGGAGTTTCTCTAATCTGGAGTAAGCCAGATTTAATTTGAGAGTTCTGTTCAGTCGACGCCCAGGTATTCAATAGTGTCATCTGCAAAATTCCAGGGTATGGAATTCGACTGGAGGGTGATAGGAGCAGGAACAGTGGGACGACTTTCTCTGATATAAATAAATCTGAAGTTTTGAATCCAAGACATCAGATCATTGAAAGACATATCTAATGTGGGAATCTGAAGGTTACTAAAGTACAGATATTAGAGTGGCTAATATACATCAGCATTTCAACAATTCCTCACAAACTATTATGAAGAGAATCCACAGAGAGTTCAGTCTAGTCATATTTTAGTCATCCGATGTTTTGCTGATTTGTGCTAGAAGCTCTATTTGACAGCGCTTTTTAAGTTCAATGTTCAATACCAATTTCTTAAATGCAGAAAATACTTGCTATGCCGGACGAACGAAGAATCAAATTGAGCCAACTCGGGTATAACTGCGGCCAAGAGCCACGTTGGACGTGGCATCAGCTTTATTCAAGCCACACAGAAGTGGGCATTAGCGAAACTTTAGGAATAATTCCAAAATTGCATTAATTAAGTCATTGATAAAGCTTTAATGAAAAAAGTATATGTATCTTTTGGGCTATTACACAAGTTTACGTTTACTTAATTTCAACATTGACAACACATCGTTTGCATAATATTGTAATGCAGTTACAGACTTCGGTTGTCGGTTGTAGTCGCCGACCGACCAACTGGTCAGGCGAAGTGCTCTCGCCCAGCATAAACACCAGAGGCGCTATTGAAAGATATGTTCTGGAAGTTTCCCTACTCCCTGCTTCTCTGAGTGAGCCAGTTAGGAGTGAGAAGGTGAATGCATTTCTCATGCGACATGAAGTGTGGTTCTACAAATGAGATTTTAAGGTGCTGTTATCGCGAGAGATTAGTGACGCCTTGTGTTCGATCCCCAGTGACAAATAGACCAAATAAGAGGCTGCTTCACGCATATTTCATTATACGCTTACACGTGAAGCAAAATGAAGTGACAGGAAAAATTGAGCTGAATCTCATTAGTGAAGTGACAGTGTGAAGTAAGAGTGAAAACTGTACAAAGTCACAATACCATGAAACAAACAACTCGGTTTATGCAAGATTGCTGTCATAATTTCGTAAAGCTAAATGTCTTTCCGAATATAGTTTCACATTTCAACATGAATCAGTTACCTATAGAATAATAATTCATCCAGTAATTTACTGGCAACAGCGTAAAGTGAATAGTATATTACTTACTTTTTATAACTACTACAATTATATAAAGGGTAATGTGATGTAATGAATAAAGAAAGTCGTGTGTGTGTGAAATACGTCAGAAATCTATTTTCTCGTTCATTTTTCTACTTGCTTATAGTAAGAATAGGCAGAAACAAAAATGCCATATGGAAATTTCATTGAAAGCACTCATTTTAGGTCCCTTGAATCCCCCACCGAAAAGAGTGTATCTGTGACCATCATATGTAAATCAAAATATGAAAGGTCTGTTAAATACCAGGCTGTGGCACCATATTCTAAGGATACGATACGAAGATTTTCAAGGAGACCTCCAAAGTCCCCAAACTACCCTTTGTCTGAAAAAGCTTGCCGGTATTTTTTATTTTTTCAAAATGCACTGACAAGTTACTTTGAATCTTATGAGAATAATCTGTGAAGTCCTCCTTATTCTGAGGGACTTTTATGAAATTGGTAAACCATAGGAGAGAGACAAAATGTAGTTGTCATTAAGACACACAATTATGTCTATTTTTGCGTCGCAAACCATTTCCAAAATATTCTTGTTAGTTGAGTTTTCAAATACTTCCCATATTTCAACTCGTTTTCGTTTTCTTGTCATAGAATTTCAGCCATTACACGGCAAGTCACTCTTCAGATATCCACCTTGCTGTTTATATATATATATATATATATATATATATATATATATATATATATATATATATATATATACCTACAATGGAATGTGCAAATGGTGTAATGAAAGTTTATCTCAATAAGGAGTAGATAGAAACCTAAGTTTTTGAGGATAGCTTGTAGTATAGTGGGTAGAGAAATTCATGTGAATGCATCAGATTTTTTCTTTCGAATTATCATGTTTGTTTCCATAAAGCAGAACAGAAATGCATTCCCTTTGCACATTGCCTATGATGTGGTTCAGGTTAACGCCTATTAGGGGAAGACTGCTGTATTTTGATGTATAATTAATTTATGCACTAGCGTTTATCTAAATAAGGAGTAGGACTGCGGTCACTAAACGTCGTTATAAGTTACACCAGTAACATTCTATATAAGGCTAGGAAGTTTTTAAATCATATATCAACCACGTTGCGTGTTCCAATTAAACACTGTCCGGTGGAGAGATTTTAATCGTTCATTTGTTACTAAGTATATATTTATCCCATGTTACCATAATAGCCTGCTCTAAAAAGAACTAGTTGTTTCCGAGGTAAAATATGCCGATGTGCTTGGTATTCTGGACCTTATAATCGATTCCAATAAACACCTGCGTTTTATTTGTATTAAATTGGCTGTCAGATAAACACTTCGAAGATGCACCTGTTTGTTGTAAAGCATGTGATCTAACACCAAGAGGCAGCGAAAGCTTCTTCTGTTTATCTGCTGTTTAGCATATTTTACAAGTTAAAAACATCATTATGTATAATAGTTCGATGATTTAGCCATGTTTTGAACTAAAATTGTCTGCGTTCAGTAAGATAAATGAGCGTTAATGCTTAGTTTGGCTGCAGTGAACACAAACCTTGTCAACTGTAGGGAAATGTCATTAAACACACGAGTTTTCAGGTGTTTTAAGAGAGTGTAGGAGCCTAGAGGCCGATTACGAATTCGGCACCAAACACGGAATATTGCTTAAAAGAAAAAGAAAACAATTATAGTAGATAATAAGATGACTAACGCTGGCACAACAGCCCATCCGGGCCAAGGCCTACCGCCCGACCGCTGTGTCCCCACCTCGGCCCACCACAGACGTTATGAGTGGGAACTATAATCTGGAAATACTGTGTTTAATAATATTTATAACATAAAATGTACAATATTTCATCAAGTCCTGTAAGGCCAAAATCTTACTGCAGCGAATGTACATAATTGCTTTGTTAATTAAAAACTTAGGATTTGTTTGCCTCTTTTCATAATTATTACTTTATTCACCTATAGTAACTAGAGCAAGCCTGAGCGACTCGCGGAATACCTTGAGCTACCTTCATTTGTTTACGTAATAAATATACAGTTTCCAGTGCAAGGCCTTGAGCAAGCTGCGCTCAGGGAGCACCAGTTGTCCAGCCCTGAAGTGGAGGAAGTACTGAATGCCAACGAAAAATTCGATATCGAGATTTCACTGGACATACACGTTTTCAGGTTTTCTATATAAAAAAGATAAAGTTAGCGTGCGTTAGCATGTGTATGTATGAATATCAGAGGCAATTAAAAAATGGATGAATATCAAATTTTGTGTTTAAGTTCAACATCTTCCAAGGTTCCGACACAAAGATGTTCCTGAAAATCACCGCATCTCAAACTACCCTTTACATGGAAAATGTTTTGGTTCTTTTTGTTTCGTTTTTCTTTTACATTCTCTCTTTTAACAATTAAGGTTATACTCGCATCGGCCACTTTACCTTTGCAACAATTTCTTTTCGGCAGTGATGTTCACTTGTTTTACTATTTTGTTAATCTTTTTATTCACTTTGGGTTTTGTTTTATAAACATAAAATTCACTCATGTATTTATATTGTCATATTCCCAGGGAGAATAGAGAATAATCCAATCCTCCAGCCGGGAATCGAACCAGGGAACTCTGGATTTGGAATTTCGTTATTCATTGTATTATCAAAAATGGTTCTTAATGATTTTGATTAGAATACCGCGTGTTTAAATAAGTTATATCTAGATTGAATTTTCTGTGAAGTTCTCTTCATTCTGAGTGGCTTGATAGTTGGTAAAGGTATGAAATAGACAACACTTAATTGGACAACAGTGTAGATCTGCTTAAAATGCACAATTAGTAAAAATGAATTTTTTGTAGAGTTAACCATCTCCATATAATAAAACATTTATTTGATTTGCATAAGGTCGCATGGATATGACACTTTCTGTTGTGGTTGTAACAGGCAGGGTATAAATCGTTACTCCTTTGGCCGAAAATAAAAAAACGCAATGCTATCCAACTTGAGTACTACTTAATACCTTTCTGAACCGTTAAGTCGCTATTCGTTTTTCCCTCGTGGTCATGCAAAGAGAAAGGAATTTAAAGGCCATCTCATAGCGACGGGCTTGTAACGTTCTTGACTATCACCTCATTATGCTGTGTTCCCTTTGTAAATAAGTACAAGGAAATATGTAATAGAACTTTTTACAAACGTTTTTCTCGATTAAGTTGAAGCAGATGGCACAATAAGATTTTGTAGAAATAGTTTGGAGACGGGTTGTTAGAGAAAGTTATGTGAATGTAACACAGAGTTTTTCTTAAGTGTAGGGATTCGTAAGGACTTAGGAACAATTAATTTGGCAACACTGTCTACTCTACAGCAACAGCAGCCCTGTTGGCCGGTGTCAGTTATCTCTCTCTTCCACCTATATGCTCAGTTATGATCTTCGTTACGTCATCTCAGTCTAAGCTAAATGGAACCTCCGTTTCCGAGGAACGTATCGGAAAATTGTATCGATTTGAGCTCGAATAGAACCTGCGACTCTTTGGTGCACTGACAGACCAGCCAGTATCGCGAGAAACAGTTGACTGCGGTCAATTTGCTCTATGTCCCATTGTTGACACTTCAGATCTGAGCCTGCTGTGATGGACGCAATGCCACATAGTGTTCAGATATTTCCGCTTTGACTCTGCTTCTTTGGAAATTGTTCTTCTGCACTAGCCGGGTGTAGGACAAGTTTGAAAAGGGGTAGAATGAGACTAAAAATTTCAATGTCATAGCCGGGATTTGAATCACGGATCTTCCTGTATCCGTCCGGCCGCTCTAACCACTGAGCTACCATGACCAACACTTGTTCTTCTGCACTAGCCGAGTGTAGGACAAGTTTGAAAAGGGGTAGAATGAGACTAAAAAATTCAATGTCATAGCCGGGATTTGAATCACGGATCTTCCTGTATCCGTCCGGCCGCTCTAACCACTGAGCTACCATGACCAACTTGTCGACACGTCATATGTTCTCCAACTCACTCATGTCAACGGCTGAAGCCGTTTTCGGCTGTTGCCGTCAACAACCCCATCTGAAAGCTAAAAGAAATTATTTTGCTGTTTAACGACGCTGTCAATTGTCAGGAATTCTGTCCCACAGGAGTTCTTTTACATGCCAGTAAATCTACTGACATGGAGCTGTCGTTTTCAAGCACACTTGAAAACCACCGGTCTGGACCGGATTTGAACCCGAGTACTACATAATGTAAACGTAAATCTGAAAGCTCAAGATAAAATGTGAGAGTAGTATGAGTATTTTCAAAAAAAAAAAAAAAAAAAAAAAGTGTTTGTTTTAATCCGAAGGACTTAAAAAGTGTATTTCTGCCGAAATCTCGATATGAATTTTTAGATGGATTGATTAAAATAGTTCTTCTGTCTACATAGGTGTTAGGAAACATTGTGGAGATGGTATTCGTGTTGGTATTGGTTGTGGTGGGGGTGGTATTGGTAGTATTGGTGTTACTATTGGCAAATTGGTGGTGGTATTAGTAGTGGTATCAGTAATGGTTATGATAGTGTTGGTAGTGGTATTGATGGTGCTATTGGTAGTGGAGGTGGTGTGGTGGTGATGGTTATTTAATGGCACTGTACAGGCACATAACAATTAGGAAATCTTTGTGAATGTACTCCAAGGCTTTGTAAATTAAAAGTTGCATATTAATATCGCATTTAAAACTTAAAAATTATTTTATGGAATAGATACACCTGAAGGATTTACAACCAGTCATGCATAGACTCTGGACTAAATTATTATCCAGGCGCACTAGACAGCCTGTTATATAGATTAGGACTTGAATACATATAGCTATTTTGAATTTTGTGTAACTTTGAGGGGTACTTCGAAACGTGCATTTCCGCTGAGATCTAAATAAACATTTTGGGGTGAATTGCAACACTATATCTACATAGGGGATAGACAATGTAAAATGTGAACAAAAAATTGTCTATATAGGATTTGCTGTGGAGAAATTACCTATGCTTTTAATTTGCTACTGGAGGAGGTAACTTTTCCTACAAAACGCTGGAACCCAGTTTTCCTCGCAGTCGGTGCAACATTCACCCTAATAGGAACACTTGATCTCTGTTATTGACATGCCCGTCATTGCGACATTGAACCTAGATTCACGCCATTACATGCTGGCACTTTCGTAAAAACAACAGGAAATATTAGCTTCCAATCCAAGGCGATGGAACACCTCTGGGGAACTGACAAATATCCTGACATCTAACAAATTACATCCCTACACGACATAAAGGGAAGTGCTCTGCTTTCAGTCTTACACTTCGAAACAAATACTGTCGCCATGAACATTTGCAACTCGACCGAAGAGTCTTCTGAACGAAGCCAAACTGGCTTCAGAGCAAGTTGTTATTTCGTGCCCTTTGTTTCAAAGTCAAAGTTCTTGGCACATCTTTGACCTATAATTTGTAAAGAACTAACTAAAGATTAACTTCAGCTATGCAGCAGGCTGCTACTTTTAGCAACGTATCACGTGATCCTCGAGTAATTTAAACATTTACAAGCTGTGTATTTGAGGTCTTGCATCTTCTTGTTCTTGTAAAACCTTGATAGTCATTGCGTTCATGCCAACTTTCAAAACAATAGAAGGAATGAAGGAAGTATGTATCTTGAAAGGTGCAAGTTACGGCGTGGGGAATTGGTGCTCTCTGAGTACAGCCCGCTCACGGCCTTGCACTCTTAACTTTGTTTAGGAGGTAAAAAAATTAGGGTCGGTCGCGCTATTCCACGAGTTCCCCAACCCTGAGTCACAGTGACACAAATAGTATGTTTGGTGCAACTATTTTTCTTCTTTTTTCAACTTTCTCTATTGGCACCTGCAATTAGTAGAGATGTATTGTATTCTATCCATAAATTCAATATTGAGGTTTCACCGGAAATACATGTTTTGAACACACAGGAATACATATAAGTACATGTTTACACCGAGAATCCCAAATCAGCACTTGAAAGGTCTGAGAGAGAGAGAGAGAGAGAGAGAGAGAGAGAGAGAGAGAGAGAGAGAGAGAGAGAGAACAGCATAACCCGAAAACTACTTTTTGGATGAATAGCTTTCAAATATGCCAGAGATACTTGCATTTAAAAATTAAAAATAACCCCCTATGTGGATAAAACCATAACAAGAGCGGTGCCCGATGACCTGCAGCCGTTGAGTAGCAAATATTGCTACCTCCCTTCAATACCCCACCCTCATTTATATTGGCCACCCTCCAAACCCCACATCCGTCATAAAGGTGGTTAACCCCTGAAAAGGGCAGGTATGTATTTTTTCAAATTATGAAAATCTGCAAAGGAGGACCTCCCCTTGCCGCTGCGTAGTAACCATTAGCAAACAGAAGGCGACTATCATAAACAGGGCGAGAGGCATTGTAGTCTTCTGGTTCCTTTATATCTTTAAACAACAAACGTTGTAAAGCCCATAGCTCAAAGTAATGCTGTCTTTGGCAGAGGAGTGGGGTAGGGTCGTCATGTTTTGAAAATTACTATACACGTATGGCACACCCCGCACTGCTCTCAGTCTGCCAATACTCCTGCCTGCCTACACGAAGATCGTCAATATGGCAGTGTGTAGCCGATTTCTACTATCTCTGTGTACTCTAGATTCCCACTGTCACCACTCGTTTATCATGGGTGACCCCACGGAGCGTGACAAGCTTATATTGTGAAACTCGTAACCTCGAATAGGATTTATTAACACTATTCCACAAATAAAATGTAACATTATATGAATAATAATTACTTTCTTACTTGAGTTGTTAAAAATCAAACCACGGTTGTGTCAGATCACGACATATTAAATAGACAATCCAATTTGCTAACCAGTGTTACCAACAGTGAGAATGAGAAAATAGTTAACATTAAAGTTAAGATAAGCTGAAATCAAATTTCGATATACATTTTTTCCAAGAATGTAATTTATTTGGAAATTGCTACTGTATAAGATATGCATTGATTAAAAAAAAACTAAGAAATTGAAATGGATTGGACTGAAGTGGATGTTTAGGCAGTGGGACTTCGATTGACGAATGACGCTGCTGATATGGTTTCAGCGGATACGGGTTGGCATGACGTGATACTTATGTTTTTATTTCTATGGCTTTTCAAAGCCATAACCATAAAATATTCTAATTTTTGTAACCATTTAGTTTGTGCAATTAAGTGAGCAATCTGGAATAGAAATGGTTTTAATCTGAATGAATCGGAGTTCCATAATTTTCATTTTATCACCCAGACATGATTGTTTAGTCTTTCTGTTCCTAAATGTTGTCCCTTAACTGTTTTAATTTTGAACTTCATCTGCTTTATTGATAGAAAAAATTAAAATTCCGGGTTGCGAATTAATAACTTGCTTTTTATAATTAGTAATATCTTAAATGGTGTTTTATGGATGTATTTGATTTTCAAGAACGAAGTAGTGAAGAGATTAAAAGTTATAAGGGATAAAGGGTACAGGCACAGAGAGGACACCTCGCTCACTTCGACCTACACAGATCTATTGTGGCTAACAACCCCCAGGAGGCAGCGATGAAATGAGGGAACCGAAGGTGCCACACAGGGTCGCAGCTAGACAGGCCACAGAGACGTGCGGCAGTCCCTAACAAGTGCTGAGATCTCTTCATCCCGGCGCCAAGCCCCGCCAAGCAGCCATCACACCGCGGTTCTGGTGACGCACTGAACGCCCCCCCCCCTCTCACGACGGAGGACAAGGCCTGCCAAATGCCACCTAGCGCCGAGAACAGCAGTTACCATGCGCAATCATCCGCGCCATCTGTCCGGCACTGTCAGCACTATACGTCTGAAAGACGATAAGATAATGTAATTAAGGGAAATGATGGAAAGAAACCGTAGTATGAATTACTGCACCCCAACATTCGCCTAAATGACATGGGGAAACCACGGAAAAACTCATGTCAGAGTGTGTGGCCACGGGGATCGAACCCACCGCGTCCCGAATGTGGGCCACAGACGTTACCGTCTAAGCTATCACGCTCGGAAGTGAAGTGATGTAATCGAAATAAATACAACTTGCGCTCTAGCTTTTATCTTGAATACTGGAGTTTTAGTCAAATAACTTTAGTACGGATGGTAGTTCTGAAAATAAACGCAGTCATGTTTGCTATTTAACACCTGTGCTTGTTGAGCAGCGACTGAAAGCTTGAGAGTTCCCATAATTTTATGAAACGAATGGGGCCTCAGAAATGTATAAGTTTGTGTTATTTATGTGCTCGGTGTATTACGTGAAACACGCAGAATCAGAAGATTAAAGGAGATGATAAAATACTTTGCTTACATTTATTTAGAGTTGTTTTCATCTGACCCACAAGATCCGTATGCAACATGTTGCATTTCAACGTGAGTTAAGTATTCGCTGTTTGAACAAGTTCCCTTTAAGCCCGCCATAATTCACACTTTGCTACTTGTGCATGGTTGCCCTTGATGTTAACTGCGATAGGTTCGTCCACCAATCAATTAGAGATCAAACAGACGGAGAGGCGCCTTAAAGGAGCTATACTCATGGTAACCGATACCTCCTATGGGCTGTTTCTTTAACCTTCGTTTGTGTCAACGCCTTCCTTCTTGAGGGTACCTACAAAGGGAACTTCTGAATTTCACAGCTTTTGTCTATAAAAAATATGTTACATGTGCTATGTTTGCTAACGACGCTGTCAAATGCCAGTATCATATCAGCGCCGCCGGTGAGCCGGGATTTCGTCCCACAGGAGTTCGTTTACATGGCAGTAAATCTGCTGACACAGGGCTGTCGCTTTTAAACACACTTAAAACCACCGGTCTGGGCCAGAATTGAACCCACTTCCTTGATATCAGTAGACCAGCGCCTAACAAATTGAGCTACCCAGACCGAGGATTAATCAAATTCTGCATACGATGCAGAAATACAAATTTTAAAATAAATAAATGTACTATCATATTATTTAAATACCAGAGGCCGGAAGATTGTGCAATGTGCCACAAGTTTAATGTATATGGATTGTACTGTTGCTACTCGCGCACGTACACAGTGGCAGGCGTCTGCTGATGCGCGTGCATATACAGCGGCTGCGCAGTACGGTTACGTCATGCATCTTCCGTCCTACTAACTTGTATTATGACGACCGCATGCGGTTCCGTGCTCTATTAAATAGTAATACAGAAAACTGACAGATTTTTCAAAAATTTCACTGATTGAATAAATTTGTCATATCATGAGCACTATAAAATTGTAGCACAAACCATAGGCCAATTTTTAAGCTCATTCTCTCTGTCGGAAAATTGGCACAACATTCACTACAAATTGCATGGCAGGGAACGTTATAAGTGCGCAAACGTGTAAAAAATAATCAAAGTCGAGTAAAAGGTATTGGAAGTAAATACAAGCCATTATACGTGTGTTCTTGGGCACTTAATAACCACATGTTGAGAGCTTTAAAAGGTTCTGAGAGCAAAAGCCGTAGTATACAGATGAAGCTAAAGATTCAAAGTATTTTGGCCATTAAAAGGTAATTTTTTTTAGAAAATCCCCACGCCGTTACCGGGAATCGAACTGGGTCCCGCTATTTAAGTAGCAGCGCTACCACCGCGCAAAGGGGACGACCGATTATTTTTAATTAACGTATATAAATTGATTAAATTGAGTATTTCAGAACAGAAAAAAGAGTATGTATGAAAAAATGCAGACACCATTGAAATGTAGCATGTAGTCTCTTACATGACATAACCACACCATGATGAAAATTCTAGTCTTTAAACACGATTTTAAAGGGTTTTCACAGGTGGATTACCTTTAATACATAAATAACGACAATTATCTATTTGTATATTAATAAACTTGCTCCTTTAGTTACAGCATAAAGCTTCTTCCAATAAAAAATAAACTTGTTGGTGGCCTCTGTTCTTTACAGCAAAGACACGGAATATTATTGTTATAAAAGGAAGTGTTTAAAATGCCTATCAAGTTTTAATTGATCTTATATAAGCAGTTTTCAGCTGTTTTCTTTCTCACAGCAGATTTGCTAAGCGCGTGACTTTTACGGCAACTTCGTGCTTGATGAACAAAACACAAAATAACGATGCTCATTTATTTCCATTACTTCCTTCGCTGCTTCCTCCTTATCGGAGGAATTGCTTTCACTTTAAAAGCAGCGAACATGTTAAAGGCGTACTTGCGAAAGTCTTGATTTGCATTTGTTCCCTATGTTATTCTCTCAAGCCTATCGCACTGATACACAAAAGGGGGGGGGGGGGGGGGGAAAGGATAGTCACAGGACTGTCTCCACGTATTAATGTTTATTTGTATGCCTATTTCAGAAATCAAACTATAAATTATTTTTAGTTATATCTTAGCATTAAAAGTAGACATTTTAACATGAGCCCTCATGCTACTAATTGAAAATTGTAACACCCACTGAAATAAAACGTTTATAGCACTCCGTCGTAACCACCGTGGTTTCTTGTGATGAAAATTACATGGATACATTAAGCGGATGTATGTATCGATTTATTTAACGGTCGATTTTTTTAATGACCCGGAAATAGTAGGTTTGGTAGAAGCAGAAGAAACTTCGTAAGCATCGCTCCTCTTTGTCCATGATAGTCACCTTCCACCTTGTCCATGGCTGTCTCTACTTAACAACAAACAAGCGCTGTTCTAACGAGCGAATTGCATATAAGTGATATATGATGTGTGTATATATAGGTGTCCCAAAATTAGACCAACAGACTCTGGGAACTGCTAGATAACAGTATTTTAAACACTTTTTATTAAGGAAAGCTTTTTGCTACGGTGCTTCGCTTAAGCGCTAGACGAGTTAATGTCATATATACTTCTCCCACCCAGTTTAAGCATTTACGGTTAAATCAACAATGCAAATTAGTATTGCATTTATCTTACGTGGTAAGGCATTCAATTCTTAATCCAAGAAACAAACAGAACACATAAACAAAACACAGACATCTAATTGTTTACAGTTAATCACAGCTTTGCTATTCAAAATTAGACCGGCAAACTGTTAAATCAGAGAAATGGCTGATATCTTTGCGAGAGTACGGCAGAATATGACACGCCGATGCACTCTTTCTGTTAATCACAATGGGTGTGCGTTCCAACATTTGCTTTGAATAGTAAAGCTGTGATTAACTGTAAACAATTAGATGTTTGTGTTTTGTTTATGTGTTCTGTGTTTGTTTCTTGGATTAAGATGTATGCCTTACTACGTAAGATAACTGCAATACTAATTTGCATTGTTGATTTAACCGTAAATACTTAAACTGGGTGGGAGATAGTATTCTAAAGCTCGTCTAGTGCTTAAACGAGGCACCGCGGAAAAATAAAAAAAAAAAAAAAAAAAAAAAAAATTCCTTAACAAAAAGTGTTTAAAATAAGGTTATCTATCAGATCCCAAAGTTTATCTATATAGGTATAATATGTATATCAAAAGTTAGACGATTTAATATAGTTCATGCACATACAGCTACAGACACGCTAGATTTAGACTCTTAGTAGTCAAGTTTCCAACATGACAGCACGAACGGGAAAGGATAAAAACAAAACTCTATCGCCGATAAAGGCGTTTCTGCAAACCTTCATCTCGATTAACATGTAGTAGATAGAAAAATATAAGATTTTGTGTGAGTGATTTGGAAACAATAAACGAGAGAGAAGCACATGAAAGCAAGACGCATTGTTTGATTATTATTTTGGTGCAGCGTACTCCATTTCGAGCTCACTAGACAGCTTTATATCCACAAAATGCTACGGTAACTACTCCTTCAGTGGACTGCAGCATTAAATTGTTAAATCGGCAGATTCAAGGAGACGCTTCCCTTTGTGTGCTGTACTGCCACTTGTCTATTCCTTTTCTTCCTTTGTGTTGGGCACTTTCATCTCTCGCTTTAACAACCGTTTCTTTCTTAGCAACAGGTTTATATTTTTAATTGCATAATCTTCCAGTAGCCTACTTCCTCGCTTAACGAGGTAAGTTTCGTTTCCAGCACGAATATTTTATTCACGATTTGAGCATGGGCATCCCTACAAACTGCCTCATCCGGAGTTGCAAGAATGCATTCCGAATTTAAAGGGTTGAAAATAGTTTAGATTCATCATTTGTTTGTAAGGCCATTGAAAATCCGGGTATGGATAGCATGTTTAAGTTAGCACATAATCTCCCCTCCCCGGTTTTATTGTGTAAGTGCTTAAATTTGTGCCCAGATTAGCCGGTACAGTTTTTAAAAAAATCTAGTGTTACATACTCTTCCTTTCTGTACCTATATATTATAAACGATAGTTTATTTTTATGCAGCTGCAACAAACTATTCTTCAGAAACTTATTTTTCTATCTGCTTTACATTAATCGAAATAAACATGTAAATATTTCGTTGTAGGTACAGCCATAGAAAAAATGATTGAACGCATTAGGAGAGCAGAATATTTCTAAGACCCACGTTGTGTCGCACCGCGGTTTACACAAGTCGATATTTCCAATAGCTGAGATTATTGATAGTGTGTTCCGTATGTTATCTCTCGGACACACAAATAGGCAGTTTGCTACACCGCCCCCTTCCTTGGCGGCGCCGTGGCCGAGCGGTTAGCGCGCTCGCCTACCACCTAGGCGGCCCGGGTTCGATCCCAGGGACCCGCATGTGGTATTCGTGGTGGACGAAGCGGCGTCAGGGCGGGTTTTCTCCGGGTACTCCGGTTTGCCCCGCCATCTCATTCCACCGGTGCTCCATCTTCATTCCATGTATCATCAGTGTCACCGCCTGCGGTGCCGTAGTAGTAAAAGCGGGCGTTAAACACTACAAACAACAAGCCCCCTTCCTTTATTAGAAACAAACACAAATGCGAGTGTTGATTCAAGAGACAGCCGATTTGTGTGTCCAACAGACAATAATATATTGAACAGAGACCTACAGTATATCGACTTGTGTAAACCGCGCTGCAACAGGATGGAACTTAGAAACACTCTGCTCTCCTAATGCGCTTAATCATTTTTTCTATGGCTGTACAAAGGGGACGAAGGAAACCAACGGTTGTTTAAGAGTGAAATTCCATACTCTCGCCACGGAAACACGAGAAACAACTGCATGTGACAGTATTTCAAAAAACGACAAAGTACCTACTAAACATGCAAACAAATAGATGATACATTCCAAATGGCTAATGTCACAAAAAGTTGTTTATTCGCCTGACCCCAAAGCTCAGTCAGTCTAGCACCTCCCTGCGATACAAGGGGTCCCGAGTTTCAATCCCGCCTGGGGAGTGGAAGTGTTTCTCTAGCCAAGATTACTCCCTCCTCCCGGAATCTGAAAGTATGAGTGAGAATGTGAATGTGTGATGTACAGAAGTAGCAGTAGTAGCCTACTGTATACGAGTTCACACCGTTACCTATCGGCAATATGTTCCGAAGGGAAGACGACCGTTATGACCAGACAAACATGGTGCATAAATGGAACAATTAAAAAAAATGTGATGTGTTGCACTCACATGACTTTCTCTACTCTTGTACTAACCATTCTTACAAACTCTTATTCCTATATCTTCTTCATGTTAGTTAAGATAAACATTTTTGTAAATTATCTTATTGCTTATTTCCTTGTAAATGCAAGGGGAATGTTAGAATACAGTAGGCTTTGTGCGATAGTAAAACCTTTTAAAGCATTTGCACTTTAACATATAAAAAAAAGAACAACGACGTTCCATTTCACGAAAGTTTTAAGTTTTCCGAAACTGACACAAATAACAAGGAATATCTCCGAAATGGTTCACTCTACAAAAAAAAAAAAAAATAGTTTGACATAAATTGTATGTTCTAGTGAGATCTACATTTTTTGTAGAGTAAGATTTTGTCTCTCTTATGGTTTACGGGTTATTCAATTTATCCAGAGTAACTAGGACTACATAGATTATAGCCAGAAAATTCAATACATACATTTCATTTGTCATACAAATATCTTAAACGACATTGTAATCAAAATCGTTAGCCATATTCAAAAAACTTTCCATGTAAAGGGTAGTTTAGGATGGGACTATTTTCTTCGAAATCTCCGAGTTGCATCTTAGAAAGACATTACACTTGAATACCAACTTTAGTTTTGAACCTACTTTTCGTTTTGGAGTTATGCTGGCAAAAGACAGACACCCACGTGCGCGTGGACCTTTCGCTAAAATGCTTTTTTGGGGTTTAGGGGTCTCAAAACATATTTCCCGTGAAATCTCGATATCGAATTTTTGGGTGGAATACTTAGGTACCAGTAGAGAAAGTAAATAGAATGTTTGTTGAAATGAATTGTTTGTTTCGAAGATATGTAAAATGATGTTTCTGTGGCAAGTTGTCTGGATCAAAATTTGGATAGCTTTTCGATCTGATTTGTAAATATTACGTTACTATCTTTAAAATGGCTACAATTTATTTCCAGGCAGTAATTTTGGAAAACTCTGGCAAAAACATTTTTCACGGCATTAGCCCAATTTACCGAGTTCATAAATTAAAATGAAACACTTTGGTAATGAAATTAGGTGATACATCAATATTTCGATTATATGAGATGATTCAAAAATGAAATGTTTACAGTTGTGTAGCAAACATACATTATATTATTTATTTAAATTTAGATAAATTAGATTGGTGCTAATAATGTATTTTTTATACAACATAGGAAAACATTTCATTGCTTGTACATTACTTCCCGTAAATATATTCCATTTTATGGCTACAATATACAGACTCGTTCATTACACATTTTTCAATGAAAGAATGGCATGTGAAGAGAAATAAAAGTAATGGTGAATAGAAAGTCGTGTGAATGTAACATTAGATTGTCCAACTGCAAGTAGAAATAGAAGCAAGTTTCTGTATGAAGAGAAACCCTTTCCTTGCGGATAGCTACCCTGCAGAGGATGATTTGATTCCCGTTATTTTTATCTCTGTTACGCGGCGCTTTCTGGGGCTGACAAGCTAGGTCTAATCTCCTTGAAACATTTCTCCGTCTGATGTCAGCGGCTTCACCTCACATGTGGAGATGAAACAGAAAGTATGAGGATATTCATGCCCGAGTAGTTTCGCAGATCTTCCCTGAAACTTCGTTTGGCGTGTAAATGTAGCAATGGAGCGAGAAGAAAAACAAAGAAATCTAGCCACAATAAAATTATCTTCAACTTCCCTGTTCTGCCACTATCCTGGCGTCAGGGGTTACAATAAAATTATGCATTTTTTTCTTTCTTCTCTGTTTCCCTCTTCCACTCTCTCACTCTAATTTGTCTACTGCTTGCCAATAGTAAGCAAAGGAAATACCGTATTCCACCCAAAAATTTGACATCTATGCAGACTTCACTCAAAATGCAAGTTTTATTGTTTCCTGGATTAAGTCAGTTTATAAAAAGGTGTGAACAACAAAACTAAAAGTCTGATGTGGTGCACTCACATGACTTTCTCTACTCTTGAACTATCCATTCTTACAAACTCCTATTCCTTATTCTTTTTTATTGTAGCCCTTTTTACAGTCGCTTTTACTTAGCCACATCGCGACTTTACAATTAGTTGTACATTTAAAAAAAATTATTTAAAATCATTTTGTTCTTTAACGACGCTGTCAATTGCCAGGATCACATCAGCGTCGCCGGTGTGCCGGAATTTTGTCCCGCAGGAGTTCTTTAACATGCCAGTAAATCTACTGACATGGAGCTGTCGTTTTTAAGCACACTTAAAAACCATCGGTCTGGGCTGGATTTGAACCCGCGACCTTGGGATCAGTAGGCCAGCGTCTAACCAACTGAGCCACCCAGACTGACTAACTGTACATTTAACATTCGAACTAGTAGGTAACATTATATTGTCATACATTTAACACTGGAATTAAAGAAAAATATTATATATCGTTTATACATATTTATACGAGGGTGAATCAAAAAGTAAGTTGCACTTGCTCGCCACAAGAGCACGCTGTGTGTGGCCAATGTATAGTAAGCTACAACAATTGCTGACACATCCGATAGGTAGGGTTGTGAATTGTCAAACCATCTTGTCCTCCACTCTTGAAGTAATCTTTTTTTGACATTTTGGTTGTCGTGTTAGTTGAGATAAACATTTGCAGAAATTATTTTATTGCTTATTTCCTTGTAGGTGCAAGTGGAATATGCGAATGCACTAGGCTTTGAGCGATAGTAAAATCTTTTAAAGATTTGGATTCTGTTCTCTTTGCACGGCTAACATATAAAATTGAATAACGATGTAACGAAAGTTTTAAGCATTCAAAACTCACATAACTAACAAGGAATATCTCTGAAATGGTTCACTCTACAAAAATTTATTTCGACATAAACTGTGTGTTTTAACAAGATCTACATTTTTATAAGATTTGGTCTATCTCTTACGGTTTACCAGTTATGCAAGTTTTCCAGAGTAAATATGGCTACATAGGCTATAGCCATAAAATTCAATATATGCATTTCATTTGCCATAAACATCTCAGACATATGGCATTTTAATCAAAATCATTAGTCGTTTTCGAGAAAATCAAAATTTTCGAATGATTTTCGTTGTAAAGGATAGTTTAGGATGGAGGAATTTTCTTCAAAATCTTAGTGTCGTATTGTTGAAACACATTAAACTTAAATACCAACTTTGGTTTTTAACCGACTTTTCTATTTTGAGTTATGCTGTCGACACACACACACACACACGCGCGCGCACACACACACACACACACACACACACACACACGCACACAAACACTCACAGACACACACCCACAGAAACTCCCACACAGACACACATATTCATACTTCCAGACTCTGGGGAGGTTAAGGCTGCGGTGTATCTTGGCTAAAAAATACTCCCTAGCCAGGATTCAACCCGGAACCTTCGTACAGTAAGCAGGTGCTCCACCGAATGAGCTATGGGACCAGCGACTTTGTCTTGAATTTCCAAACTCTTTCTTGTTCTCCAGGGATGCGCTTACCGCACTTATATCTCAATATATTATTTACACTCTTAATTTATACAAACAAACCTTCTTCAAGAAACGTTCTATCAAACGGCGAAAGTAGCTTAATTTCCGTCCAGCAATTGTCTTCGGTAATGCGAGCGCTGACAGTGTTCCTGTAATTTAACTGACCTTAAGAACATGTGTTGACACTAGTTATTTCGACGTCAAACTATGACAACAAAGCCTATTTTAAAAGCAAAATTAACCAGAAACCAGAAGTTTTTATGAGTTGTATTTGGTGAAGGAGAAAGTGCATTTTTATTACATAATAAATATCGTCTTCCCTAGTGAACGACACACAATATTGTTAACTTTTATTCCAAGCGAATCGAGAAGAATGAAGCCAAACATTTATAACAATTGAGCATTTGAGTGTAGGGACTCTTAACGGAGACAACTTTCTTATTTTCAATATGCATACAAGCAAATTATATTACAGTTGACGTATTCTGCCGTTTTCCAGAGGTTTTATATATATATTTATTTGAAACTTGCACCGATTTCTACACTTTCATGTGTACACATATGCAATCACTGTACACTGTACGTCATTGGAACAAACAAATGAACGTAAGTGATAAACATCACATATCTCTTAAGTTTTTTTATCAATCGATGGAAGTAAAATTAGGTACACACCTTTTTTTTGGTTAAATTATGTGACTCGAGATATGTTCTAATCGTTTTGAGTAAAATATTCAAGGACTTCTCTCATAAAATACCTAGCATTCCCCATACAGCTGTTCAAGTAGATTAGAATGCTTTGTTCTTAACGATCTGCAGGAGAGTTTACGGTGACGCTTTCCGATTGTCCCTTTTTCCTTCTCTGCTCTTATAACTCATCTTTATTTATGAAACGCTTTGTATCGGAAACTATTTCGGTCCAGTTTTGTTTTAGAACTGGCTGAATCCGTTTACTTGGGGAGTTCATTGATATTCATAACCATGTTTCCTCATAAAATCGCAATAGAGAAACAGGGATTGTAGCTATTCCTGCAGTCGATAAGGGAATAGCAAGACCTGATCCAGTGATTCTGAAAAAGAGCTGTGTTATCTGTGTAAACGGCTCGTAACATTGTATTTTATGTGTGTTCTTGTGTATGTGTGTTTGTGTATTTATTTTATTTGTGGTGTTCATTAAAACGTGCTTCTTTTTACAGTTACCTACGGCGGAGCAGCTCTGCTTTGTTCAAATGTTCTATATAATATTAAATTATCCTTTGATGTTTATAGTTTAATATTAAATTCTCTTAAAGTTGAAACTTCTTATTAGCGTATTGTACAACTGTTTCAGTTAATTTCCAGGTGATCAGAGCTGCTGCTGTTGACGCATCAAGGTTATTTAGAGATGCATGTTTTGTAGATTTTAGTTCACCATAGTAAACACACCTGTCTTAGTTTATAATTAGCTCGTAGTTAGTATTTAAATATCACAAATTTCCTCCATTACATAGCTCAGAGAACTTGAAACACTTCATCTTCTGAAGTCATCTAACAGAGTTCTCATACTGGACGAGATGACACCCTAAGCAATAGTAATTCCCTATTTAAACTCCCCCATAAAGCAGAATTAGTTTGATAATCTTTAGGTGGTATCCACAGATGATATATCTAACTTCTGCTTTAGCGATTTTTTCTTAAACTTTTTTTCAAGACTCTTCTAGCGCTATACCGGGTGTAAATAGTAGTACAAAGAAAAATGAAAAATGTTAGTACCACTTTAGTCTTCTTAAACTTATTTCAGCAGAAAAAAATGAATGACGTCCAGTTTCTCCTGTAAGCGCTTTACTTCACCCCATTTAGGTATCTTTTGTAAGCATAGTAACTTACGCTGAAGTTGTATCGCAACAGCGGTTGAGTAACTGAGTTCATACACGCCTCATGTGACTGTTTGATGTCGCTACTATAAGAGGTTCCGATATAAACGTCAGTATCAACACACTAGTCGTTTTAATTGCTGATATTGAATTTTTGAATAAAAATAAGAAAATTTAGTTATTAGTCTGGTTTATTAAACGTTTAAATAAAATAGTTTATTGTGCTGCAATTCCAAAAACTGTTCTAATTAAGTGCCTCAACAAGCAGCTGGTTTTCCTTTTATATCTAATGGTTATAAAGTACTTAACCCATTCGGTTTTTCATTAAGGGTACTCGATATTGAATTTACGGCAATGTCCGGAAAGAAATTTATTTTTTATAAATAATGATCATAGAAAAATAAACTTCAAAAATAGATCAAATAGCGATTTTGTATTTCTGGTCATTTAATCGACGTGCGTAAGTTTGCGAAAATAGCACGTAAAATATGATTTTCTCTTAATCTTTTTTTTTTTCTTTCTTAATTTTTTTGCGGCTTTTATACGCTACCATCATTCCACCAATGACGCCTGTAGTGGGCCGAGGTGGGGGACGCAGCGGCTGGGCGGTAAGGCTTGGCTCTTTATGGGCTGTTGTGCTGGGGCTTATACGTCCATCATGCTATATTTGTTCAAATGCTTTCAGATTTGAACTAATCTATTTCATATCTGGTCTATATCTTCTTTGTGGGTTAAGAAATCTAAGGAACATTTTGATATCAAGTATAGTTTTAATTAGAGTTTTAATCATTTTATATACGATTTTAGAAAGTTAAAAGTGCAGCACATTTTAATATTTTGCAATAAATCTGTTAATGTTAGACAAAATTTAATTATTATAAAGGACTATGCCCGCGAAATAATACCCAACATTTAGAAGTTTCAACTCCCGAAACTTTACGTGGGGAAATTTCACGCGTCACTCGATTATTTTGAAAATTATTAAGTACGCATTTCTACTATTATGCTGAACAAGTGTGTAGAAATCGGTAATTTCAATAGGGAGTACCCTTGAGTGCAAATTAAATAAACGTTTTAGTTAGCTTTTTCTGTTGTTTCGTTCAAATTTAAACAAGCTTGTTTAGGTTTTAGTCTTTTGCATTAACAATTTCTTTAAAAATGCAGGAAAGATCTGTTTTGAGAATTAAACACCAGCAAAAAGCTAGTTCACTCCCTTAAAGCAATAAGTACTTTGCAACTACCTCGGAGACAGAACACACTTTCTACTCTATGGTAGGTTTCACTTTTCCACCCACCTGCAAGGAAAAGCAGGCTATTGTCAAATGTCTCTGCATTTCAAATCTATGAAATATATAAATGAAGTGTTCATAAAGTTATTCAATGAACTAGTCGAGATCGATATCTGGTTTAAAGGATATCTACTGTAACGCTTGCACCACCTAGTAGTTTAATAAAAGTATTTTAGTAACAGTTTCCCCGGTTAATAAAATATTTAAAACGTTGCAGAACTTGCGAGGAAAATCAATTGCTACATAAACTTTTGCACTGCATTGTAGTCCAGAAGAAATCTTTCCTGGCTTTCGTCAGTTCGATGATTTATTGAATTAACTATGAGGTATCTCGAAAATATAGATATAGACTTAAAATCAAGTGGTATTATTTACCCAGCCATTCTTTTTTCTGGGTTTCTGCCGAAGACTTCACAAACCTTGTCCCTTTATATCTATCGGAATCTCTGATTGTTATATAACGCAAATTTCCTGTGAGATATCGAAGAATGAAATACTAAAGGTAGGTGCTAGAAAAAGTAAAAACCAGACAGTAATGTCTATATTTATTCCTGCTGAAATATTTTGGGTTTGTAGGTTGTTAACCTTTGAAATAGCTATGCGTTCCTATGTGCAAGATTTAGTGCATTCCTGTTCTTCCATGCTTTGCATAGAGATTACAAAACAGAAGAATGATATGCAGTATCAACAAGCATGCCCAAAGCTGGGATATTAACCTCCTCCCCCACGCTACCGAAAGTGAATTTATCACATATTGAGCAAGGCACGAGCGAAAATACGAGTCTACCGACCTATGATAAAGTGAGAACTCTGTTAGATCGATGGTGAACGTTCTGTGCATTTTCCCACATTCTCTGAGCTTGTATCATCACCTACACATACACACATAGTTGTAGTGACACACTGGTTGTGCACACAGGACTCTCGGACCAAACACCGCTTCAGGGTTCATACATACAGCAGTCCAACGTTCTGCGATCACTGTGGCTCTCTACTCTACGGCGTTATACACCAGGGCATGAAGTGTGAAGGTAAACTGGACCCGATCGACGGCCCGACGACTTTCCTGCCAGCCAGCAACCCTCTCTACCTACGTGTTGCGTCCGTTGAACAATTCGTGGGGTACATTAGTTGCGTCCCAAATTTCTTTCATGCTCACACACTACACAGAGAAAGTCATATCTACTAAATTAAGGCCTTTGTACATTCGGACAGGAAATCCTGTAAGTTTCGGTAAACGCAAATATAGTTATACATTTGTATCCTCACCCTAGTAAACGCGTCAAAGTGTTTTATAAGCCTTATGTTCCTACATATGCATATTATTGGCACTATTCATATTACACCACTAGAAATGTCTGTCGCTTTGTCCTTGATTGTTTGACGGTGCTTCCCACGGTATCATTTTCCTTTTATTGACATGCTGAAGATTTTACATGGCATAGTGAGAAGTATCCACATAAATGAGTTCCAATTGAATGGGTGCTCGAAAAGTGGGCTAACCATATAAAAAGAAAAGGACACTCGTGGAAAGCTGTGCAATGAGATACAAAACCGTATAACTGGAGTGCGGAAGATTGTGCAATAAGCTGCGAGTTTAGTGCACATGGGTTCTACTGTTGCTACTCTCGCATGTACACAGCTGCAGGCGTCTGCTGATGCGCAGTACCGGTTACACGATTCATTCTCCGTCTCCAACTAACTAGTATGGCATATGACCGCACGCGATTCCACGCTCAATTTATAACTTTATAGCAGCTTATTGAAAACCTGCCACTTTGGTTTGTTATAACTAAACACTTTATACAGGAGACCGTAGCTTTTAAAATGGCTGTATTGCCATTTTCTTCCTTTGTATGCTAGCATCTATAGGCGATTTGTTTTATTCTCGTTTGCAAAAGGTTGAATTGGTCTGTTTTGATAAAATGTAGATTAGCCGTTTTTTGCTAGCATCCGTTCAGTTATTTTTCCTTAATACATGCTATGGTCATTACATTTCTTTTTCTTAAAAATAACTACAAATTCCTTGCCCATATGTAGTAAAAGCGGGCGTTAAACACTATAAAAAAGTCCGTGCTTATCCATAACTTTGGCAAACTCAAGTACTAAGTAGTAATCTTAAAAAAAAAAAAAAAAAAAAAAAAAAAAAAAAAAAAAAAAAAAAAAAAAAAACCAGGTGAATTTCCATTTAGTAGCTATTAATTTCAAATGTAACTTATTTATACAAGACTTGGCAGATTAAGGATTACTGTTTTGAGAAATATGTGTTTTAAAAGTTCTACATGTAATGTACGATTTCTTGGAATTGCGGTCCTCGGTGAAGAACTAACACTAGTAAAACATGCTTAAAGGAAATTAATGCTGCTATACCAGAAGAAGCATATCAGTCTGGATGGCTTAATTGCTTAGAAGCTGGCCTACTGACCCCAAGGTCGCGGGTTCAAACCCAGCCGAAGGGGATGGGTTTTAACTGTGTGTAAAAGTGACAGGCCCATGTTAGTAGGTATACTGGCATGTGAAAGAACTCCTGTGGGACGAAATTTCTGTGGTCGCCGGCGGCGCTGATACGATCTGGCAATTGAACAGTCGTTAACAAACAAAATATGTATGTATTTAATTCAGGCGACTCGCGGAATGTCTTGAGGGACCTTCATTTTTATGTGCTAAACTTACAGTATCAGTGCAAGGCCGTGACCAGGCTGCACTCTGTGAACACCAGTTGCCCAGCCCTGATTTAAGTACAAGCAGCATAATGTTATACGTGGAAGTATATCATGTAGGCATAGGGGTGTGAGAAGACCGTGGCTCCCAAAAGCACAACCACCATTCTGTTTAGGCTTTTATGCTATGAGGAAAAACCAGTCTTGAAAGTCCTTCATTATAAAGTTGAACTTAAGTTCTTCACCGAACTGTTTTCCTCACTTGCAGCAATGGCTGCCGCAGTGTTGAAATCGGGACATTAGCTCAACATCCTGGGAAGTTTTCTTAT
>CM060961.1:31736304-32013804 GCA_030765045.1 Tenodera sinensis | reverse complement strand
TTGGGTAATGCATATTTCCCTGGTATTACCTGTTGGAAAATACCTATATATTTATGATAAAGCATAAGAGCATTATCCCAGTATGTTGAATACAGACATGTTTACTAGCTAAAACAAAATTTAGAAGTATCTGGTCCTACAATCCTGAAATAATTAAAATGTTCAGACTGACAAATCACGGTTGTAACCATAATAAGAATAAAGCACGTATCAGTGTTTACCCTGAGCATGCATTTGCACAAAAATGGCTGGCAGGAAACAAACGGAGAGAGATTTTCTTCTCTTTGGTTTGCTGCGTGTTGACTGTTTTCTTCTCCTTTTTTTTTATTCCTTTCTTTCTTTCTCCCTCTCTCTAGATCTCGTTACTTCTACTGCTTGTACTAAACCGTGTGCCAAATAACTTGATGGAAACGGGGAATCACAAAACCTGGAAGGTTCTCTGTCTTAAACGTAATTTAAGCAACTGTAATACAGTAATTGCATTGCTTTAAATAGAAAGTAAAAATGTAGCAAGCAAGCAAGCAATAAAATCTCATTCCGACTGTGAAGAGAAAAGTACATTTCTTGGGAAGTTGGTGGAAGGATAAAGCTATTCACCAGACGTCGAGTGGGTAAAGTGACGCAATGTGATTAACTTAATGTTTTCATTACATTATCGTCTTATAGATACCACTGCGTTATGGAACCCTCGTTACACTGCAATAGAACTTCCTTGTCAAATTAGAAACACATTTTTAAAAATAAACGCTAATAAATGCTCCAATGGCTTCTAAGTCTAAGATGAAGTTTTCTTTAAGAGTGCTCGACAGTGAATTTGCTATTTTATACGATTTTAAATTTAGATTACACTTTCATAATACGATTTTTGTGCTCACTACCGCTCATTAATTTCGATAAATGCAATGAAAGAGAACGTGAATGAAACTAGTCGTTTTATTTTACATAAATGTGTTTATTATTACAAAACAGATACAGGTAAAAAACTCGTATATTTTCGACATCAAAACTCAAAAATTAAAACAAGCAAGAAGTTCGTGAATGCATCATACCTGGGAGAAAACTAGCGGGAGGCAAATCCTGCGGATTAAAAGTTGCTGATATATTTTTCAATATGCATTCAAGAAAGAAGATCCTCAAAACTCAAATTTAATCATGTTTTTTACCGTTAAATAGATAATACATTTTCCTAATATCAAGAATATTTGACGCTTAAGCTTTTTTCAATGTTGGTCTTTGTTTTTATTACTGTAAGATGTCGACTTATACAGTATAACAGTAACATGCACTAATGATTGTAATTGAATATTATCTGTTTTAATTTTCTATAAAGTTATATTAATATATCCATGCAAGTTCAAGTTACTTTTGTTTTGAACATCATATGTTATTTTAATTTTGTATAACCTTAAGTGCAAAATAATGGTTCTGAACCTGTTAACCTGTTAGTCTGTTAATCGTATTGGAACGATAAGTGAATCATTTTAGACAAATACGAAGCTAAATCATAGAACATTTCTTTATTCGATGCGATTGCGCTTTAGATTTGTAAAGCTAAGTGCTACGTGTTAAAACGCATTGCTACCCTAAAATATTCAAAAACTCGTAATAAACCATAGTATAATATATAATTTTTTTGTGTGAGGATAAATTTAATTTTGTGTAACGCTTGTATAACTAAGCATTAAGTTTAGAAATGGCAGTTAGGAGCCCTATTTGGACCTTCAGCACCGCGATCTCCAAGAACCTAACTACTCCGCTGAAGGCAATGTGTATTAAATTATTAAAATGTCTGAATCCAAAACAATTCATTGCGTTAAGAAGACTAGTTAAATATCTTCGTCCAACTCCAAAGAAAGTATACTGGACATTTGAAATAAATTTAATAAAAATGCACCATGAGGAGTATTTTAAAGAGGAACGAATATAAGGAAACATACAAGACTAAAATCAAGTTTTAATATTGCCACATTATTTGCATACACCGGAGCACATAAATTTAAATCACTTTTGGGTATTTAAATGGCCAAAGAAGTAAAATTGCAGTCGATCCTGATTCCACAACGAAGGGGAATCTGTTTCTATGAAAAAAATTGTATTCTTTCTTCCTTTTCTTTTTCGAAATGTCGAAATTCAGTGTCGAGCACCCTGGAAAAAGTTAGCAGAAAAACAATAAGACTGAGGATATTTGTTAAGGTCATAAATGTATGCAAGGGGGTGGGGCGCAGACTAACGCCGTTGCGTATGAGAGAACACGGAGATCAGTAATTGCCTACAAAAAGTTAGTGCGAATTAAGATAGGCCAGGAGGTTCACAAATATGGCGGCCTACTTCAGCTCTACTGTCATCAGAAACGAAACTTGGCTTTAACCCGAGACTGCAATCTGGAAACTATCCAGTTTTCTGTTGTAGAAAAAGGAAAAGTTGTTTCACCGACTGGAAGGGTAGAACTTTTTTCATTGTCTTGGAATGATGAAGTAGCATCAAATCCCATCCTGCACAACAGTTTTGAAAACTTGGAACTAATTATCATTACTTGTACGAAGTTAAAATAAGGCTTCGCGTTTCGAACATGTCCTATGTTTTTTCCAAACTAAAAATATATGCCGCAACCATCCGTATAATGCAGACTTCATATTATGCGTGAGTTGTTACTTGTTCCCCAAATAGAGTTTCAGGATGGATTCCATGACTGGCAGATACATTGGCCAGGTGAGTAAGACTTGATGGTTACTCTTTCGAAACGGCCGTGTCAGGTGCAGTTTCTGATGTATTTCATGAGTGAAACGTTCATTCTTATCCTTTATTAATCTTTTTAGGGTGTAATTTTCATTATCTTCCAGATTATATTTTTTTCTCACTCCCAAATGACCACAGTATAAGAGGGTTCTAAAATGGTAGTGGAAAAGTAGCTTCTGGTTGCCCAATCACGTGGAATCGTCAAGCTTTGCTATCAGATTCCAGCACATGCAGTGGCTGTTTAAGTCAGATATAGAATAGACTAAAGGTATGTTTAATTTCAGAAACCAGCTGACATCGCAACGCTCAAGAATATTCATTCACAGAGGCGTAATTCACCACACAGAACATATAGTGTGCAAGTGGACTGCGAAAACGGAAATGTTTCTTATGTATTCTGCATCCTTCTTCCAGACGGTTCATCCTGCGTTTCACAGAATAAACTGTGCATAGCATCCATTGTCCCACTGGTTTGAAATTATTTATTTCCAGCAGTTAATATATGCTAGTTAGTTCAATACAGATCAGTTTGCTCGTTATAGTGTCACAACCCACGTTTTGCCAACACACGAAGCATGTTTAAGCTATACCTTCACCAACTTTTGAAAGAATAATTTCTTGGTTGAACTCAGACGTGTTCTTCCATTTAGAAAGCTCTTGCAGCATGCTTTTTACAATCTCACCAAAGTGACCTTCCTGAAAGTGACGACTGGTTTCCATGCAGTTGTTTCACACATTTTTTGGTGTGAATTGTGTTGGGCGTGTGTGATTGTTGCTTGCCTCTAGATGCAGCAAGAAGATTCGCTGGTGCTGTTATTGCTGACGTCTTGGCATCGCTCGCTCTTTTGTTTTTGAGGTTTTTCTCTTCTGCCCTTCTCTGGAATGTTGTGTGCAAGCACTTACTATGAACCAAGGACAGACAACACGCATACTGTATGTTGCTATGAGTGGTTGTCTATCCCATCAGGAGGCTTACCTCACTGTGCAGCGCTGCTTTACGCTTTACATAGAGCAGTAGTGGACTAGATAATATAGCTTTCTCTTTCTCTCTTGTTGTGAATGCTGTATTTACAAAGCATTTCGGTATTTAAAATAAACAATAAATAAAATAACTTATATTGGTCGTTCAAATGTAATCAGAAACTTGTAAATAACGTAGCTTTTGGTGTAGTTATTACAAGTAATAAACATAACTTTCTTTCTATATCTATCTCCTGCCCTTTTAAGTCCTCAATGTAAAAATTCCACTGTAATTATTTGCCCAGAAACAATGTTGTAGCTTTAATTTTAACTGTTGCTTTTAGAGAGCCAGATTAGAAAATCTCGGCCCTCTATAATTTACTCATTCGTAATAATTTACTCTTACTATATTCAGTTTTATTGTACATATTATAATAAAGGAAATGTGGAAGGGAACCAAGAAAACACTGAAGGACTAGTTATTTGCAATAAACGCATTGAACGCTCAAAACGAATTTGGTAATCCAGAAAATTTTTCCACCAAAATTATATATACGCAATGATTTTGTAATAAATTATTAAAAAACTAATAGAATATTAGGGATATTTCGAGCCAGTTAAAACCTTTCCTCCATATGGCAATCATACTCAGGAGAGACAAGACTCACTTTAGCTTACTCTATGAAATAAATTTAGTAAAACTGACATAATATATTAATTACCGTTTACATTAGCGTTACATGCTCTTTTTGTAAAGAACCAGTTATAAAATAATATACATAAACTATATACATATATTTAGAAACAGAATGTAATAATATTGACAATAGGGAACTTTCTGTACCGTCTGAAAAAATGAGAAGCAGAACAAGATCGCCATAACTACGTAAACAAACTTCACTTTTTCTAACGTAATGATTCATCTATCAAATTAGTAATCTAAAATAATTGAGGTTATAAATGCGAGTAATTAATGGCTTTAATATCGATTTACATGAAGCTCGTAACAATAGGGATTAACTTATTCTTAGGTAATTCCATGTATTTAATCTCTAAAATTTTAATATTTAAGCAGTATATTAAAAATTAATGTTAGATTTCTTAAAACATGTCAAGATGTTATTCTTAAATGCACTAAAGTAGTTGTGGCTTAGGTTCCTGTTTTTCATTTTCTTCAGCACAGATTTTGGTTTTAGCAAGTCTTTGCACGAAAGTAGAAATACGTATTTAGAATATCTGATCAAGCTATATCTTAACGTTTATGTGGCTGAAATGTAACACAGTTAATACACGCTTATTTTAATAATATATTAAAATGCATTGATATTAATGCATGGATGGAATCCTCCAGCACGAAGTAGTTTTTAAGATCAGTATAGCAAATCATAAATATCAAATTCCATAGAAAATGTGTCTATACTTGTTAACAAAATTGTTGTGTTATACTTGTAAACAAGTAAAGGAATGAGAATTATGTGTAAAATGTTTAGTGGAATTGCGCCATCCCGGCGTAATACATGTCACTACATATAGGAAATATTTCGTCACCGAATCAATGAAATGCAGTGCCACAAGCAAAGCCGGTGTTGGATAGGAACAGGCGAAACACATGGTCTAAGTACTAATGTCTCATTTTCTTAAGATGTGCGACAACTTTGCTGTTATCTTAATGTAGACAAGACTAGCTATACTACAGCTAAGCTCAGAGAAGTCTGGTCTGATTTTAGATGGATGGATGTAAAACGGTTTGGTTGATAATAGCGGCTTCGGCCATACCTTAACCAGGGCTTCTACATGATGAGTGCTACAAATATGTCCAATACAGCTATTGTCAGTAAAGAATTGTTGTCATATATTTGGAGTCATCTAGCTTCTTGACCAATGGATATAAATGTTTTATTATTTCACCTACTGTCGCGCAAATGTTGTGTGAACAGTGCTATAATGTCTTTATTTCAATGATTAGATTAGATTGGATTACGTTCAATGAGTTTACAAGGTGCCACGGAGACTGGTGAACATTGAAAATGTCAATAAATACACGGAATAGCATATAAAAACACATTTACAGGCACAAAAAACAAACCCAAAAAGAAGAAAAAACAGACTTACATGATGTATATTTACAGATATAAATTGAACCTTGTTTTAAACTTTGGCTAGGCTTTTCCTGCCACGTCCTACTGTTGGCAATGAATGTCATCTTTTGTCAGATTGTTCTATACATATACATTTAGGTAGCTTTCACACAGACATCAAACGTAATTAACAATAATTTGTCACTAAAGAAGCTAGAGATTACTTACAAGGCTATATAAGCATTAACAGTATAATTTGTCATTTAGGTAATCTTATATAGAACAAAATGAGCTAGAGACTATTAACAAAGTTACATAAGCATTAATAGGATAATTCGAATGACTAGTCACAATTTAATGTTAACGTGACGCTGCCAAATCTCTCTTAGAAATTAAACTTTGCATGGCATTTTAACATTAAACCGTGACTAATTTCATCCGGGTTAAGGTAGAAAGGTATTATAGCATTGTAACACAATGTATGTATGTGTGACAGTGAAATAATAAACCATTGATTTCCATTCATCAAGAAGCTAGATGGCTCCAGATATTTGACACAATTTTTTTTTCGGTGAAGCGGTTCTTTATTGACTATAATTGTATTGGACATATTTGTCACACTCATGTGAAATTCCTGGTTAACGTATGGCCGAAGCAGTATGTTCCATCCGATATAGATTATTGGGATAAGAGTCCTTGAAACTGCGTTTCCCCCATAGTTCAGTGATAAATTTACAAAACGTATATTAATCAACGTTTTCTGTAGAATAGTAAAGTTACAGTAAATAAATATTTTAAGATGGAGAGGTATAAGATAAGATTTCATGTTGTGTAAATCGCCATCACACCCACTGGCAAACTGACAGTATCAAACGTAAGTGCTGCTAATGCGTACAGTTGCACTTAACACACTATCATGGAAAATTTCCAATGGTTATTATTCTGTTTGCCTAGATGAGATTATTACTTGTACTTCACGTTTTGATACATACTGTTATCCAAACAAGCATACGCTCCACAAAATAAAACAACTGAATTCCATTCAATGCTACACTTTTAACTGTGAAACTGTCAGTCATTATACATTTTACCTCTTTAAAAGTCGAAAATGTTGTAAACATCCGTGTTTGTAAATATTAAGCCAGATAATTACTTCAAAACTCGTTCATTATTCAGAGTCGAAAAGTAGTTTGAGGAAAGTTGTCAAGACGTCAAACTGAGGCAACAGGTAACCAGCTGTAAATAAGTAGCTTGCTGTTTATATTTGAACGACCATAGTATCCTTATGCTTATGTAAATAGCTTGATAATCACGCGAAGTTGGATCGATCGCCGTGTGAGGTGGGCCTTACTGAAAACATTGCCCCTTTTCTTCTTGAAACTTTATTCCAGCACAGACCTACCCCCTAAACCTTGTGAATGTTGTAAATGTGTGTCTGTTTTGGTGTGCCGATTTCTGCTAGGCGGCTGCCGTTGCCATACACAAGTGGGAGACATATACGTTCTTGACCCCGACCTTCTGCGATCACTGCGGGTCCATGCTTCACGGCATCACCAACCAGGGCGTCAAATGCACAGGTTAGAAAAGCGGTCTGTCTTATCTCGCCGGCAGACTCCTGGAAACCTCTTATCGATATAATTGCCAACGTCGATTTGCGTATCGATAGGCCATTCCTTGCTTAAACTCTAAAACCTAAATACCTAAGATATCGATATTTACTAGTAAAGTCCAGAGGTGTCATTTCCAAAAGTATCCTGTAAGGTATATTTTAAAATATTTAAATATTTAAATGTGATAAATGTATGAGTAAATTAATGCAAATGTCCTGTATTAACAATAAAACCAAATCCAAGTAGCTCAGTGTATTTAGCGCGTTCTAAAAAAATTAATATTTATTTTCAAATACAAAATAACCAAAAAACCAATAAAATAACCAAGTAGGATAAACCGTCTCAGTTGGATATGAAACACCAAAATGTTGGGAAACTTCTTAATTATTCATTTGAAATATTTTAAATACAAAAGTTCTTATGAATATTACGCCTATAAAGTTATATCATGTAACATTTCTCATAAAATTCCATTATATGGGAGATGTTTCGAGTTTGTTACTTTCATGCATAAGAATCTGACCAACCATTCTTAAATGAAACGACGTGGCTTGTGGCTAGCCTGTTATTCGTTAATACAGGTATACATAAAACATTTAACATTATTAGATCATTTATGTCAATATTTTTGCCATATAAAGATCTCCAAATTCCTGAATAATAGTATCATCCAAGTAATAAGAAATTATTCTTAGGAAATTAGTGGAATATTGGTAAATGTACTCTTGGAAATGGCTTCCTCAAACTAATTTAATTAAAAGCAAGTTCTAAATGTAAATATAATCAAAATCCCCTATACTTAAGTCATAAACACTAATATTGTCTTTATAAAAAGGAGGATTGTTGTTTTTACAGCCTATCGATGCACAGACCGCTGTTAGATCATTCACTTCAACATGGGGTTGTAGTTAGCAAGTAGTTTGGTGATGGAATGTTGTAGTGAGTGAACTAACAAGAAGAAAATTCGAGATCAAGATGCAGAAGTGTACATAATAAACCAATGTAGCTATCCTTGCATGCTCGAATAAACTGTAATGTAATATAAACTTGTTATGCTTTCTTATAAATACAACATGTACATACGGGTGTGGCATACTGATCTCAGTTTTCTTTTAACTCACTGTCGATATTATAATCCTTGTTTATATACAAGTGTTGCCAACCATCTGACCTTTATTTATACTGTTAAAATAACTATAACATTTCATTTTGAAACTAGGTTAATACGGAAAATGTACATGAATTGCCGCTTCATTTATAGGGTGAATAGATCAGGGTGAATATAGGTATCTCATGACAGTGTTTGATGCAGTGTCTGATCATACGAGTATATTCTTATCCAGTGTAAATGCGGAATGGATCACAGAAGTGGCGCTTTAATATGGAACTTGCAGGGAAACCGGAGAAATTTTGCATATCTTTTTGGTCTTTTAAAACATATGAATAGTAAATAATCACTTTATGTAGCGAGTATGAAGTTCTACAACAATAAAACTCTAGAAGATAGAAATCAGCATCCTTTAAATGTAGAACTCAAAGTAGTGTCCGTAATATTGTAATATAGAATATTAACTTTAAATTAAGATAGTAGCTCTTGCATACCTCTCATGAGATAAAAGAAGTTATTTCTGAGAGGATAGTTTCATTTAAACACTGGCTTGTTTTGTTTGTGTTAACTCTCAGGTTTTATTAGAGCAATAGATCTAACCAATTCACCTAAAAACATGATCAAGATGACCGATATATCACTTTAATCTTGAATTTTATTTTTAAATAAGATGTTTTTGCGAATCTGTCGAAGAAATGTTTCTAATCGTATGAGCAGTTTCCAAGATACTTTCAGAAAAAATGCTAATGCATTTTTTCTTGCATGTATTTAGTAGAGATGTGTGTATATATTATTTGTAACATCTAAAAACATCCGTGAAATATTACTAAAAGCTGGCGGAGAAATAATTTGTAAACTTTTGAATAATTGCAGTTTTTGTTGCATTTTCTTGCTAATAGCTGGATTTTAGCAACCTCAGAATTTATGTTCCCGTTACTTTAAATTATATTTCGATTGTGCTTACAAGTATTAAATCAAAATGCCCTCTACTAAATCCATAGAAGTGAATTTTGAAAACACTACATAAAATGTTGAAAGTCTGTTGTAAATTTCTAAGAATTTGCATCTCATAAAATGTAGAATACCCAAATTTGGCAAAAACTGTGAACTGTATTATCGATTATTATTTGTAATATAAAAATGAGAATTTTCCCGTAACTCGGCTGCTAGATTTTTTATGGGAGTATTAATACTTTCTATTCTGGTAATGTGTAAAGAAATATGTTCAAAAGCACTTTTACATATTGTTATATTTTTGTTGTTAAAATAAAATGTTGGTAAAATATTATTTTTTGTTTTGTAATCTTTATAACACTTTTTCTTTAAAGCCACTAGATTTATGTTTATTGTATCACTGGGAAAGCTCATTTTTAAGCCTGATAGATAAATAAGTAAATACTTCCGTTACGCATTCTTCACCCAAAAGCAGTACTGATGCCACTCTCTGCCAGCTAAAACGTATACTAATTATATTATACATATGAAAGTTATAATAATGCATGAATACTAATTCCACAAGCAAAATAAAATATTAGTAGTTACCATCCATGGAACTCAGGAACCTTCATATAAGTCAAGAAATATATAAATGTAACTCGAATAATCGTTCACTTCATGCAACATTTTATTACTTATCACTTAAGGTTTTATCATTTCACTGTCGATAATCTGCCAACCTACAACGCATGTCATGAAACCATATTTTGTAAAATTTCAGTTAAAATATTATTAATTCCTGTGTGAATATTACCTTTAAGATCTATAAGGCAGCAGCCAAAATATTCCCAGTAATATGTCAGAGCACACACTCGAAGAATTTCCATGTTGGCTCTTAGGGAATCAAGTGATCTCGAGAAATTGCTTCCTAGAGTTATCTGCGTGTGACTGCTTTCACTGGAGGTCTGGAGGTATCTGAGGAGCAAAGTGTGCTCAAATTAATGCTATTCAAGTTCAAACCTTACAAATACAAACTTTGTCGGTTTGCCCATAAAATGTATGGTAGCAGGAGACACAAAGACAAATGAGTTTTTACCGCTTTGCGAGCAAATGTTGTTGTTAGCTAATGCTGGACTTCTCACAATGAAGTCATTAATCCTCTTGCTCTCCAATATTTTTCACTGATGATATTGAAGAGAGCAATAGCAGTAATAGTAACAGCTATTTGTGAGCAAATGTAAGGTGTTACAGATTTTCACCACGGAGATGACAAAAGCAGTATATTCTATTATATTACATCGTAAGTTAAAATTACAGACTTAATGTACCGCACCAATTGATATACTGTGTTATGGTAGTGCAGAGCTTAACTTCATCACGATCGTGGTCTTTCATCACCGGATTACCACAACATGCATAGGGCGGATTTAAAATTTGCCTGCACCAGTAGCGACCTCTAGTAACCGATGAGCAGTAAATGGACACGAACAATCAGTAATGGACGACATGAATTGTATAAACTCGCATACATTGTTTAACTTATGCGCATTCTAATTGTTTATAGCTAATTTTATGAAGCGTGACTAGAAATGTGTATAGCCTAGGAAGTGGTTTCTTTGTTTTAATACTATTAATTGTTGTACCAGGAAGAATTTCAGCATGTGAGACAGCAAGTAGCGGTACTACCAGCTCTCAAGTATGCTTATAAAAGGAAATTCCCTTTTTTTTTTTTTTAATTTTTTTTTTTTTTTTATTTATTTTTTTTTTATTTTTTATTTTTTTTTTTTTTTTTAACATTTACTGCAATGCAGATTTTATCATTCAAAACGTCATGCCGTCGCAAAATCATTGCGCTTTGCTAGAGGAGGGAAGTTTTACGGATTTCAGTTTCAGGAAGTTGGCAAATATGGTTACAAAAGTCGTTTGGCGATATTCATTTAGGCTGTCAGATTGTCGTTGCAAAAAATAAAGCACTTTGGCAATACAAAGTGTTTAAAACATGAAATATTGTCTTCCTCTTGCATAAATGATACACAGGTAATTAATAAAGGCCGGAGGCGTGTGCGTTTTTCCATAGGACTTTACTGTTATCGCTCGCGCATGTAAACAACTACAGGTAGGTACAGCCTGATCAGGAAAACAGCATCATTGCAGACAACCTACAAGCACACTAAAGAACACTATCACTCCACGTCCGCATACACTTGCAAGACAATGCTTCACTAGTTTGCAGACTACTACGTTACGTTGTTTTGGACTCTTGCTTCTAGTGGCAGTTGTTTGCATATTTGATGGCCGTGCTGTACTTCTGACGTCATTGATACTCTACGACTAGCTAACCTGTATCGCATGCGAGCGCACATCCCTCCGGCCTTTAGTAATTAACATTAATTTTATATATGTATTAATTTATCTAAATAATGTATTCAATGCTTTCTACACAATTGACAATTTTGATTTTATTAAACCAGCTTGTATGACTAACGTGGGCATTTGTGTGTGGCGACTCACTTCGGTCATAGTCTGTACTTAGGTACGGTGCTGAGCGGACGACGAGCAGTAACGGAGTATGTCACTCTCATGTGTGATATTAATTTGATACCTTCCTGCTCAAGATGTATTCACCCTATAAATGTGTTTTTCTTTCTTTCTTTCTTGAAAAATAAGTATTGCTCTACAAAAAATCAACAAGTCAGCTGATTGGCACTTTAAAACATGACTGGGAGCTGCCGGTTTGCACATTAGTCACAAACACTAGCAGACATGAAATGCTCCCCATCCTCACGCGTACTTCTGGAGTCTTAGACTCAAAAGTAATAATTACCGTGAATTCAGAACGTAGCGTTTCTCCATTTCAATGACGAGAAAATGAGATCTTGCACCGGAAGTCATATAATTTGTGTCGGAATCGACGAAGTACATGCACGGCGTTTGATAAGCTTCGGAGAAGAGCCGCTTCCAGCAAGAAGAACCTACCACAGGTACGTGATATTTGCATGCTTTTTGAATATGTATGTATGTTTACAATTGTTTTAACATAACTGCACCCTAGTACATATATCCTTGTGGTTAAGTACATTTCTCGTAATAAATATATAAGAAGAATTTGTGAAATTGATATTTTTGACTGTGTTTAATGACTTTTTTCGTAGATGTGTACAGGATGGAAGGGATAGTACAGATGTCTATTTGAAATTATTGAAAGGAGCAAATAGGCTTCATAATTTTAGGTCCCTTCGAGAAAGAGCAACATGTACAGTCAGGTGCATGAAATCGTGCTGACATAATGCATAGTGTTTATGTTGGTAAGGAGATATTAAACTGCCTCTATCACGCTCAGACCTCACACCTTACCTGGTTGTAGCACTCCATTTAATGCTTATCTTTACTATAATTATGATAAGGGAACAGAGGGCAGACCTTGCACCTCAACCTGACATGGACCCTTAGTGCCTACCACCTCAGGAGACTATAGGCTGGAGGTAGGCCAGCCGACAGAGACGCGCAGAGCTCCCTGACAATTCCACGGTGCTCTTAGAGCGAATACGAACCGGGGAGAATTCGAACTTCCTGAGGCGACTAAGAAGGTTGCCATATGACAGGACCAACGAGAACTTTCCAGCGAGCAAGCTCCTGCTCACTCTAGCCGATACTGACTGACATTGCACAGCATCTTAAGTCCACATGAAAGGGAAAGCAAAATGACAGAAAATAAGGGAAGGGAAATTCGTGTTAGAAGAGAAATCACCTCAGCCTTTATCTTGCCAACCGGCAAAAAACCCATGTTGAGGGTGGCCGACTTTAGAAATCAAAATCAGTAAGTACCTCCCGAATTTGAGCCTAGCACGTTATCGCGGGGCCACCTTGGCCCTGCTTACTTACGGACTTAATGTTTCTCTTACTCCACCCATTCCTTCTCTCCTGACCTATGTTCATAAGTTAATGTTTAAATCCCAGATCTTCTACATTATATCAATACGACACGGTCTTATCCAGCGGCTGATTTGCACATTCCTTGCAAAACATGCCTTCCAGCCACTCAGTTGAAATGTTTTCGTACTCCTCCACTTTCTCCGCTCACATAGTTCTTTCTTTTTCATAGGCTAATGTTTGTGTGTGTGTGTGTGTGTGTGTGTGTGTGTGTGTGTGTGTGTGTGTGTGTGTGTGTGTCGATCTGGAACTGAAACCAATAAGGGTTTAAAACAGAGATAACAAGGAGATTCTGCCATTTTAAATAAACAAAAACATTATAGGACACCGGAAGCATCAGAATTTTTAGTGCATTCAGCTGTACATTTTAAACACCTTTTACATCAGTATTTAATTACAAGTGAACGATTTCTTGAACCTGATGTAGTAATCCTAAGGAAATTCTATCCTATGAATCCTTAGCATTGGGACTGGCACATCCTTGTAATGTTAAATGCATTTATTTTTATCATATTTGTATGTGTCCGTAAAATAACTCAGCAAGTAACTTCAATTATCCAAATTATATCTTACTGTCAACAGCAGAATACACTTTTCTACATTAAGAGTAGCTGAGTACTGTTTGCGGTTGTTCTCTCTTTCGTTTAATAATTTACATTTTCCTTTTCCAGTGTTCAACGCGAGGAATAGCTTTCTGTTAGAGATTTAAATTGCCAAATTCTACAACTTCTAACCTCAGAACACTGAAGAATACTGCCATGAACTGTTTGGTAGATGCAGGCCATTTTTTTTTTCATTCACAAATGTAAATTCGGCACATTGGAAAAGAAAACTCAAAGCAATCTGAATCCCTTATCCTTCTTTGAATATATCTATCAAAGAAATAATTATCCAGTGCTTGTACTATTTCGTTGTTTTTGGTGGTAAAGCTATATATTCAGCATTCTTAACTTTAACTGATTCATCTATCAATTTAGTATACTTGTGAGCGCGCCGTTAATCACAGAGCAAAATATCCTTTGGTTCGGAAAGGGCAGAATGAGACTGAAAAATTCAATGACATAGTCCGGATTTGAATCATGGATGTTCCGGTATCCATCCGGCTGCTCTAACTACTTAGCATGCCCTGAACCGACGGCACATTAAATTCTCCAGCTATTCGCATTTTCCCCGGAACATCCTTGGTTCAAACTCCAGCTATGACATTGAATTTTTCAAGTTCATTCTATCGTTTCCTAACCTTGTCCCACACACACGTGCGCGCGCGCGCGCGCGGCTAGTGTGAAAGAACAAATAATTTCCATTGGTTGACTTTATAGTTTGTTAAACCATGAAACCCGGGACTTAAGTACTTAAAGCATTGTAAGTCGCCATCACGGTATGTCATTTCATGTGAATTTGGGATCTCCTTGTGGTTTACCGGAAAAAATATGAGTTGGAGAATTTAATGTCGTATTGGCATATCATGGTAGCTAAGTGCTTAGAGCAGCCGGACGGAGACAGGAAGATCCGTGGTTCAAATCCTGAGTATGAAATTGAATTTTTCAGTCTTATCCTACCCTCTCCAAACCTTGTCCTTCACAGGCTAGTGTGGAAGAATAATTGTATCTCTGGGTTCCTTGAGTGATTTGCAGAGGAGAGAACGTAGAACAGAAAGTGCTTTAAAATGACTTTCGGACAACTTGTCACTTGTGGTACCCTCTATATTTGAAGGTCAGGGTTTTTTTCTCCAATTTACGGGAGATAAACCAAACCGTTGAAAAATTAATAAGCTCTTGTGGACAAACAAAGCTTCGTAATTTTCTTCAGTGTTCTAAGTTAAGTCGTATAAATTTTGAATAAAAAAGTGCCTATTCCAACCGAAATCCTTCTCTTGAATTCCAAATATGCAACAGGCTTCATTTTGGAAAGTTTACAGGACATGACGTCGGATGTAGTACACCACGAAAATTACGATATTGAAAAGCCTGCTGCTGCGAATTGTGCGAAATGTTGTGGTTCTTTAAAACGTTGCAGAGGAAGAAATATATAGAAATTCTTTTGAACCGGTCATGACCTTATGCATGCTTTCATACTGAAATTCATCGCAGAGTAATGTCGTGACTAATAGCTTATACAAACCAATGTTTGAGTGAATCAAATGTTCAAAGAAAACTATTTACTATAGCATTTCAGTGTAACATGCTTAGGGTGAACAATACTTGGCGGAACCGGTTTCGTGGCGTGCAGGCACCCGGAGTTGGCATCTGTGTCGACGGAGCGGTTGAGAGGCTTGTCGGTATGATTTGTCGCTAAGTTATTTCTAACAACTTTCCTAAACACTTAAAAGGAAAAGTAAATTGCTTATCAAGCAAGATGTTGGAACAGTCTCCCTTCGTTGTTCAAGCATTTCTTGCAGCTGCTTAGGAAATTGCCCAGTGTAGTTTACTGTGAGAAATGACGGCAATTTTTTGACGAAAGTTCATTAAAGTGTGTGCGTCTTTTTTTGTAAACTTTCTCTTATAATGCTCCTCAAAGAAATAAAATATCAGGTTTTAAACAAGGGGAACGAGGGAGTATTAGGAGGTAAAGTTTATAAAACAAATCCACGCGCTTCAGATGAACTTAATAACATTCGTCAAGAAATTGCTGCCATTTCTCAGAGGGAACTGCAGAGTTAACGAGCAATTTCCTAAGCAGGTGCCAGAAAAGCTTGAGCCACAAAGGGAGGCAGTTCCATCTCCTTGCTTGATATACGTGAGTAATTTACTTTTCTTTTTAAGTGTTTATGTTATGTTAGAAATAATTTACACAACAAACCTTACTATATTCTTCCTATCATCCGCACCACTGACAGTAACCAACCTGCCGCACGAATGCCACGAATATGGTGCAATCAAGGATTCTTCACCCGCTAGAAGCATCAGTTAAGGCTGTTAAGCTATGGAAAGCTATATCCCCTTCATTCTATATAGGAAATAACGACATGTCTTTTGTCGTTCTCGCTTACAGCCCACGTATTTCTAGCGTCAGGATTACCAAATAAAGTCCTTCAAAAATCCTAGGTACATAATATCTGAAGCTGTACTCGTACTTGTGATTGCGCTTTCATTACGTGCAACCAGAAGCACAAATCCAGCTTCAGATATCGCTGTGTACCTAGAATTAGCTACTGACTCGTTTAATTCCTGTCAGGAGCCATGAGCTGGTTAACAGACTGTGCTATGAACCCTTCTAGGCATTTCTGAACGAAATAATTTCATAAAGTGTACGTACTGTAAGAAATGCTTTACCAGAGGACGAGCAAAGCTGCAGGTACACTGGACAGGTGACGGTTGATAACGCTCCTTCCATTGGTGTGTGTTACGTCTTTCTGTGTGTGGGTCAGCTCTTTGCTTGTTTGCCCACTTGTGCCCTGAACTGCGTGTGACCTTGTCACCACTGCAGTATTGTCCGCCGGCTTGCTAAGAGACCATAATATTCACATATATTCAAGGGGAAGCTGTACATAAATAAACTTCCAATATAACGGAATCTCAGCAGTGTGTGCATACATTGTACATTCCAAATATCCCAAAGTATGCAAAGATATGCTAAATATCCTCATATAAGTGGGCAATAAAGTACTCAACATGAATAACACATGTGTGAATGAATGTTACTTCTACTGGTGAAACATTGTCGTATCATTCTTTCACTGTAGTTGCGAATGTTACATTTTTACAGTGTTTAGGATCGGTAGTCTTAAAATGTAATTTCTGACTTTCATTACCAAGCTCAATAAGACATGTTTTCCAGTAGACCGTTTCTAATATTGCGGAAATTAAGATGTTCTGTCACGAATATTACATTTGTAACTTATTTTCACAAATTCCAAAATGGTTTCTGTGTGAAAGCTATGCAGTTCAACGACAATTAGCTAAGGAATAAAAAACCATTCAGGAAAGAGCGTGGGTGTTAACATCTGACTTAACAGGAGGGTCACTAGATACGTGTGTATTGATACAACAAAATACGAATAGTCAAGGAAACGTTTTGTTCATCCCGTTGTTCAAACTATTCTCCCTGGCACCATATCCATCCTCCTGGACCACTTCTGCAAGCATCCACGTCACTCAGTTTCTGGCACTGGAGATAACTCCTCTTCGTATTCGAAACTGCTTCCTCAAGGCTAGAAAATCGGTGACCTCGAAATCGGTTCTTCACCATAGGGAAGAAATCACATGGTGCCGGATGAGTCAATAGCTGCCTTGTAGAAACTGCATTTTTGCCTTCTCTACTACTAAGTAGATGGAGTGTTGTATTCCATCCAAAATTCGATTACGAGGTTTCACCAGAAATGTTTTGAGGCCCCCTGAATAAAAAAAAGCATTTTTAGAAAAAGGTCCATGTGTCTGTCAGTCTGTGGACAGCATAACTCAAAAACGAAGTCGGTTAAAAACCAAAGTTGGTATTTCAGTTTATCTTTCAAGGATGCGATAAGAAGATTTTGAAGAAAATTGCTTCCCCTAAACTACTTTTACATGGAAAATTTTGATTTTCTTGAAAAAGGCTCTAACAATTTTGATTAAAATGCCGTATTTTTTAGATATTTTGATCACAAATGAAATTTATATTTTGAATTTTTTGACAATAGCTTATGTAGTCGTGTTTACTCTGGATGACTTTTGAATAACTCGTAAACCGTAAGAGATAGACAAAATCTTACTATAGAAAAAATATAGATCACGCTATCTCTCAAACCTTACTGTATACCCATATTCCCGTTGCACGTGCAAGAAAACGAGCAATAAGATAATTTTGGCAAATGTTTATTTCAACTAACACGAAGAAAATCGAAGAATAAGAGTTTGTAAGAATGGTTAGTACAAGAGTAGAGAAAGTCATGTGAGTGCATTACATCGGGTCTTTACATTAGATGTGTGAGCTGATGCATTGTCATGGTGCAACAATGTGCCCCTTGCACGAAGGTGTTCATTAAGGATAGTTAAAACACCTGTTGAACCCTATTGCCAGCTCATTGTCCTTGTAGGTTAGGCTTGCATCTTCCCTAATCATCGTTTCCGCGGCGGTGATTATTTTTGCCAGTCATTGTTATTGCTGGTCTGCCACTCCTCTCTTCATCTTAAGAGATTGCCGCCCCCTCTTAAATTGTGCAAACCAGCGGAACACAGTGCCACGTGACGGAAAGCACTTCCCAATAGCCCTCTCAAATGCTGAAGTAACTGCATTTCATTTAAACCACATTTGAAGTTATAGAAAATCATTGCACCAAAATGCTCTCTCTGAATCCCCACTGCAATGGCGCAACAATGGTCTGACTGCTACCTTTGCGTTACAAATGAGTCTGCTATTTTGACAAAGCAACAATGCTTTCCTCAGGGGTGGCTAATTTTCCGTGTTTCAATAAGAGACCCTCGCATATTTTATCCAGATTTCAAAGCAGTTAATCTCATTTGGAGTGTAGGATAAAACACTAACGAATAGTAAAACAAAATATAGTAGTTAAGGACTAGAGGGGAAAAGCTTCCATTAACTAAAATATATTTTAAAGTCACCATTATAAACCAAAATGACCATTATATCTTACGATCGCACTATTTTCTAAACTCACTAAGTTATTTTGCTACTCGTTCTGCAAATAATTTGTAAAAACATTGTTTTACTCTCTACTTTCTATTAGTGATGCTAAAGGATCACCGAAAAGATTTCAATACAAATTTTGGATGGTCCCATAGCTTAGTTGGTAGAGCATCTGCCTCTTATGTGAGGTGTCCCGGTTTCAATTCCCGGTTGCGGAGTGGGAATTATTCTCTAGCCAAGATTATTCCCTATCTTGCCCAAAGACTGGAGGTATTTGAGTGTGAATGTGTGTGAGATACACTGTGCAAACCACCAAGTGATTCAAATTCACGTATACCAGTTAACACCATTGCCTATAGGCAACATGTTACCAAAGGAAAGGCCACCGGTATGACCATTCACGTTAATGACGGGGTATAAATGGAACGATAAAAAATAAACAAATCACAATAAAATGGAAAATTGCTTCAATAGAAATTGTATCATACATTTAGTTTTTGTATCAAAGTGCCAAATGTGTTGCGACGCAGCGGCTATGGCCCAAGGTTATCGGGCAGACGCTACTGGGCATCCGGAGAGATAAACAGATAAGTAGCGCCCTACTCCAGGGTATAATTGGCGCAACAAATCTAGACATGGGAAAATTTAAAACAGCGAGTTTATTACCAATTTAGTTGATGACCGTTAAAATGCATGCTGGAAAGTATCACTGACAAATATCGTACATCGGTTATGCACTGCACCACAACTTCATTCATTCCTTCATCTCTGCCTCTTGCTTAATGTGAAATTATTTCCTTGCTTCTTAACTGTGAAAAACGTAGGAGCCATAATTATAAATTTCACAAATATTAAATAAGCACTATTTACTGCTAGGTTTAAATACGAAATTCGTTCACAAACATGCACTGATGTTTCTCTATAAATCTAATGTGTTCCCTCACATGATTTTCTCTACTCTAGTACTATTCTTACAAATTCTTATTCCTCTACCTATTTCATGTTAATCAAGATAAACATCTGCAAAAATCATCTTATTGCTAATTTTGTTGTAGGTGCAAGGGGAATATGGGAATACCGTAAGCTTTGAACGATAGCCAAGTGTTTTAAAGCTGGTCGCTATATGAAGGCTTTGAAACTCCGTTCTCTTTGCACGGCCAAGAAATAAAAAAGTAAATATTTACCTTATATTTGAGAAGGCATTGGAAAACGCACATAAATAACAAGGAATATCTCAAAATGGTTCACTACACAAGAAATGCTTATGGACATAACTTGTTTTAACGAGTTCTACATTTTTGTCTAGTAAGATTTGGTCTATTTCTTACGGTTTACCAGTTATGCAAAAGTCATCAAGAGTAAACAGGACCACAGGGCTATAGGCAGAAAGTTCAAAATATATACTTCATTTGCCATAAAAATATCTCAAATATACGACATTTTAATCAAAATCGTTAAGCTCTTTCTGAGAAAATCAAAATTTTTCGAAAACTTTTCCGTGTAAAGGGTAGTTTAGGGTGGAGGAATTTTCTTAAAAATATATGTGTCGCATCCCTGAAAGATACTTAAGTATCAACTTTGGTTTTTAACCAACTTTTCGTTTTTAAGTTCTGCTGTTCACAGACACACATATGTGGGCCTTTTTCTAAAAATTCTTTCTTTGGATTTAGAGAGTCTCAAAACATATTTTCGATGGAATCTCGATATCGAATTTTTGGATCGAATACAATATTCCCCCTACTTACTATGCGCAGTAGAAAAAGTCGATGTTTTTGCGGGGATATTTAGTCAGACCTTCGTATGTCAGTGAGAGAAAGTAAGTAAGTTTGGTTTGAAATTCATAATTTTCTTGGAATTAATGTTCTCCAAACAGCATTAGACATTAAAGAGCTAAGTCAGGAAAGTGTCTGATTCGATGCACGCAGGTAGGAAGACCGTTACGTAGCAGAATGGCAGTGACGTTCGGTTTATCTCCCTGCCTAAACCCAAGCAGACTGAATAATGCATAATTTCCGCCACAGTTAATCAATGAAAGTTCTTGGCTGCTGGTCCCTTCTCCAACATTCGTTCCGATTTAAAGGGAACGAAATATTTAGAAAGGGAAAGATCAAGGAAAGCTTTCCACAGGATCGACACTTCGGAAGTGCAAAAGTAAATAACAAAATACTTGATCTGAAGGTTCCAAGATAGATGTATTTTACTCGGACAGTCCTCACAGAGGCTGTAGTGTGCATCTTAAGGCATTCCTCGTCAGTTTTCTAAAATAAATTCCATGTTTCTCCCATTATTTTCTCTACTGCGTACTTAAAGTACCTTAAAGCCTACCTAGAGCAGGGCTAGGCGACTCGCGCGTATCTTGAGCGACCTTCATATTTTTTACCTGCTAAATATACAGCTATCCATCAAGTTCGTGAGCAATCTGCGCTCTCTGAGAACCAGTTGCTCAGCTCTGACCTAAGGAAGTTACCCAAAAATAAGTCAAAGATTTCACCGAAAGCACATGTTTTGAGACTCCCTGTGAAGAAAAACTATCATACAATTTACGAATATATTTTTGTGGGCTTAGCTATTTCCGAGATATTTTCTGTTATTGTTTGAATGTTCCCGTACTTATTTTTTCTCAAAGTGAAATCATTATTCTTTTTTCATTCTCTCCTAATGATACTAATAGAATGCAGTTACAAAGCCATCAGATAGTGACTAGCTCTTAAAATATTTAACTATCCTTTAAACCTAATGTATTTTCCTACTCCCATTGTACTTACAAGGAAATATGCAATAAAGCAAAATGTGGATTGTTTTAATGTTCCATTTTTTCTGCCGCTTTTAACTTCAGAAGTCATATCGGCGGCTTTTAACCTCTTGGAGCAATTGCTCAACAGTAATGGTGTTCATTAGCTTAACGTTGGGTTCTATAACTTTATATTCATTTTTACATTCATTCATATTTCCAGGCGCTAGGGAGGATGGGGAATAATCCTAGTTAAAGGAAAATGTCCACCCTCCAGCAGGGAATTGAACCCGGGTTCCCTTGCTCAGCAGGCAGCTGCTCTACGTACTGAGCTACGGGGCCAGCATTGTGGGACTTTGAAAGTAGCATATAGCGACCCATTTTGTAAACATTTGCCTGTCGCTTCAGCCTCCCATATGACTCTTCAACTTCCTTCTTTCACATTTGTACTTGAAATGTACTGAAGTGGAGGTCTTTTTACCACGTATGGAACAGGAGGCGTTTTTAGGGCATTGTATACAGATTCAGGATTTTCACCGTGGACGTGAAACAGTGTTAAACCTTATTGCATTATATTGCAACTTAAGATTATAGAGTGAACACACCGCGCTAATAACCGGTATACGTTGCCATGATAGGCAGGACCTTATCTGTGTGTATCCTTCATCACAGTCATGACCCCATTTCCCTGGACTGCAACATAGGGTGCAGATTTAAACATTGATTGCACCACTATAATAAGTTCTAGTAACCAGCACTAAATGGGCGCAAACATTCAGTAATGGACGATGTGAATTGTAATGAGAACTATCTCACTTAAATTGTTTATCTTTTTCGTGCATAAAATACGGACTAAAAATGTGTGTATAACCTAGGTGGTGGTGTATCAATATGTGTTTATTTGTGGTACCGGGAATTCTTTTCAGCATGTGACAAAAGAATCAATACTACCGCCTTCAAGGATTCTTATGAAACAGAATTCCAATTTATTTTAAATGTGACTTATATACATTTACTGTATTGAATATTTTACGCATTCTAAATTTTGTTATCGCAAAAGTATTAGACTTTGCTGGACGAGAGAAAATTCAGGAAATGTGCAATGGAACTGTTTCTATAAAAGGTTTATCTAGAATAAAATGATCTAGATTGAAAAATAGCTTTTACGAGAATACTTTATGAAAGGTAAGTTAGGTAAAGAATTTTCTTTTATGTTTCGTTGCTTTTGACCGTATGTTAGAGAGTCTATATTGACTCAGCTATACCAACTAGAGACGGAGCTCTCCCTATTGTAAACTTGATGGATCTGTCGTGAAAACAAACTCATTCAGGTTTTCCCCTGCCTGGTTATGATGGGATGCACTTTAATCTTGTCATACGAGGATTGTTTGAAAGAGAATGCGTAAGATCCACAATGAACCCTTTGTTCAATAAGACGAGGTAACGATTCTGTGGTGAAGCTTGTTGGATGTATATCAATTTGGTATGGTAAAGATAAATGCATGTGATTAGTCAAGAAGGGATTAACTTGAGATGGCCCTAAATTGTACTCTTATTGTTCTTTGTCTATTCCTTTCTGTTTCAATCACACAAACCTAACTCATTTTTAATCCTTATGTTTTTATACCGAAATTGACTTGTGCAGTGGTCCTGCTGTTTTGCATTTTAACTCGCATTTGTTTTTTAAGCCCTTTGAGATTGCTAAAAGGCTTGTTCACGTGAACCCAGGTTCTACAAACCTAGTTCCTCAATTGAGACTCGGAACTCAGAACCCCCGAATATGAAGCAGTTCGCTGTTTCTGGCCACCCTCGTTTTCTCCAAGACTTTTAGTTTTTCTGCCATTCAGTGCCGAGTAGGTAGAGGAAGTATTCCATTCCTCCCAGAACAGTGATTAGAGTTTACCGGAAATACATGTTTTGGGTTTTCCAAACTATCCTTTATTTGGATAACTTTTCGATTCTTTTTTTCAAAAATGGTTCAAACTATTTTGATTAAAATACAATGTATTTAAGATATTTACACGGTAAATATATTTGCATTTGAATGGATACAGCCAGGAGACGAAACAAGTATGACCTAAGAGCATGGAAAAATGGAGTGATGGCAACCACGAAGGAAACACTATTAGGACGGAATGGTTTTGTCAGTACAAAAACCTGTTTAACTTAATGTGTATTTGGCTTTCAGAAGATGTGAACTTCGTAAACAAACGGCTCACTAATAATAATAATAATAATAATAATAATAATAATAATAATAATAATAATAATAATAATAATAATAATAATAATAATAGTTATAATAATGAATGATTGATGATACATTGTAAATAAAATGTGTATCTTGAACTTATAAGAACAGTAAGTGAAGTTGCTCAACCTTCGGCTATATTAAGTTCTAATCAATAATCATCGCCGTGAAAGATTCAAATTGTATAGCCTGTGAAGTCCTCTTCCTTCGGTTGGATGTTAAGTATTTTTGTGTAAGGGGTGACACATAGAGAGAGAGAAGTGACTTAAACTGAAGATCAAATTTCAAATATCATTTTTGTGACATCAACTATTTCCGAGATATCCGTTATTATTGGTTTGAATGTTTAATACTTAGAATGCCAGTTACCAGACTTATTAAACAAATAATGCAATATTATCCTAAAGGAAGGAGATCGGTGGGCAGACCCAGGAGACGATGGTTGGAGGACGTTGAAGGCGGAACAGGCACTGATTACTTATGCCATGAAGTGAAGAAGAAGATTTAACATTTTGTCATTTTAAGCACTGTCGGTATTCAGTTGTTTTTTGCGATGTCGTGCAAAAAGCGTGGGATTACAACGCCAGCATGTAGTGACCAATTTGTAAACATTTGGCAATCGCTATTCCCTTTGTATTTATAACGAAATGTGTAATGGAACTATTTATGCAAGCATTTATCGCAGTTAACTTGAAGTAGGTAGGAGAATAAGTTTTTTTAAGTATAGTATATAGAAGATGTATTATAAAAGTAAGCGAGTGGGTAGAGAAAGTGACGTGAAGTGTTTTGGGCATTAATTTGCTCCGAGAAGCTGTAAGCGTAGTGGCGTGTGAGAGGCAGATCTTAAAGTGTGCTGTGAAATAAATGTAGAATGTATCTTCTAGTGGTTGTACCTGGACGGTATTGATTTGGAGCGGGCCAGACCAGCTTCTACTGGAGCATCAACCGCCTTTATCCCAGTAACAGGTGCTCTTATCGATATGCATTTGTCTTTGTCAAATTAATATGCTGCCTCCAGATTCGCACATGACGTGCTTGCGTAAAAGTACGTGCTGCCATCTGGCGAGATTACTTTCATGTAAATGGTGGCGCTTGCCATTCACACAGTCACAACTATAGCAAAATTAACCAAAAATATACATATTTAGTTTACTGCGTTTAAACCAGGTGTTTAAAAAGTGTCTGATATTGCGCCAGGAGTTGGGATTGATCAAAACTATAAGTATTCCTATAAACCTAGGTCCGAAAACAAATATCTGTTGAGATATAATCCTGTGGCAATATGAGACATTTTAAACACCCTGTATATTTAACTTATTAGGTTTCAGAATAAAAATTTGGGCAAAATATGCAATGCATAGTTTCGAAATATTGTATTTAATATATAATAAAATAGTTTCTCAAATGTTGCGATTAAATTTACTAATACAAGATGAGCAGAAGTAGGTGTATGGTAATCTGACAAATAAAACCGCCGATTTATTTTGTAACAAACTTTAAATGCGTTACAACTCTCGCTTTGTTGCTCTGACTAATAAACCTCTCGCAAATATATCGTATTTATTTTCTTCTTCCTTTTACTTTCCTGTGCTAGGAAGATAAACTAATGCAATATTTCAGAATGTAGATGGCGAACTTTCTCGAACAGTAGCTCGCATGTAGTATTTTAATCTTAGCGACTTTTGTAAAAAGAAGTTGAATTTGGTTCATGCAAAGGGTAGCTTGGGGTGTGGGATTCTCTTGAAAATCGTCATGTTGCATCTTGGGAATACTTCTTCGCTTCTGGCTCTACAGCCCTTGATGAGCTGTGACCTCCTCCACAAACTCTTATCTGCCATTTTACTTTTGCATCCCTAATTCCAATCTTTATTAAATTTTCTGTTACATCATCTAACCATCTTAAAATGTCCTTCCGTTTTTAAAGCGTACAACCGTGCTTTGAATATTCTTTTTAAATCCTATCTTTCGTCATTCTCTCTATGTTCTAGCCACCTTATTCTTTGTGCCTTTATAAATCTCACAATGTCTCGCTTATCTGCTAGTTCTTCTAGCTCAGTTATATTCTTCATTGCTTTTTATCCTTTACTAGTGCAAAGATTTTCTCAGTATTATTATTTCAAATCTTGTAGTATTTCCTCATCTGTGTTATTCAGATTTCTGCAGAATTGTTACTATCGGTCTTAATGCATTGTAGATCTTGAACTTTGTTGCTCTACTAATGAATCTATTTTAATACTTGTAGATCAGCATAATAAGTTGCATTCCCACCCTGAATTCTTTCTTTTATACACCCATGTAAGTTATTGTTATTGTTTACAAGAGCACCTGGGTATTTAAATTGGTATAGAGCTTCAAATGTTTTTCTCTAAATACCAGATTTGTAATTCTATCTTTATTTGTTGTCATTTTTAAATACTTGAGTTTTCCTCCTTTACTTCGCCAACATGAAATCGAGGCTTTTCTGCATGTTTCATAAAAACATTTTCACAATATGAGGTTGGCCCCATGCTTAACCCCCAACCTGGAGAACCAGGTTTCCTTATTTACATTACCAGAAGGCAGGGCGGTCCAGACATACCAACTGACATTGGGTAACTCAGGTACCGCGGGGTCAGTGTTCCGCGTGCTTACCTAGGTGACCCCTTGAGGGGACTTTGGTAATACACTGAACTTACACAAATGACAAAATGACAGAATGAGTCCAGATACTTTTCTATCACTTTATTCTTCTTCTAAACTTTTACACAAATATACACCCTTCTCTTCTACTGACGTTAGCACAGCGTACAGTCCTTCGTGATATTACAAGTTACAACTGTTTGCTCCCCGTAACCTTTACTCAGTCCTTTCACTATCTCTCAAACACCAACTCCGACGATACAATCACTCAATACTTATTAAAACTTCTTCACTTCGACATGACGTATCTTTCACAACTGTCTCGCACTCACTGACACACTGGCCAACTCATAAAAACTACCTGCTCTTACGCACTGAGCAATCTTTTATACTAACAATGACGTAGCCAGATCTTCCTCAAACTTGTTCAAACAAGCCGGCCGCCGGACACTTCTCGAATCATCTGGAAAATACCCTTTCTGGTTCTGCCCCTCTGATATCACGTGTGTGCTCGCGTGAGTGGTGTGGGGAAGCTTGACCGTGAGCGTCTTTGTTACGCGCCGCACCTGGTATTTGGTGCGAAGTAGCTTGGCCCCGACTGTCCTTTGTTGTGCACCGCGGCCGTGTCACAAGATCAAGCTTTGTATTTATAGAATATTTTGTTTTAGAGTTATGTTGTTCATATACACACTGGGGTGTTTTATTTCAGGTGCCACGAAACGTGCATTTCGGATGAAGTTTCTATATCGAGTGCCTACAACACTTCCTTTACTCGTGCGTAGTGGTGCGTAGAACAGAAAGCAAAAAGCTTAGACATTGATAAGTTCCTAGTTATAGATTTCTTGTAAAGCAGGAGGATGTACCAATCATGAAGCAGCTAAAGTAACGCAGTGTGTGACATGTATATGACGCAGTAAACATCAACCCCAACACTTCTCTTTTTGTGTCAGCTTTGCGAGGTGATATGTAATAGGGTCATTTTCCTCATTAATTCCAAGCGCTTGTTTGCTTTAAAACGACAGGCGTCCAGACTAATGTTCACTGTATTGAGTTATCGTTCCGTAAGCCATTACGAGAAGCTGTCCATTCAGAAGGTAGTAAATCAGTGTCTCGCTCTGCTCCGCGAGAACTCTTCTACTTATATACGTGTATACGTTGAAGGTATTAAGGGCACATGTGTGCAAAGCGTGTCCAAAATGTAATGTTTACCTTTTCTTTCGCTCATATTGTAGCAGGTAAGAAGTATTTATTCCACCCAAAATTAGTTGTCGATAATTCAACGGAAATATATGTTTTAAGAACCACTGAATACAAAATAGCAACCTTAGAAAAGCGGCGCACGAGTGAGCAACATAACACGAAAACGAAATTCCGGATAAATATCGTACTTTTCATATTCATATTCAGCATTGTCCAAAGATAGGACACAAAGATTTTCAAGAAATCCCTCTCCCTGCGTCGGGAACTCCACTTTACATTGAAAAAGTTTCGATATTGTTGCATTTCTCAAAAAGAGAGTAAATAATTTTGATTAAGTTCCATATATTTAAGACAATATGATAAGATGGACAAAAACGTACTAAGAAAAAAAAAAAAGTTAAAGTATTGTCGCTGTTCAGTTGTTTCTAGCGATGTCACGGAACTATGTAGAATTTCAAGGCCAGAATGTAGCCATATCACTATCGAGTCTGTTTTCTGCATCCCCTTTGTGTACTTACAGCGAAATGTGTAAACTGTTTATGTCCCTTAACAGATGTAAAAATATGCTTTCGCAGGAAGTTTTGAATGGGCTGTGTAAAAACAAATGGCCGAATGGTTGGATCATTCGCATCTCCCCAAAGCGGCGCGGGTTCGATCCCAAACGACTGCATGGACAAGGTGGCGCGGGTGGGTTTCCTCCGGGTTCTCCGGTTTCCCCAGCCATCTCATTCTACCAGTGCTCCACCTTCGTTCAATGTATCATCAGTGTCACTTCCTGCGACACTTCCTCCGTATCTCGTAGTGAAAGCGGGGGTTAAACACCACCAAATAAAATACTTGGCAGAGAAATTCGTTTGAATGTAACATGCCATTTTTTCTAAGAATTTTATTTAATAGATCCTGCATTTGCGAATATGTTTGCATACTATTTTATTTGTGTGCCGCTTGAAGCTTAATTAAAAACTCCTTGGCGGTGCAACTATGCCGCGCTCCATTTTCGGATAAGATATCAGGTTTAGTTTTCTTTGTTTATTCTGTTGTTTATTCTATTAAATGTGTAAATTATGTCAAATATTACAAGTGAGTTATTACACTGTTCAGAATGCAGTAGTACGTAAAAAAGTGCTTACAGTAATACATTTCGAGCATTACAAAAATGGACGCACACGAAGCACCTGTGCCATTATTATCCATGTACGCCACATCACCGATTATTTAACGTGGCCCACTCCATCCAAATTCATTGATAAGGTATAGCACTTGGCGGACGTAGCCATACTACCATCAGCATGTTTTCTGTCCTTAAATGTAGGCTACGTGTCTCTTTATTGACCGGATTGTTTGTAGAAACACAAAAGTATAGAATATATCAATTTAAATGACTGTAAAATTGCATTGCTTCAGGACAAAATTTCTGTTTATAACAGGGAATTTCCTTTATGAAGTAAATCTACCTACCTAAGGCAATTACATTTATACAACGACAGTTGCGAATGCGTGTAAAACATTTCTTACACGTCTGGGCCCGTTTCGCACTTCCGCTCTGCATTCGCAGAAAATCAGTTGCATTTATGTCAAAATTCGACAGAGCTAGCAAACTTAAACGACACAAGTAATCACTGAATAAATTGGATATAGTTGTAATGACGTTTTCGTCTAACTAGTAAAATAAAAAATCTTGTCCATATCTAAAATAAAAGCGAAGATCGGCTAAAAGCCATAAACGCGGATCATTCAGTGGACAGACATGCATGTCGGAGCACACAGATGATCTCACAAGGGAAGAAGTAATTAACTTAATCGCAGATGACGGCCACCAAATTAGACAGCGCTCCGACGAGCATAAATATGGTTAGCACTAGAATGTGAACTAATCTACCGAAGTTGAATTACTTCATTGCATCCATAAGGGATCAGCTGATACTAATACTGATTGGTTTGTAAATCTTCCGATTGTCAAATAATGTTTACAATACCCAAATATGTACTACTTGTCAAAGCCATGAGGCGCATCAGAAAGAATGTGAAACTGCATGCCTGTTTACGCGAGCTTATCGCACAAACACGCGACACAGTACGCCTGGTCGCTTTACCACGCCGTAATCTGGATATTATTGTTTTCTCTGCCACATAAAAGGTAAAGGTATGGATGACGGAGGGCCCCCGGCAACCAGGCTGAAGCACCGCACGTAGGCCATTAGAGCCCTTTGTGCTTCTAATGTGACCTCTGGGAGGGAAGGATGAGAGGAGAGACCAGAAGGGCCTCCAGATCCGGATGACAACGGGCGCAAGCATGAGCGGAATCCCTAATGAATTCCAGATAGAACGCCTTCACCCTACCCGGAGGCCCTCACCCCAGCGGTCCCCTCTGGTGGGTCACGGGAATGAGTACAGTCGATTAGCATAAATCGCAGCGAAGTCTTTACAAGGAAGCAAACCACCGTCCAGCCGCGACACGCTGCACACCACCTCCTGGTGCTTAGACCCTGAAAAAGATGAGAGGGGAATAGGGAAGGAGGTTGAGCATTCCGGCATTCGCCTAAGTGACAACGTGGAAACCACAGGAAGCCCCAAGTGAGAGTGCGCAGTCAGCGGTAATCGAACCCACAACCTTCCGAATGCCATTCGCGGCGCCTGCTCGCTCGGTTCTCGATCTCGTGCTATATTTCACAAAAGTAAATACCCAACTTCAGTGGGACCTGCCTATGGAGCCCGCTTTAGTCTAAGTAACTTTTATATAATTGATGCGTCGTAAACCTGAGAAAAATAATTCATTCCTTGTTGAGTCTGAACATGTAAATGAAACTAATGTTCAAAGTAATACACATTTTAGAATCTGGTGTGTTGCACTCACAAGACTTTTGATTCGACGAAAGTTTAAGTGTTCCCAAACTCTCACAGATAACAAGGAATACCTCCGAAATGGTTCACTCTACAAAAACATTCATTTGGACATAAATTGTGCTTTTGCAAGATCTACATTTTTCGTACATAAAATTTGGTCTATCTCTTACGGTTTACTAGTTATGCAAAAGTCATCGAGAGTAAACAGGACTATATAGGCTATAGCCAGAAAATTCAAAATATACTTTTCGTTTGTCATAAAAATAATTTAATCAAAATAGCCATTTTCGAAAATAATATCCATGCAAAGAGTTGTTTAGGGTGGAGGAATTTTCTTTAAAAGATAGTATTAAACTTAAATACCAACTTTGGTTTTAATGGATTTTTCGTTTTTGAGTTATGCTGTTCAGAAACACGTGGACCTTTTTCTAAAAATGCTTTTGGATTCAGGGGTCTCAGAGCATATATTTCCGGTAAAATCTAAACATGGAATTTTTGGTGGAATACTTCCTCTACTTACTATACGTAGTAGAGAAGGTAAAAGCTACAGAGAGTTAACAGCACTAGGTACTTGGCTCTAAAGTCAAAGCCGCCGATACGAGCAGGGAAAAATAAAATAATTAAAAGTAAAGGTATAATAAGTAAGTTCTTGATTTTGCAATATGGGTTTCTACAGAATGACCTCTCTGCAGGAAAGAAATGCGGTATAAGCAGCGTTCACTTTCCCTTAGGGCGGAGGGTGGAGTACACCGACTATTGTCATCGTGTCGTGGAACGTAAACAATGAGGCCTAACCAAGTTTGAAATGTTCTATACGGGACGTACCATCAAGGACAAAGAAGACCTTATTCAAGCTCTGTGTGGTAGTAAAAGCTCTGATCCCTCCCCCCTCGCGAGCTTATTTACTGTGTATCTGGAGGAGATCATGCCTCAGCTATTCTGTCCGTCTCGTGGTAGACAAGCTTTTGTTTTCGGGCGAAAAACTTTGATTTTCACTGAAAGTTAAAAGTCCTCGGGCATTCTAGACAACACATGTTATTCCATTAAAATTATTATTTTAAATATTTGAAGATAAAGCAAATGCGTTATAACCACAGAACCCAAAATCACTGTTAGCTTAGAGTGCAGTAATAGTAGTTTTAAAAATGTTTAGCAATAACTTTTAAAAACTTGCTAAACAGATCTCACACCGGGTGTTTATCTGCACCATTTTCCAGATATGCCGTACCACCGTTTATTTAACCAGAGCCCACCCCATCCATCCATCAAAAACCAAGCACACTTAAAAACCATCGGTCTGGGCCGGATTTGAACCCGCGACCTTGGGATCAGTAGGCCAGCGTCTAACTTTGAGCCACCCAGACCGACATTGAGGTAGCTGTGTGCTGCTGCCCAGCCCGCTGGGGCGCTTCGACACCCCCTCTGGGGGGGCGGGGGTGCTTCGGTGGGACTCCGGATGGTTCTTTGTCCAGCATTTATGGACTTCCACACGTCCTGTGCTCTGCTCCGTCCTCGCTCTCTACCAGCTTGTGATCTCCCTTCACCTCCTATCTCCATCCCGAGGGATAGTAGCCTACAATAGTTCCATACTGTGTCACAGTGGCGAGGTGTCCAATACCTCACACATTTACACCTCTGTTGTACATCAAGGATGATGCACTAGGCTGGCAGCTAGAAAAGCGGACCACTACGTGATTGCTTTGAAATTACATGACCTTTGCCTATCCACGCAAAAAATGACTGTCTACCACTTGAGAAATGTATAAGTATTTGAAAATCTAAATCAATAACAAAGAATACCACGGAAATAGTTAACGCCACGAACAATTTTATTTGGCTTAAATTGTATTTATAGAGAATTAATTATTTTTGTGTTAGTAACATGTTTACTTCTCTTGCGGTATACCTACCATTATACAAAAATCTACGTTTTATTTTTCATGAACTTGTCTCTAACATATGGTATTTTAATCAAACTGCATAGAATCATTGTTGAGAACATCAGAAACGGCATTACATTTTTCATGTAAAGCAAAATGGTAGTTCGGGAAGACAGAATTTAATTGAAATCTTCTTATCGCATGCTTGGAAAACACTGAAGTTAAGTACCATGTTTGGTACTCATCAAATTTTTCATTTTTGAGTTATGTTCTCTCTCTCTCATCCAATATCCTCTCTCTCTCGTGGATCTATGTCTGTAATTCTTTTTAGATTCAGGGGGTCTCAAAACGTGCATTTGCTGTGAAATCTCAATATCGAATTTTTAGGAGGAATGTAACATTTCCCCTATTTACTTTAGTTAATTATTGAAAGAAAGTAAAGAAATGGTCATAATTTTAATTTACATTAAGTTTTAATTTACTCATTGAGATGTAATGAAGTTTAAAAGATTAGTATCTATGCCTTTCCCATGGTATAGTATGTACACATTGTGATTCGTCAAACAAATATACGAACTGAAAGGAATTTGCAGTCCATACTAGCGAACGCAACCAAATGTTTTTGCGGAGCATCTTCATTCCTTTGTATCCCTGGGACAGAAAAAGCAAATGAGTGCCAATGCATAACGTCGCATTAAACGCATTAAGGCTCGTTTACGGAAGCGCGCGCGTTATTATGCAGGGACCTGATCTTGTAGAGCCAATAATTTCCTTCACTTGTTTCAAGCAGCGTGCGCCCCACTCATCACAAGTGTTTGTACAGATCTCAGCTGCCTAGAGGGGCACATTGATTAAAAACAGTGCGACCTTCTTCTTTCTCATCGCAGGTTGTCTGTCTGTCTGACTGTCTTCTCTGTAGTTTCGACCATTGCCATGGGGTCCTGCAAAGTATATTGGTTCTTCAGGATTAGTTGACTCTCTTCCTCGTTTATAAGTGCGAAAAATAACCATTACTTAAGTATTAAATGTGAATTAATTGTTACTTTTGACGTGAAAAACATATGAATTGTTGATTAAGTAATTTAAGAAGAATGTACCAGTAAAGTATGAAAATAATAACGGCTATTGCCAAAATTACAGTGGTGCTTTAGTCCAGATAGTAGGTTGAGTCAAAGATTCATTACAATCTAGAAATTCTCTAACAGTATAAAAAGTATATGATAAGGCTTTCATAAAATTTCTAATCTATACATTTTTATTTTCCTAACATTCAATGGAAGGTTTTTGAATTTAGAACTCAATACCAAGTGACCATAAAGGCTTTGATAATCTATTAATTTAACCAAATACATAAAAAAGTTATAACTATAAATAAATTATAAATTAAAATATGTTTTATCTTGCTTAAAATTGGAACCTATAATCACATAAGGTTGATTTATTAATAAATAGCATACTGTAATAGTATTTATAATTAAAGCAGATTATTTTGAGTCTCATAAAATTGCATGCTGTTACGATTTACATAACCATTTAATTGATTAAAATTATATAAAATTGAAAGTAGGTATACATATAGAGGTGCAAATGGTAATATTCTAAATTGCTCACAAATTAGCTTACAATGCCCTTTGGACCACTACGTTTAAGTTCTTTTGTAAGAAAAACCTTTTTGCAAACGGACTGTTTTCCCATAATGAAAGTCAATACCTCAAATGAGACTGAAAAACATCATAATAGGTCATCAATAGGAGTTTAAATAAAACTAGTTGTTTTAATCTTAGTAAAAACATCTCGCTTTAGACAGTTTTGTACAAAAATTACCAGCATATTCCTTTCATGTAAGTTTACTGTCAGGTAAGGTCTAACAATTTGGCCTTAGTAAGTGACGCTAGTGAAGAGATTAAACATAAAATTGTGAGCATTTGGCACTGTCCATTTAAAGTATGGACCACATCTTTGATAGCTCCCTCATGCGCTTAAAAACAGTAGTGTCGGCCGCATAACGAGCTATTTATGTTATGAAACAACTGGTACATCATTAACAAAAATTAAAAGGAGATAAAAGGTCATAACATGAACCCTTGGGAATACCGAAGTCAGTTTTTTGAAATTACTGAAGCGAAATTTATTTCATCAGTTTGTTGGCTATCTAAGCTAAGCGATAAGATTGGATAATGAAATAGCCCTCTCCCCCAATGCCATAATGCAATGTTTAACAGAATGGCTTATGACACACAATCAAAGGCTTTACTGAAGTCACATAAATCCCTTTTTTTCCTCCCCTCCTCCCCCTCTCCCTCCCACAAAATTTATTCAGCACCCTTCTCACCAAACATTCAACGACTAGCCAATTCTAAATCCAAACTGCAGCTTATATAGGTATTAAGCTGTCTTTAAAATAAGTTGCTGGTTTTTGAGCGTGATTCTCTCAACTACTTTAGACAAAAACAAGAGACATAGGCTTATGCGGGATCACGATGAACTTGGCGTAACGCGACTTAACGCGACGGGACGTAACGGGTAGTCTAACACACATTAAATGGAGCTGTTTAGGGTCGACTTAACGTGACGTAACGTAAGAGTTTGTCAATGCCAAACTTTTCATTCGCGTCACCTAAAGTTTGGAAATCACGCGATTCATTTGAACCATTCAACGAGTAGTGCTATGCAGGAATAAGTTGTGTTCTCGATGTAACTTTTGCATCAAAAATATTTCCGTTTTTTTTTTTTTTTTTTTTTTTTTTTTTTTTTGTTTTTTTTTTTTTTTTTTTGTTTTTTGTTTTGCTAAGTATGGCCACCTTCATACCTACTTTATTCGCCGTATTCTCTTTCTTCTCATTTTAGGAAAACATAACCTCTGATTAGAAAGAGAGCTGCTTCGAATATCCTCCATGTCTGCCAAGTAGAAGAAAAAACAATCAGAATCATTCCTATTACGTTTTAATAGATATCATTTCTTACTTCATGTTACGTCCCGTTGCGTTAAGTCACGTTAAGGTTCATCGTAATCACAGCATTACAATTTTGAAGTTTCAAACTTAAAACCTGTGTGCTTTAAAGCAGCCAGTTAAGACCACTTTATATGTTTTAACGTAAAAAATCTCAAGCAATTTCGCTTTTCCTTCATTTTTCTCTGTTTCTTAAATAATGAGTAAGAGTCAACCGATCTTCAAGAGCCAGTGTTTGCTCACTTTTATCAGTCACTTACCGGGATGAAATTATAAAGTTATCCAGGCCACTAGATGCATCACACCTCGCATTCTTATCTGCCTGTTTTATTCGTTGACAGATGGGTCGCAACTTATTCTTAATAATGTCTTATCCACGCTCTTATGAAGTTCAGTAATATCACTGGAGCACTGCTTTGATTGCCAATATAATGAAATGTTACATGTTTTACAAATAAAAGAAATGAAGAAAGCAGTATTCCCTGAAAAACTCTTAAAATATGCATGAACAAGCACGCGCTTATTTTTAGCAGCATCAATACAAATAGAGATTTGCATATGCTTCTCAACACTACTGAAATCCGCAAGAACCAGTAAGGCATGTGTGATGCCATAACGTAAAATATGCACACCCACGCCCAGATGGAATTCAGAACCCCCACGATGGGCAGCTTAAAAAGAGATTGTGTAGCACCGCAGCAAAAACACAAACAGAAGGGATGGGGCTGTATTATTTAAAAGGATAAGAGTGGAGTGAGGAAAGAAATTCATACGAATCTTGTGTTGGAATGTACACAAACTAAAAAGGGAGAGGTGATATATGGGAACAATTTGGAGTGCGCAGCGTAGCGGAAAGAATAATAAGGTAGTCCAGGATAGAGAAAATGCATGCATGTGTTTTAGGCAAGAAACGCGAGGTTCACTCTTGATGGTCAAAATTCTCTGTCCTTGTTGCATCATTATAACGAGGCTATTGCTTCTATTAAATATGTACATCAGTTCTACTGTCTGGCCCACTCTGACTTCAATTAAACGTAATTAGTTAGTGCTTTCACATAAAGACCGTTACGTGTCTTTTTATTCAAAGAAATAAAATCTTCATTCCGGTTTAGGTTAATCAAAATAAAAACATCTGCATCACTAAACAGCTGACATAGTACTTTCTCTACTGCCACACATAGTAAGTACTGAGACTATTGCATTCCACCCAAAAATTCGACACAGACTTGACCAGAAATATACGTTTCGAGACTTTCTAAATCCAAGAAATAAGTTTTAGACAAAATTATTCTGCGTCTGTGTGGTGTTTATTTAGCGCGCGCATGTCTGCGCATGTTTGTGAGTATAGCATAACTCAAAAAATTAAAACTCGTAAATACCAAACAAGGTGTTTAAATTCAGCTTCTCCCAAGGATGCAACACGAAGATCTTAAAGAAAATCTTTTCACCCCAAACTGCATTTATGCGTAAAATCTTTTCGAAATGTTTATTTCGCTTTAGGATTTTCATTAGGTACGATGTGTTTAAGATATTTTCATTATAAATGAAATGTCTCTTAAATTTTCTGGGAACAGCCTGTGAAGTCCTCTTCATTTTGGGTTATTTACCCTGAGAGAAAGACAAAAGCTTGCTACAAAAAAACGTAATCTTGTTAAAGTACACAATTGTTTTTTATTTTGTTATTGAGACCACCTCTGTAGCGCATTTGGTAGCGCGCCTGTCTCTGGCGTGGAGGACCCGGATTCGATCCCTGGTACCGGCATGGGATTTTTTCCTCGCTGGGAGGTCTGGTACGAGGTGCACTCAACCTCGTTAGGTCCCTGAGGGGCCAATTGAGGAGCTATCCTGACAGAAAGGTAGCGTCCCTAAAGGGTCAAGTAGTCGCCTTACGGTCAGAGGAGTCAGCCTTCCACCCCCAATCTGCACTCCTCCGTGGCTTTGACTGCGGCTGGAGGACGCAGCGGTCGGGCGATGAGGGTAACCTCTGCATAGAGGAGACGCCATAGCGATTATTTTATTATTGTTGAGTCCTTACTCGTTATTACTTTCTCTACTACGTACATAGCAGGTAGAGAAGTTACTGCTCTCTACCCTAATTTACGCACCTAGATTTCAGCACAGTCATGTTTTGAGGCCCTCTGAATAAAAGTATTTATAGATAATGGGCGTGTGTGACTGTTAGCAGCATAACTCAAAAGCGAAAAGTCGATTAAACATCAAACCTTATATTTAAGATCAATATATTCCAGATATGCGACAAAGAGGTTTTTAAGAAAATCTCCCTATCCCAAATATCCTTTGATGGAACATTTTTCGACATTTTTTATTTTCTCGACATTGGCTCTAACGATTTTGAGTAAGGTACCAAGTTATTTGCATGAAAAATGTGCATTTCTTGAATTTTCTGTGAAAAGTTTTTGAGGTCCTCTGCACTCTGAAGGAATTTTGTTTAACTTTGTATAGTGAGTGGGTGTGTGGGGTTTAAGGGCCCGTCGACAAGGGGGTCATTTGTCTTTGTATAGCTGGTAATTGATAGATGAAAACTTACTGCACAAAAATGTAGATCTTTTTAAAACACACAATTTATTCAAAATGAACTTTTTGTGGTATAAGCCATTTCCAAGTTGTCCGTTGTTAAAAGTTCGAATTGTTCAACACTTTCATCCTTTTAAGTCCTTTTAAGTTCTTTCTAGGGATTGCATTGAATTTTAAGGACAGCATAAAGTGTCCAGTTCTTAAACATTTAACTATCGCTCTTCCCTTTGTATATATAGCGCAGTGTTTCTGTTGATCACGATTAAAATAAACTAGACAGAAAAAAATTAGAGGGTAAAGAAAGTCGTGAATGTAACAAATCAGAACCTTTCTTTCCCCTCAGTCATGAAAAGAGTATGGGATTTCAAAGCCCTCATGTAGCGACATGCTCTTAAATTATGACTCGCTTTACCTATTCTACCGTACAACGAAATGTGTAAATGTGTATTGAAAATGTATCTAGACTAACATGAAGTAAATAGAAGAATAAGCGTTGGTTAAACATAGTTTGTAGAAGAAGTAATAGAGAAAGTATTGTGAAAGTAATAGATTTTTATCATGCAAAGGCATTCTCCAAAAGGAGTGTTTCTTCACAAGTATGTTTAACGGCTAAATATATTTATTTTACATCTGTATATTTTATATTTGGCTTAACGCAAGACCAAATTCACAGTTACAATTTTCGTGCAATTATTGTCATTATAGTTTTATTTTAATACTATAATTTATTTTCACAGCCGGCTATGTTTTCTACTTCCTTCAAAACATGTTTCGTGAATTAATTACAAGTCAGTCTATAACTTAGTATCATTAGTATCTTGCCAACGTCCACGTGCTTCCCCAGGCGATAAAAGCGAATGTGCATACTAAGTAAATATATTATAAGTCTTTCTTCTGATGAAAGGCTTCCCCCTGTCCCTTTATCAAGGAAATACATCTTGTTTGTTGTGTGTACAATTACCACACACTTGTAGCCACGCGCTCTTCCCGACTAGCAGGCGCCTTAATGCTTTACAAACTTATAAAATATACACCACTAGTAGTGGGCCTTTGACAGTTTTGCTCAAACATCAGTTTTCCAAGTATTTGTTTAGTTACACATAAATGAATTAAAGTAATTGTAACATTGCTGGTATTCAATTATTTTGATTTCATCTTTATTGCGTCAAATTTCCCGTTCTTACTGAAAGTGATCCCCTACAACATTTTTCAACCACATTCCTCCATTAAAGGTAGCTTTTTGCATTCTCAATCCTAGAAGAATGAAGAGAGTAACATTTATGCTCTCATTATTAAGAAAACAGGACCATTTGTGTTGAGTTTTCTCAAAATTGACCCCTTCCAACATTTTTCACCCCCTCTTTGGGTTAGGTTTTGTTGTATCATCTCTAAAAAATGAGCAGAACTCGATTAATAGTTCAATTTCACTAAAACATTGAGAAAACAGCCATTCGTGTTGAAATACCTCAAAATTGCTTCCCATCCAACACTTTTCCCCTCATATTAGAAGTGCTTTTTGTGATAGCACCCCCACAGTGGTGCTACTCTCTTATCCTAAAGGATATGCCAGTCAAATTTCATTCGCACTGAAAATTGTGAAAGTATTCGCTGTTGAACAATTTTAAACCCATCTGCCATTTAGAGGCTTTTGTATATTACTGCATAATTAAGGGAGCAACATTTATTTAGTAAAATTATTGAGAATGCAAGTTCACTCATTGTAAGCCATCTCAAAAATTGCCTCCCAAAGAATAAATTCGACCTGCCTTCCTTTGAAGTTTCGTTGTACCAACCTTAGAGTATTTTTACTGTTGTCCTATAGAATATCATGTATGTCAAATTTGATGGAAACCGGTGCAAGTGTTTAGAAGCCTCTAAGGAACATACACGCTCTTATTACATATTATCTCGTTATATAATTTACAATTTACCTCAAAGAAAAAATGTAATGTGTACACTCACATGACTTTCTCTACTCACACCTGTACAAACTATTCCTAAGAACGCTGATTCTTCTCTTTACTTCATATTGATCAAAATAAACATTTATAGAAATGGTTTTATTAGGTACATATTTCGTTTTAGGTACAATGGTAATAGGGGAATATTGCGGACTTTAGCGATAGTATTGTTTTTAAGATCTGCTCGCTGTGTGAGGGCTTTGAAATCGATTCCTTTTGAATGCGTGGTGACCCAGTGCCCTTCTGTGCTACATGCTCCGTCCAAATCTCCGTAGCACATGTGCTTATTGATTGTCCGCGATACGCCCTTGAGCGCCAGTTCCTTGGCCTGGGCCTAACACTTTCCTCAATTTTAGGGAACGACCCAGTGGCTGTAAATACAGTGCTGATATTTGTTTTCAGTATTCACTTTGGTACGCAGGTTTAGCTTGTATTTTATTTCGGTGCTTCTTAGCCTTTTAGGATGTTTTATATGTTTAACATTTTAACGATTCCCCCCTTAACGATCAGTTTTTAAGTTTTAGTTTTAATTGTTTTTAATGTTTAGCTGTTTAACCTTTCATGTTTTAGCTTCTTCAGGGTGAAGCGTCACAGGTTTTAGGTTTCGCTGTTATCATTTGACTTCGGGCCCTAATGACCAAGTCATCGACTCACTCACTCACTCACTCACTCACTCAATCAATTGCTTTGCATGGCCAGGACATCATAAATGAACAGCTTTCTGTTTGAGAAAAGTATAACTATTGGAAAATTTAAAGCAAAAACAAGCAATATCTTGAAAATGGTTATATCCACACAAAGAAATGGATTTTACATAAATTGTGTAGTAAGATTTTTTCTATCCCTTGCAAGTTTACCAGTTATACAACAGCTATTCAGAATAAAGAGGAATTGAAAGGCTGTTATCAGAAAATTCAAAATATGCATTTAATTTGCAATGAAAAGTTTTAAATATATGGTGGTTTATTCAAAATTGTTTGAACCAATTTTGAGAAAATAAACATTTTCGAAAATTTGTTAAGGAAAATGTTAGTTTCAGGTGGGGGATTTTCTTGAAAATCTTTGTGTCGCACACTTGGAAGATGCTGAACTTAAGTATCAAATTTGGTTATTAATCAATCAACTTTTGGTTTTTGAGTTATGCTGTGCACAGACACAGAAAGACGCGAACTTGCACGTACACGCAGCTCTTTTTTCTTAAAATGTCGTTTGAGTTCAACGGGCCTCAAGATGTATACTTCTGCTGAAACCTCGACTTCGAATTTTTAAGTGGAATACAATATTGCCCCTATTTTTACCATGCACAGCAGAGAAAGTAAAAGTTCGTAGCATTCATTGTTTACGAACTACTGTAGTAAATTGTCCACGGACAGATAATGAAACATCCTGTATAACAGACGCTCTTATATAACTTCCCAAGCTACATGGCAGTCATCCTTTGAGTCAAGGAAACCGATACAGGCCAGCAACTTAGAATCTGAATCTACTTACCTTGTAAATATTTACGATCTAATCAGGCGTGCCTGCAGTTGCGTTCCCTTTTAATTGCACATTATCATGTTCAAATGATAGTCAAACTGCGTACTCTTGTAAACTACTTTTAAATTTATGATGCAGTTCGGAATTCGGTAGCACCTTAATTTATGCTCCATTCAAAGGCTCATAAACCTTAAAAGCTTGAGAAAACTCCTCGCATACTAGCGATGTTGTCGGATTCGATTATGAGTCCACAGAAGCAAGTGCCCACTCGTTCTTTTCTCATTTGGATAATAACTTTAGCAGGAGTCATTTCGACGGTACATTCCGCTTCATGGATAATTAAATGTAGGACCAAAAAGTAAAAGTGTGTAAATCATATCCTTAAGCTTGTTCCCGTACCATAGCTTTTAAAACCAGCATTAGCTGTCTTACAGGGCTGAGCAAACGCGTTGTGTTTAACTTGGAAGGCAAGCTACGTGAAGCTGTATTTACATTAGACATTTTTATTTCCAAGACATTTCATTTTGAGCGAGTTTTAAGTACAAATATAAGACTGTGTTTAAGATTTAAATTAATATCTAGATTTTGACTAAAATATGTGCATTTTGGACTTCTATCATAATTACCCTTTAATAACAAAGCTACTTAACTCAGTGAATAGTCCTGGCGTGTTTTGTATTTCCATATAAGTAAGCTGGAAATGATGTTTAAGCTTTCTCTACTACTTGCCTGTAGGATATGGTATAGGGTATACCTGCAATGTCCAACGTTTGCGTAAGAGGGGAGGTTGGGTTTAGCTGCTTCCACTATACACACTTTTCCGCTCTTTAAGCCCCAGCTGTGCAGTGTGTTGCAGTGGCGGTTTCGTGATATGTACGTTGTGTTTGATTTACGATAGCACTTTCATGCGATAAACATCTATTCATTAGTGACTTGTTTGGTACTGCTTACGTTATTTGGCGACAAAGTCGAAGCGCATAGCCTTAGAACATATACCAAGTGATTGTCGCGTAACATATTGCGATATAGACTTTTAGTATAGTTCAGTTTGGGGAAACTGTTCACAGATATACGTGGAGTTATACTCATTCTTATACAAACTATTGCCTGTTTGCGTCCGTCACTGGATACTGACGGATACTCCCTCCGACTGAAGGAGAGGAGTAAGGAGTAGCGGCTCATTACGTAGGCATCTCCAAAAAGACGAGGCTGGGCATCGTTGGGGTAAACATTTGAGGGGAACAGCTCGTTCAGTGCGTCCTATGGTTACCAACCAACGAAAGTAAATAGAAAAGTTAAGTCTGTTTAGTCAACGTGTGTGCAGTTGCTTCACAAAGGAAGTGTGCACTACCCGCAACTAATGACTGTTGTAAATGCATAATGACTGTTTCAGAAAGGACAAACCTCTATCCCTGCCCTTGAACACCAATAGCAATCCTGATTTTAAGGAAGTGTTAAGTTACATGTAAGGACTCCATGTGGAGTCTCAGTTGTCAAAATTATGAATTCCAGATTCTTTTGTTTCATTAGCTGCAAAGGTTCATGTTATGATGTTGCAACCTGTAGGAAGAACTCAAGAGGAAGAAAACGATTACAAGGGATCCCCAAAGGAGGCGGGCGAACTGCATACGCCTTGACTAAACAGATACAGTTCCAGTCTCACTAGTGAACTACCCGGAGAGGGCGACGAACAACCCGTCAACCAAACAGCCCTTCTATGTCCAGGGGGAAATTTTTTTTCCTTGAGCAAACCTCTCAACCCTTGTTCGGCACCACCATCCACCACGAAACCTAGAAGCACACCTGAAACATGGGAAGAAAACGAAATGAAAGGGAAATAATGAAAATGACATCGTGGAAGATAAAAAAATTTGATGTGCTGCACTCACATGACTTTCTCTACTCGTGTACTAACCATTCATACAAACCCTTATCCCTGTATCTTCTTCGTGTTAATTGAGATAAACATTTGCCGAAATTATTATTTATCTCCTTGTAGGTACACGGAGAATATGGGAGTGGAGTAGGCTTTGAGCGATAGTCAAATATTTTAAAGCCTTCAAGTTCCGTTCTCTTTGCGCGGTTAGCATATAAACAAATGAATAACGATGTTCCATTTGGCAGAAGTATAAGATCTCCAAAACTCACACGAAACGAGGCACTTATGCTCAGTATCTTTCAAAGATGAAATAAGATGATTTTCAAAAAAAATTTCCGTCTTAAACTAAACTTTACATGCAAAAACTATACTCTTTGTGCTCTATTTTTAAGAATATTAATTGTTTTCTTCTTGTGAATGACTTTTATACAATTTTCTTATAAATTTTAATAAAAGAGACAAAACTTGTACACAACAAAAACTACCTCGTTAAAACACGAAGTTTATGTCAAGCTTTTTTGTGGCATCTGCAGTTTCCGAGCTATTCTTTAGATTTTCAAACGCTAAGGCACCACTCGGTTCTTATTTTGGATATCAATATTTTTCCGGAAATATATATTTAGAGATTCCTTAAATCCAAAGCAGCATTAAAAAAAAAAAAAAAAACCGCGCGCGCGTGTGTGTGTGTGTGTGTGTGTGTGTGTGTGTGTGTGTGTGTGTGTGTGTGTGTGTGTGTGTGTGTGTGTGTGTGTGTGTGTGTGTGTGGACAGCATAACTCAAAAAATGAGTAAATAAAATACTATGACGTTTTACGAAAATTAGTTTTTCAAGATTGGCTTTAAAGATTTTTATTAAAATACCATATATTTACATATTTTTATGATAAATGAAATGCATGTTGTCTTTAATTTTCTGGAATTAGCCTCTGAATTCCCTTTTCATCATGCTTTTTGCATAAATGTTAAACTGTAAGTGATGGCCAAAATATTACTGCACAAAACATGTGAATATGATTAAACCACACAATTTGCCAAAGACATTTTTTCCTTTTGTGGGATTGCCCATTTAGAAGTTCGAATTTTCAAATACACTCTTTATAAACAGGAAGCTGTTATTGTCTTGTTTTTTCTTCTCCTTCTTCTTCCCCTCATGATCTTGGAAAGAAAACGCAATCTTAAAAGATTTGACTATCACTTAAGCTACAGTGGAATGTGAAATAAAATTCTTGCAACAAACGTTTATCTCTCTTAATAAGTAGGTAGAACAATAAACTTTTGTAAAAATAGTTTGCGGAAGAGTGGGTAGAGATGGTCATATAAGTGCAACATAGATTATTCATTAACGGCGCAATTTTAATGGCAATTGCTATAATCAATAGTATATTTACTTCACATATTACAAATGATGTTTCGCAGCCTCACGAGGAAGTTGTTAGAGCTTGCGTTTTAAATGAAATGTCTTGCGGTTGTTTATCCCATCGCGGGGGTGGTTGTGAGGGAATGGCGATGCTTGTGGGTGGAGCTTTGCACTGTCCTCGACTCCCAGAATGTGTTACACGGTACCGACCGACCGGCCGACCGTCAGTTGTTTAACTTCCACTTGGAACAAAACGTGAACCCCTCGACTGAAACATTTTATTCCACTTTGGCTTAAAGACGACGTCACAAGTCTCTTACTTCCAAATTTGACCTAAAGTCGAAAGTGAATTCCTCTTCCTTCACATTTCCGCTCCTAACTTCTATTTCTCATCTCGACAAGGCTACACGAAGTAGCGGAATTTCAACACAAGTGAATTTTTTGGCATCTAAGAGCAGTTCTAGAAAAAAAGTCCAAGTATGTGTGTATCTATAACCACCATGGCAAAGTCTTGTAAAACACAAACACGGGTATTTAAGCTGGACGTCTATTGGATGCAAGGTGAACATTTCACGGGAAATTGCCTCCAGTTCAACTAACCCAGGCCTGGGCGATTCGCGGGATACCTTGAGCGACCTTCATTGTTTTTACCTGATAAACATGCAGTTATCAGTGTAATACCGTGAGAAGGCTGCGCTCAATGAGCACCAGTTGCCCAGTCCTGAACTAATCCTTCACTAAGAAACAATTACAGAAAATGATGCATTGCATTCACATGGCTCTCTCTTCTCATTCTAAACTGTTCTTACAAAAATGTATTCTTCTATCTACTTTTTATTAATCAAGGTGAACTTTCATTACACATTTACATATTTCGTTATAGCTATAAGAATACACTAGTGTAAATCCATAGACATATTTTTAAATATGAATTGCTATGTGACGACTTTGAAATTACATGTTCTCTGTATTAGCACGAGAAAAAACGAATGACACACCACTTGGGAAGAAGGATAAGTATTTGAAAATTCAAACCAATAAAAGACATCTTGGAACACCATAAAATTGTATTTTACATAAATTATGCTTATCGAGATTGCATTGATTTTTGCTGTAAGATTTTGTGTATCTCTTATTGTTTGCAAATAATACAAGTTATCCAGAGCGAAGAGGACATCACAGGCCATTCCCAGAAGATTCAAGATATATATTTATCATGCAGCTATCACAAACATACTCACTCTATCAAAATCGTTGGGGTTATTTTTTGACAAAATAATAATGAACATTTTTCAGTGTATTGGATACTTAACGGTTAAGAAATGTTCTTTCAAATCTTCGTTTTGAATCTTTGGAAGAGGCTGAACTTTAATACCAAGTCTGCTGTTCAATTGATTTTTCAGTTTTGAGTTTTGCTGTTCACACAGACGGACCTTTTTTTCTAAAAATACTTCACTTGAGGGTCCGGCGTTACAAGCATTGTCATCTAATTCGCATGAATCATCTAGAGTTGCTGAACTCCAAACTTCAACGGAACACCTACATACAGGGGGGAAAGATGTAAGGTTTCAATGGATACCATCCCATCGTGGTATTCAAAGCAATGAGAGAGCGGAGTTTTGAACAAAAAACAATATTCCCTCCAAACTACCCTTTACATGGTGAAAACTTTCGAAACTAATTTTTTATTTTTCAGAAATGACTAACAATTTTTATTCCAATATCATATAGTTAACATATTTGCATGACTGATAAAACGCATATCTTGAATGATCTGGGTATAGTCTGTGAAGTTTTCTTCATTCTGAATGAATTTTGCATAATAAGTAAACCACAAGAGATTGACAAAATCTTACAACACAATGTCAATCTAGGTGGCTCAGTTGGTTAGACGCTGGGCTACTGATCACAAGGTCGCGGGTTCAAATCCGACCCAGAGCAAGGTTTTTAAGTGTGCTTAAAAACGACAGCTCCATATCAATAGATTTACTGGCATGTAAAAGAGCTCCTGCGGGACGCAATTCCGGCACACCGGTGACGTTGATATGATCCTGGCAATTCCAGCGTCGTTAAAGACAACAAAATAGAAAATCTGACATTACTTAAAAATTACTTCAAGTGGTTATTTGCATTGATAGGTTATGTGGTTCAGTTTATACAATTATTTCACCCAGCATAAAAATAATAAAATTCACTCCTAAAACATGTTAATTCTTGTACCCTTTTCTCAGAAAGTATGAGAAGTAGGGAGCTGAAATTTTCAATATTTTCTGAGCCACAATCATAATTTTATAACATATATTAGGAATATTAAGAAAGCAACAACATTGCAAAATTTCCACATTTTTATTTTTGATTGTAAATAAAATTTTAATCTCTACTGAACTGATATATATATATATATATATATATATATATATATATATATAACCAAATAATTGAGGTTCAGAAGATAGCTGATTATACTATGAACAATCATATGAAAGTGTGATTCTGTATTGCTGGTAGTTTCAGAGATAAAGTTACATAAATGTTTTAAGAGTAAATTTTATTATTTTTCTGCTGGATGAAATAATTTTAATAGAATGTTAATAGACTCAACCACATAAACTATCAATGCCAATAACCAATTCAATTAATTGTCGTGATTTATAGAATAATTCCTATATTTTTTTTTTTTTTTTTTTTTTTTTTTTTTTTTTTTTTTTGGAAAAGCCATTGATGCTTTAAGAGCAGTGGTAATAAGTCACTCTGGTGTAATTTCTGTATGTTCAGACTACCTTTTCCCCTTAAACGCAGTCAGGGAGGATGATCTGGTGGACTTTAAACCGCACAGTTCCCGTTTACGAGTCTGTACCTTAACGACCTCAGCTACCCGTGGGTATGATTTTTTATTCATCCTGTACACATGTAGGGTAGAAATGGTATTATGTGTTAAGCTTATGAAAGGTTGTTTAGGGTGCAGTTAATGTGTCTGATTTATTCCCCTGTTTAATGTTTTGGAAAAATAAAAATGTGATATTTGAATCTCATAAATGGGTAAGATTTTGGTTTTCGTCCCCCTCCCCTATGTTTTAACAAATGAATGTTAAAGAGAATACCATAGATTGTAGAACACTGATTAAGAACTTAGTTCACAGTTTGTCGTGTAAATTTGAGTTAGATTGTGTTATCAAGGGCAAATTTAAATGTTAAAAGGTATCACAAAATGTCAACTGGACGTTCTAGTAGAATAGTGCTTGATGCTTTCTGCACATCTTTTCTTTTCCTGTTGCATGATTATTTCTCTTTTGTGTTGAGTTAAATGGGTTTTTTTAGAGGGGTAGTAACTGACAGGGTGCACCATCTTGGCACTGAACCTGCGTCCTGTGTTACAGCGTGCGATATGAACGTACACAAGCGTTGTGTCGAGACGGTGCCCAACCTGTGTGGCTGCGACCACACGGAGCGGCGGGGTCGCATGGAGCTCAAGATAATCTGTGCAGGCAACAAACTCACCATTGAAGGTAAGTTGATACAGCTGTTTTAACGGTTGCTACAGATTCTAAAGTACCTACAGTGTGTCCATAAAAATACCGCCATACTTTAAACCGATGTTATACCGCTTTTGATAATTGTATTTAAATGAAATTGGTGTCATTCGAAAGAAAAACTCAAATATTTTATATTTGTGCATGTCAACAATGGACAACAGTGGACAAGATCGCAGGAATCGAGGGAATCAAAATATAAACTAAAGTATAAATGCACTCACGTTTGTGATTGTCGATATTGGTTCATTGATGGATGTGTAGCAGGCAATTGGATGTTTGTTTTTAAATTTGCGTTGCTACTAAAGAAGTTTTAAGGAGTTATGGCAACTACAAGTACGAAGTTAGTGTGTTTTGGAATATGATAGCACACGGTGTCTGGTGCAGGTTGAGCATGCTTTTAGGTGAAGGTTTCAACATCCAGCTCCTATACACACATCAATTTTGAGGTAGTACCTTGATCCTGATTATGTCTGTGTACTCCAATACCCAAAACTTGCAAAAACTGCAACTTGGTATCACTGCTGCCATCCAGTCCATTTCATCAGATATGTTGGAGCGTGTGTGTGTGTGTGTGTTGTGAATGGGAATATCGCCTTGATGTCTGCAGCGTCACTCGTGGGGACCACATTCAATATATATGAGGTATAGTAAAAAACATTAAGTAATAAAAACTAAAAAAATGCAATATTAAATTAATATTTGAGTTTTTCTTTCGACTTTCACCAATTTTATTTCAATAAATTATCCAAAGCGAAGTAATACCATATTGAAGCATGCCACTATTTTATGCACACCCTGTATTATAAATGTAGCAATATTCGACATAAGAATGAACACTAATCACTTTATTAATTAGTATTGTACACAGTGTACACTCGCTTCCATTTATGCCATTCTCGCGGCTTTGGGAGGCATTTTACTGTCCTTCACAGGTAGCGCATGTATAGCAAGGAGGAGGTGTTTACCTTTATGTGCATTCAGTGCCGTCCTGTTTTTCGTGCACAGTTATAGTTACTCACTTGTCTATGTAACTTCAAGCAATGTCTTCAATTGGCAAATTGGCTTCCCATATATCTCTAATTCTTCCCCTATGCTCCTCCGCATACATCGCGTCAGCAGTTAAGGGACACTGAAACTGAACTTTCTAACTTTTTGAATATTACATCTGTTTACTTGAAAATTGGCACACTTTATAGTGAATAAATAAAGAAATGATTGCGCAAAAGCTCGATGCTCTAGCTCAGTTTCTCGGATAATACAATCAAATACTTCTAATTTGCGAAACAAATTCATTCCTTAAAAACTGCCTTTACATTTTTCAGAGAATACTTATGTAAACTGAAAATAAATTAAAGTATTTGATAAAAGTTTATATTATTACTTGCAGAGAAATACATTTTTATGAAGTTGTTAGTGTTCAAATTCCTTTTCTTTTAGCATAAATTTTGTTTTGTGAGTCAATGACTAAAGCAATCATCAAATGCATATTTGAATTTTAAGACAACACGTGTGAGATTATATATGCAAATTTACATACAAATCGGAGTAAAATTGAAATGTAGGGAATGCATGCAAATTGAGCGTGATTCAAATGAGGCATAGGGATGACTTAAAGAAGTCACTGGACCTTTTAAAATGGGGGTCGGGAGAAATGTTCGGCCAAAACCTGTATAGAATATTTATGATATAATTCAAAAACCGAAAATATCATTTTCATCTAAAAATTTAGTCCTGGCGTTCCTGACACACCATTGCTTAGTCGAACAACAAAGAACGTTACACACACGCGCGCGCGCGCGCACACACACACACACACACACACACACATACACACACACACACACACACACACACACACACACCTCGCTGCTATGTACGCGCCGGCTGAGAAGGTTGGTAAAGTGCCCGGAAGCAGGAGGACTGCATATATGAAACCCAGGGTGCTATCCCACCGAAGTCCCTGTGTTATACATTGCCAAACCTTAATCTTGTGGAGTGGAGTGGAGTGTGGAGTTTAAGGGCCCGTCGACAGCTGGGTCATTTGGGCCCTCTTAATCTTGTTAGTCACATCTAAAACGCAACTTTTACTCTTTCATTTGTTGAATTCTAAGAATTCTTTCCCTTTGCAATTATTAGAACTGTATACGTGCATTTATGAGATTCCTTGATTCTCGAACGTACTAGGCGATGGTTACCTAAACCTGGTTACCTGACAGAGTTCACCGAAATGCCTAATCGCCTTAGCTACACTCACTTCTAATTTTAATTTCTCACTGCGCAGCTTGTTGGGCTAATGATTTCCTATCCACTGCCATAATTGTAACTCGTGCTTCTATATTATGCATTTATTTTTATACTCATAAATTATATATTGCAATTATTTATGTATACCTCCCTATAATTTTAAAAAAGTGTTAATCTTGGAAGTCAATATTTCCGGCGTCAAACTGATGTTACCTTTTCCAGAAACAACGGCAAGGGGAATTAACTTTATAAACATTGTTCTGGGGAACGAAAGAAACTGGTAGAAATGTGTTATAAATTGAATAAGTATGAGCAAAAATGGCAGGTAACTATTGTTCTCCAAGAATAAAAGATGTATTAATATTTAAGTGTAGATGTAGGAGGAAAGCGGTGCATGGGTAGTATGTAAGAGAGAAGAAACAATATAAAACGTTATTATCATTGTTCAAGCGGCACAGTTGTGTGAATTGTTTATTACGAGAGTGATAAATTCATGTTTGTTTGCCTAAAGGAATAGAGTTCTTTTAACAGTTAGTGACCGAGAAAACATGGGTCTAAGCAATATTTATGCACTCAAAAATGGTTATACAATACATATTCTTAGCGTTTGATATAGTAGAGTACATAAACCTAAACAGATAGTAAACATACAAACAATGCTGTCATAAATTTGTTAACGTTTGATTGAAGTGACCATTTGCATAAGAGAGAAATATGACGTATGTCCAGGTGCGGCGTGGACTTTGTACCTCGACCATAAGTAGATACTTGTGCTTGTATCTCTAACGGGGCGCTCCCGGGAGGCAGCGTTGAGGTGAGAGGTGACTGAAGGCGGCCAGATCAGGAACCACGACACAGTAGAGGTCAGCGTCGCAACGTTTTTCCAGGTCGAAACTCCCCAGTGGCAGCTGGTACAACCGGCTCCCCTGTGTAGGATTTACAGGCGGTCCGGAACTCGGAGAACGGAGTTTACAGAGAGCATCCTTTTCCCCTACCAGACAAAGGCATATCTCCCCCCGATACTTGCAACCCTGAAATAACCAAACAGGTGAAAGGTGAAGTGAGCTGAAGTAGAGGTACATGAAATTCGGAGAATGTAATGAACTTCTCAAGCATTCGCCTAGCGACCCGGGAAAACCCCTGAAAAAACGTATGAGTTAGGAAGGTCGGTTGCGGGAATCGAACCCACGACCTCCCGAATGCGCATCTCTACGCCACCTCGCTGGGTGAGAGAGGAATAAGTGAACAGGAGTCCCAGAAAACAGGAACACTTCGGGATTTTGTGGATCACGGCTTAACTTGGAAATTAGTCTTTTACCTTTATTGCATTTCATTTGCCATAAAAATATATTAAACGTGTGGCATTTTAATCAATTTTTTAGAAAGTCAAAATTTTCCATGTAAAGGGTATTTTAGAGATTGGGAATTTTCTTCAAAATAATTGTCACATTCTGGAAAGATATTAAATTTAAACACCAACTTTGAGTTCTGTTGTTCAGAGACAAATAGACACACACGTGCACATGGACTTTTATCTAAAAATGCTTTTTTTGGATCCAGAGGCCTCAAAACATATTTCCGGTGAAATCTCGACATAGAATTTTTGAGTCGAATGCAATACTTCCCCTAATTACTATACGCTGAATAAGACTTGGAAAAACTCCGTGCCACGGACAGATCAGCAACTAATATAAAAGGAAAAATCTGATGTCTTGCACTCACATGGCTTTCTCTACTCTTGTACTAACCATTCTAACAAACTCTTAGTGTTAGTTCATGTTAGTTAAGATAAACATTCGTACAAATTATCTTATTGCTTATTTCCTTGTAGGTGCAAGGGAGATATTAGAATACAGCGGGCTTTGTGCGACAGTCAAATCTTTTTGACCTTTGAGATTCCGTTCTCTTTGCACGATTAACATATAAAAAAAATGAACAACGTTGTTGCATTTCGCTAAAGTTCTAAGTTTTCCGAAACTCACCACATAACAAGGAATATCTCCGAAAGGGTTCACCCTACAAGAAAATTTATTTAGACATAAATTGTGTATTTCACCAAGATCTACGTTTTTTGTATAGTATAATTTGGTCTATCTCTAACGGTTTACCAGTTATGCAAAAGTCGTCCAGAGTAAATACGACTACAGGAGCTATAGCCAGAAAATTCAAGATATACATTTCATTTTTCATCAAAATATCTCAAACATATGGCATTTTAATCAAAATCGTTAGAGCCATTTTCAAGAAAATCAAAATTTTCGAAAAATTTTCCATGTAAAGGGTAGTTTAGGATGGGGTTATTTTCTTTAAAATCTTTGTGTCCCATCCTTGAACAGCATTAAACTTAAATACCAACTTTGGTTTTTAACCGACTTTTCGTGTTTGAGTTATACTGTCCACAGACTGACAGACTGACACACAGACACACACACCGACCTTTTTCTAAAAATGCTTTTTTTGGAAATCTCGACATCGAATTTTTGGGTGGAATACAATACTTCCCCTACTTACCAGTAGAGAAAGTAAAAATTATCAAGACTTACAAGAAGTTAATGAAAAGTTTCGTTCATAGAAATTAAAGAAAGGTTGTTGAACTTTCTTGATTAATAACGTTAACGAAAGCATGCACGCATTATATCAGACTTGCTTCAAAGTAAAGTGAATGTGCAGTGGTGCTCAGCTGATGAATCTCGTCGACCCAATGGCCAACCGCTAGTAATAGATGAAAAACTGTTACTTCGACCAGATGGAAGAAAAGTTCTTGTGAACAATCCTCTGCACTTCAAAATACAACAGCTTCCATTTGATTTTTCTCGTATAATTAACTTCACAACAAAACACTTGATGTGTATGTTCGTAGCAGTTATTTTAAACCAAGGGAGCACTTTGCATCTAAAATGATGATATGTAATAACACACTTAATTTACGACGTGAGATTTTGGCGTATGAAATGAAGTGACCCACTTTTTCCGCATCATCGTTCTTTGAAATGACCGAAGGAACTGAGTGTCGGTGGCAGAAAAGAAGTGACTACGCTTATCTTTGTCAGAGTCCAAACCACACAGATAAGCCTACTTTGTGCTGCAGAATTCCAGGCGCACCAACAAAACTAATGAGGCTTCCCTACAGACAGACAGACAGACAGGTCGATATTCACACGCTTCGGGGTAATTTAAACCAGGAAATATAACACCAGCTGCGCGCTACTCTTAGAAAAACGTTACTACATCATTACAGTGTTAATCAGCGTCGAGCAAATAGCCTTCCTTATGTTTGTGTAATTAAATATTTGTGCCATTATATTACCATGAAATGGGCCGTTGGAGGCATGTTTTGTCAATGTCTGATCAACTAAATGACTAACAAATGCACCATGTAGCTAGGCTAGTGCACAGGATTTGAATAAGGATCTCAAAACGTCACTGAATGAATGGCATGTTGTCAATACTCATAGATAGAGCTGGGATTTTTATGCAGTATCACTTAGCAAAATATGTAGTGAAAAGCAGTGAAATATGTAGAATGGGGAAAATGTGTAGTATCAAATATTTAATTCCAACTTATTTTCTTAGTTACAATATTCAAATCATATTTATACCGTTTTTTAGTACAGTGGACAATTGTGTATTTTTCATGTTTTCTGGGGTCATTGAAGGGCGTTTGTCACTGAGAATATTCTTATAGACAGAGAAAGATCTTTCCACTGATATTATGTAACTGGGGCAACTTTTAGGAAGGGAAGTTTTCCTGCAGAAATGTCCTTGGGTGGATCAACATCATCCCCATTTAGAATTTGGCATACACTATGAAATGTTGAATAGCCAGGATTTCTCTTTAACTCATTTTCCAATTTACTTAATACACTTGTACTAGTTTCTCCATACACGGCACTTGGTTTTTCAATAGCATCCTCTATGACAGCAACTGAATCTTGCCTAAACAGTCCTGACGGTTCTAAACGTTTGATGCTTACTGGAAGTCAGCTGAAGTTGCTCTTCATGTAGGCAGTCGCTGAAGGCAGCTTGGGATTTGCAGATTGCAGCAAAAGATTCTACTACAGTCTTTGTTATCTAAATGCTCACTAGGCTGGCCCCGTAGTTGGTAGAGCACCTGCCTGCCGTACAAGGCGTGCCGGGTTCGATTCCCGGTAGGGGGGTAGGAATTTTTCTCCAGCCAGGATTAATTCCTCATCCTTCCCTGAGTCTGGAAGTATAATGGCGGCGGCGCCGTGGGTGAGTGGTTAGACCGCTCGCCTACCACCTAGGCGGCACCCGCATGTGGTATTCGCGGTGGACGAAGCGGCGTCTGGGTGGTTTCCCCTGGGTTCTCCGGTTTCCCCCGCCATTCATTCCACCAATTGCTCCATTATCACCGTTCCAATCATTCATTTTGCCTGGTGCTTGGCTGACCACCTGCTTCCAGGTCTTCACTCTGGTCCAGAGGTCCGACTGCTCCCCGACAGGCGTCTGACCCTAGCCACTGGCTTGTAAGTCCTACATAAGGAGAGGGTAATCAGGGAAAGAAAGAAAAATAAAAGAAATGCTCACTATAGATAATAACTGCTTCTTTCCGTGTTCCGGAGGCAGTGGTACCTATGGTAACTGCTACTTGTAAGAGAGCATTCGTTGTGGAGATTTTAGAAAAAGTTTTTTTGTTGCTAAAATTATTCTACTCACTTGTAGAAACATAGCACTAATTTCTTCGGCAACACATTGCAGTCCACGAGTCAAGATAAAATAGAACATATTGGGATAAAACACTTTCAGAGCAGTTGCAGCTTTAAGCATATATGCTGCAGCATCTGAATACATCACTAATACCTTTCAGTGGGCCACAGAACTTTTAATCCATCATTGACAAACCTCGCAATAGTGGAGTGATCTGTAAAGTCTAGCTCTTTATACTAGATCAAACATGATTTCGAGGTGCTCTCCGATATGTATAAAGGAAAATGCTAAAATATGCAATTTTATGGTATATTGCTAAAAATACGTAATATACTCACAAATATGTAAAATTAAATCAGCCATTTTTCCAAAAGAAAAGATCACTTTATATCAAAAATGTGTGATGCACTCGCGCTACTTTCTTTAACCTGGTACAAACGCTTCTTCCTCTACCTACTTCCAGACAAAGATTTTCGAAAGGGATGCAAGGAGAATATGGGTATACAGTAGTTTTAACCCATAGTCAAATGTTTTAAAGCTGGTCGCTATGTGATGACTTTAAAATTCTGTTCTCTTTGCATGGTCAAAAGGGAAAATTCTATTTGAGAAAAGTTCAGACAAATAACAACAAATATATCCAATATGTTCACCCCACAAAAAATGCATTAAACATAAATTAACTTTTAACAAGGACACAAGGATAGATAAAGTTTTGTATATCTCATAAGGTTTACCAGGTATGCAAACGTCACCCAGACTGCATGACGCTTCTGAGGATATTCCCAGAAAATTCAAGATAAACATTTAATTTGTTATAAAATATATGACATTTTAATTAAAATCATTACAGCCATTTTTTAGAAAATAAACGTTTTCCAAAAATGTTCCATGTAAAGAGTAGTCTTGAGTGAGGAATTTTCTTGAAAAATCTTGTGTCGTATCCTTGGAAGATGCTGAAATTGTTTTTTTTAAGTATTTCCGGTAAAATCTCGATATCGAATTTTTGGATGGAATACAATACTTCCCTTAGTTACTATACCTAGTAGAGGAAGTGAAAATTAGATCACATGTTCTTTGAGAGTGTATCAAGATAATATGTATTTGTAAGATGAATAGAATAACCTAGTTTATAAGTACAAGATGTGTGACGTGCCGAGTGTGAGCCTCGCATATTACCGCGGAACCAACCTCCCCAGGTTCCTCAGGTTTTCATTAGTAACCTGCTACAGAAAATACCGGTGTCGAATAATCCCTTAAAAAACTGAACTTGCGCCGACTCACGCATTTCATTTTCGTTGTGTGACGTGTTATATTCTTACATCTTATGAGGGAATCTCCATTACTTGACATGGAAGAGCGGGTCAGGTGGGTATATCCAATAAACCTAACGCAAGGTGATGGAATGTCACCCTTTCTTTCACAGAAAGTACGTACTACAAGGAGTAGCTCCACTGGGTTTGTTTAAGCAAACGCATAATTATGTATTATAATTGGGCAATTACAATTGATATACGAGTATAAATATACACTCACTTTGAATCTGAGTTACAAGTTGCGTGATTAACCAGTATACCATATTTCACATTGCTTAGAGTGCACCTAAACAGGAGCAATAGGAATGTTTTCCACATTACCCAATTCCACCTACATCGACCTATACCAGGGCTGCTCAACCGTGCAGCACACGCTCGCTTCCCCGTCATATGTTATTTTCCCCCACCTCTGACCAAGACTACGAGAGAGAGACCTAGTAGTCAGAGGCGGATATCATGGAGTACTAATACAGTTTCAAAAAAGTATGCCTTCCACAATGAATGGAAGAACCAATATTTTTGCTTTCGAGATGAAGACGATAAAGTGAAGTGTCTGATTTGTAAGACTGGTAGTTGCAAATTTATACCGTTTCTCTTGTTCACGATAAACGTCATTCTCCTGGAAAAATACATCGAAATTTTGAAGAAATTCTATGACGCATTCTCTTCACAATTTGAAGACCTAAAACATTTGAAACCAAAATCCATTATTTTGCACTCCTTTGTAGTTTCCTTGTAGTGAGATTCCACACGAGCTACAAATGTAACTACTTGCATTGCAGAATTCCAAGACCGTAAAATGTTCAGAGAAAGAAAGGTGACAATTATTTAAGTCTCTGGCCCTGCTGTAAGTATCCAAAATTACGTTTGTTTGCATCTAGTTTAATAGCAATCTTCGGCTCCTTTATATTTGCGGACAAACATTTTCAAAAATGACATATCTTAAAAGGGAGTATCGCAGCAGATAAGTGGCAATCATCTTGCTTATCTTTTGAGACTGTGCTCTTCCTCTTTTGCACCAAATATTGAAGACTTTGTAAAACCTAACTCGTGCCAGAAAAGTCATTCTCAGAAACATCATGTGGGTTAATCAGGAATAGAATATGAATGATTGATTTCCTGTACGTAAGAATGATACCGCAGTGCCGCCATTGAAACTCCGTAACCAGGAACAAACGCGTTATTCTGTCCCAGCGGGTGGAAGGAGATGATTTCAACCTCACATTTCCTGCCTGCACTTGAGCACCGCTGGCCTATACTGAGCAATTAACAATCCATCCCAGTAAAATGGAACCATCAAATAAATTAGAACATTATTTGGGAATAACTGTTGACTAAATATATGGTTCACTTTGGCTCCGCTGAAATTTTGTATCACGTAAGCACATCCACGTAAAAGCCGGTTAAAATAAGAACGGTGAATTCATGCCAAAATGCAAACTTACCATAGGATCAGTTTTAGCCTGGATTCCCAGCCACAACTACCTCGCATTTCCAGCTCAAAATTCGCATGAACTAGGCGCTGTAGCCACACTACTGATGTCAACCAGGGAAATCAACAGCGCACTTTGCTGCCCAGGTGAACTGATAAAGATGCGCTCTGTTGGCTCAAAGTTTTACCTGCATCGGAAGTAAAATTGCTATAGAATACCTGCAACGTTGACATCAGATCAAGGTAGGTCAGGTATTTGAAAAGAACGTCTGACTTCCTTAGCCTCCCACCGGTAGTCATGCTGGTGGAACAATCATCGGTCGGAATGTCGAGTGATTTCTTTAAACAATTACAGTAGATAAAATTTTAAACCTTTGCATCTTGGTGGTCCCATAGTTATACAACATAAAAGCTACGTTGTTTTCGTGTTATATAAAAACCTTTAACACATGTGAGAAAACAATGGCCCCATTCCCAAGTGTAACCGCTTTGGAAAAGACAGTATGCGATCACCGAGAGAAATAATCATCTCAATTAGTAATATAAAATATAGGATCATTGATTCCTAATGTTAACAAATTTCTTTCTGTCTGTAACGATTTAATATATCCTGCTAACAAACTTGATTGCACTATACAGAGAAAATAGAGGAAAACGTTTTTATATGACGGTTATTAAATATTTGGTATCGTTTTCACATGCGTGTGGTAGTGTCATAGTGTGTGTGTGTGTGTGTGTGTGTGTGTGTGTGTGTGTGTGTGTGTGGTAACGGAGGGGGACACCTTGACCCACAGCGACCCCGACATGGATCTATTTCGGACTCCCCCCCACCCTCGCAGGGGGAAGGGATGATGCGAAGTGAGACCGCAGGGTTGTCAGAGAGCGGAAGCAGCGATGCCCAGAGATGCATAGGAGTCCCTAACAGATATTGACACCTGGCGCACAACCGAAGTGTTCCCTCTACCCAGGGAGAGGGTGACGAGGCGAACCTTGCGCTCCGGGCAGCAACTTCCAGGGAGGGCCAGGGAAGAGGGTCCAGTGCGCAAGCAACTATGCCATCTGTCTGCAGTCGCCGGAACAGGCTACCAACCAAACCTGAAAGATGACAAGGGAGGGAAATGAAGGGAAAGGAATCCGTAGAGAAGATATTAATGCGCTCCAGCATTCGCCTAAGTGACATGGGGAAACCACGGAAAATCCCATGTCAGAGTGCGCGGCCACGGGGATCGAACCCGCTACCTACCGAATACGGAACACAGATGTTATCGCCTGCGTCGTTCCACTCGGTTGTGTCATATTCTTTTGTTTTTCCTGTTGCTAAATCGCGCCAATCTATATATTATAATGCTTGGAATGAAGTACAAGGTATTCGCGACATTCGTCTTTTTATGCGCATTTTCTGCGGAGTAACAACTATGTTGTAGTGAAAGAATTCTCAAAGACTAATCAAAGCATTCCTCGCAAATTCATTCTTTTGTACTTCCAACGTGTTCGTCTTCTTCCACCAGGTTTTCTAAATCCATTGTAGTCCTTTAGTAATTTAAGACTATCTCTCAGAAAGAGTAATGCGGTTCCACTTTGAAATAATTATTACAATCGGTGAATAGTTCTTGAGATTACCCCTAATTCTCTCTATATTTTATTATTATTATTATTATTATTATTATTATTATTATTATTATTATTATTATTATTATTATTATTATTATTATTATTATTATTATTATTATTATTATTATTATTATTATTATTATTATTATTATTATTATTATTATTATTATTATTATTATTTATTATTATTATTATTATTTAGCTGAAACACCCGGCGTTGCCCTTGGTTTGACGATTTTATCCCTACAACTTTTAGACTTAAGTTGGATACTATAAAGAACCAAAATAAATAAAAGCACCATAGAAACATTATGCAAACGCACTGTTGAACAACCCCAAATACCACAGGAATAAAAGCAAGTAGGGAAGGTTGTTTGAGTGTAACACGTTGCATTTCTATTTCAATCGTATACAAAACTGTATTATTTTTGTTGTTTAACAACGCTGTCTATTGCCAGGATCATATGAGCGTCACCAGTGTGCTGGAATTTCGTCCGCAGTAAACCTACTGGCATAGAACTGTCCTTTTTAAACACACTTAAAAACCATCGGTCTGAGCTGGATTTGAAACCACGACCTTTGGATCAGTAGGCCAGCGTCTATCCAATTGAGTCACCCAGACCGACAGAAAATTGTATAAATTCTTTGCAGAAGAGGGAGTAGAGAAATAAATGTGATTGTTTCGTAAAGATAACCATATCAATGTAATGCGTTGCATTTCAACTTCAAACATATAGAAAATTGTACCAATTGTTTGTAGAAGGGGTAGAGAAAGTAATGTGATTGTGTTTCATAAAAGAACTCTATGTTGAAGGGTGAGTAGGAAACGACACGAGGATGAGTTACGTAAAAGATAAGTGAGTAGAGAAAACCGTGTGAATGTAATACGTAGCATTAGTATTTCAATCAAAAACTGATATGAATTGTATGTTGAAGGGCGAGTAGAGGATATGTGAATGAATTAGCTAAAAGAGAAGTGAGCAGAGAAATCTATGCGAATGTGATATCCGAGTTTTTAATGTAGCAGGCTGATTTGTAAGAGGAAAGGGAGCTTTTCTGCTTAACAAGAAATATTGTTAGTGCAGTGGTGTATGAACATGTAATACGCACCTCTTATCTGGCACTCAGATGAAGATCATAAAGTGAACACAAACAGTTCCTAACTCCCATAGCTACTTGTTGCAGAAGTACTACACTGTTATTTCAGCAAACACGACGCGGGCCATTAAGGAAACAAAAGCACAAATTTGTTGAACGACCATCTTCAACTGTTCAACTTCACATACACTGGGCACAAACATCCCTTAGCTTGATGCCTAGAGGTTTTCTGGAACTTGAATTAACACGATATGTTTGCTAGAAAGTTTTAAATTCAAGATAAACATTATTAAGTCACGTTCCCTAGAATTATTCCACTTCAAAGACATGAGACTGCAATCTATATGCATATTAAAAAACTGCAATCGAAATTTTCTACGACTTTTCTATTTAGATGAAAAAAAAAGCCTATATCAGTCCGTATATTGGTATACTTTGAAGAGAAAAAAATAGCAATTAATAATTTAATGTGTGTACATATTTGTATTACTTGTTCAATTACACTTCCGTGTAAAGGGTACTTTGGGGATATTTTTTAAAAATCTTCCTGTCCCAAACTTAAAGGTGAATTTAAAATCAGGTATTTACGCGACTTTTCGTTTTCCTGAATCGTGTTTCGCTCTTCTCCCTGTCTGCATCTCTCTCACACCAAAACGAACGAAAGCGCGCGTACTTTTTGACAGAATGCAATATTTCGCCTACGTGCCATAGGTAAGTAGTAGATAAACTAAAAGTAGAAAATATTATCAGAGAAGTAATGATTACAGCTGGGCATACTATAAATCTAGGGTAAACGATTTGAGGTTAAACACGACAGTGGTAAAGAAATGTTAACGTTTGAAAGTTTGAGCGTCGAGAAATGCGACTTCGCGTCGCGACAAGTTCAGAAGCTGTCAGAGAACAAACGCGGAGAGCAAGCGCAATAAATAACCAGCAAAACAGAAATTCCAGCCAACAATATTGGTGCTGTCAAGACCGTAATTTCAAAATGTTGTTTCTTCTCTTTTTATTCAATGTTATGTCGAAATACACAGCGTGTCTCGCTGAGGCAGTTCATAATTTATTTCCGGCATCGTGCACAAAACGACTAATGCTGGGGAAATAATTTCTGTCGTAAAAATGTTGTGCAGATCATTTTGCGGGGTATAGCAGGCCACCCGCGACTTCGCCTGCACACCTGAGTGCCTACCAGCAGCTGCTAATGATAAAAACTAATGTGTAACAGTACCAAGCGGAATTGGAATGGTGCTCGTAAAAGCAGGTTAACTAGCAATTTTAAGAGGAGTAAGTTGCATGCTTCGATCTTCTGCTTGCAATTTTATGACAGTTTATTAAGAATCTGCCATTTGCTTTTGTCACAGCAAGTTAAAGCTCACTTGCCAATTTACACATAAGGACAAGTCGATGGCGTAACTGGTTAAGATGTCTGTATTGCTATTTTATTCTTGTGCAAACTCGAATATATGGACGATTTGTTTTATTGGCATGTGCAATTGACTTTTCTCTGTTCTGATAAAAGGGTGGTTAATTTTGTAACTGATTGTATTTCATACACATTTTAGTTCTGTTAATTATTGAACATATTTCATAGGAAGTGAGAAATAAGGTAGCAAAAACAATAATTGAGAATTAGAGGAAACTAAGCATTCTGATTAAGAAATCGACAATAGCGTAAAATTTGTTGCATGAGATGTGCTCTTTCAAGTAATTATGAAGCGGTACTATTGAAGTATTGAAGAATCTTAGCTCGTATGGTATGAATGAGGATTTTCTGGAGGGAAAAAATTAGTGGGTTTAGTATGTGATGATTCTACAGTTTTGTAGTTACTCCGTATTTAAACCTTCACTTGGAACTGGCAATTTGTGATAGAAGAAATGAAAGCATCTACAAGGTGTTCCATTTCTTTTTTGACAAATTGTATTCTTCATATAGCATGTCTCCCAAAAATCAAAGGGAACCTAACATTTGTGCTGCTTCACTGCAAGAAAAAATTAAGAAGATTGGGAAAGATTTACAATTAGATACGCAGCATTAAGTGGAACGACTGCTAAAACAGTCTGAGAAAACTACAGTACACTAATAAACACTTTAGCTAGTCCAAAAGTGACAACCAGAGGGACTGAAAGATTACAAGGTCTAGCAAATGTGTTAACATCAGTAGAATTACTTGAACACTTTGGAATAATGTAGGATGTTCTTATTAGTTGGCTGATTCGTCTTTAGGGTTGAAGAAAAGAGAGACAAATCTGACGGAGTCGCAAAATGCAATCAAACGCACTGTTAGTGTTTGAATCTATGTGCAGCTCAACGTCTGGAGGTGCCATAGAGTATTTCTTAAGGCAGCAAAAGACAAAAAAATTAGACATACAGAGTTACATGTTTCTGAAAAAGTGGTGAAAATTGATAGAAAGCAATTTTTCAAGAGCTTGGTAATTTGAATAACAGGCTTGAAGAAAATATCCTCACAGCATCTCATCTATGTACGGTACAAGTCAAAAGAAACAGAATGATAAAAGTAATCAGTGGTTCGAAGGTGCTGTTACAAATAATTGGCCTTCCAACTTACTTTGTATATTTGTTATGGTGACGAGAGTGTGGCCAGACTTTCACTTTTTTCCACAGTTTAAACAAGAAGACATACATAAATGCTTTTAGAAAGTACAAGGAAATTCTTGATTGAATCAAGATGTTCACATCATTCCCTTCTAGCAGCAGAATTTTCAGTACAATGATGAGATTCACATCGAAAGGATAAATAGGCTTTTGATTGCAAGATAAAATGGGCATATATTCAAAAACAGCGTTGGACCTTCAATGCACATATTCAATCCACTGCCGTAAGAGAAATAATGGCTGCGAGAGGGGCGACGTTCAACTAATGAAACACTTAACGGAAACATGAGGCCGCTGGCTTAAGCACTCATTACGAGTCAATTTGGCAAATGCTAAATTAATAAGGTGAATTCAGTAAATATATGTTTTCCAACAAATCGCTGAGTATGTTTCAACTTTGCTCGACTGAGTCAACACGAGCGTACACAACACTGCGAGGAGTTATACGGAAGGAACAATGAATTCGTCACTGGACGAAGGTGCTTGCACTGTCTGTCAGTGAGGTGGTCATTTTTCATAACATGTTACTATGTCAGCAGTTGGCCATGTTGACTATTCCGGGGAAGAATAATTTCTGTTTACCAAAGGACTCGAGCAATGTCTTGTATTTCAAAAGATACTAAGTTCAACGAGGGAATGAATGTACAGGATCATTATACAAAGTTCCATTGAGCCGTGACGACAGCTTGTCCCTATGCCGAGCTGTACTGGATGCTACAATAAAATTGTTTATTAATGATGCTGTCAATTGTCAGGATCATATCAGCGCCACTGATGTGCCTCGTCCCGCAGGAGTTCTTTTACATGCCAGTAAATCTACTGACACGGGGCTGCCGCTTTTAAGTACGCTTAAGTCATCGGTTTGGGCCGAATTTGAAACCACGTCTTAAGGTTAATAGACCAGAGCTTAATCAGCTGGGCCTCTCAGACCGACATTGCATGAGTCATGAGTACTCCGCTGCTCGCTGTGCACACCCAAGCTGGGACAACCTGGTCTATGTGAAGCATAACTGATGCTCATTGCGTATTACCTTTAAGCGGTTCTTTAGATGTTACTCATGTTTTGATCACATTTTACACCTTATTATAAACAGAAACCAAAATTTGCTTGTCATTTCAATTTAATAAACTGACCACTTGAAAGCACTTACTTTACAAATTCTACTTTTCAGATAAATATATCTTACAAACATTTTCTTTCCTTTTTGGTGGGGTGGGTTCACTTCTTGTTGATTCCTGCCCACGCGAGCATATTACGCTCATCAGGTAGATTCCTTCAGTGATACTTGATCTCCTTGTTAGCCCCAACAAGGATTTCATGGGATCGATGTATATTGTCTCCATTTCGGTTCCCGCTGGCCCGAATATGGAGTATCGAATGTGCGTAATAGCTTCACGTTCGAATATAATATGAAAGACTGTTTTCTCTTCCAATTCACATTTCCTGCAGACTGGATCATTCTAAAAAATTACTAATCTATGCAGGTGTTTCAGCAGGAGACAGTGTCCAGTTAATGAACCCACTTCCCACCTTATCTGATTCCTTTATTGCAGTTTACATTATTTCTAATTTCTGTCACATCGATCCACAGTTCCAGTCCTGGTCGTAGCATTGGATTTTTCAAGTCCGTTCCAACTTTCCATCTCTGTGCCTACATGGCCAGTGTGGGGGAAAAAAAACTGGTGTCAAAATATTATTTCGAAATTAGGTAAGGTAAGATGAATCAAGATCTTACAGACTGCATTTGCCTTCAACCAGTCAGCATTCTGGCTCCCCAACCTAGCGGTCTCTGATTCGATTCCCGACTGAGGCGTGCAATTTTTCCCTTACTAGAATCATTCCTTATCATCCATAGAATTTGGAAGTGTGAACATGGGTATTTAATAATACGAAACTAAAACATACGTTACGAGCTGTTTTTTAAGTCAAAGGAAGTCAAAGGAAGTCAAAGGAAGCCATACAATGAGGAAAAAATCTACGAAAGTGCAAAATGATATATTTCCTGGCAACAAAACTGACGCGGTTCATTACGAACATTGTCCCGTCCGTCCTTAGAAGATCTCACCCACTTAGGCACGTTACTGTCACCCATCGCATTGGGACCATACACTTCACTGATCCGTCGGCGAATGTCCGCTGCTGAAACGTTCCTTGCGGTAAGAAACCGAATCAGACCGTATTTAGCAGTCGGCGGGCCCATAGATCATTTTTAATATTTTGAATCGGCACTGTCAAAGGCACATTGCAAAACTATCAGTGCAAATAGCGTCGTTTTACGCGCAACGCATGCCGGAAGCCGATGCGCATGCGCGTTTCAATGTTGAGCTACAGCGATTCGGACCTTACTTTCCGAGTTACCTTCGTACATATGAATTTTCTCCTTTTATACTATCAATGTAGAATATTAAAAGGGTATCAATTAATGTATTTTAGCGCGCTTCTGTAGTGTGGGAGTAGCACGTTTCCCTCATGTTCAAGGGGCCCCAAGTTCGAATCTCGATTTGGGCGAGTTACCAGGGTATAGCTTTAGCGGAGTTTTCCCTTATGCTGAAAGATGGGTCTAAGCCTCTCTCATATGGGTATCATTTTATGTATAGTCCGATATAACCTAACCGGTTAAAGGACGTTAAATATAAAAAAAAATGTATTTTACTTCCCACTTTAGTCATTATAGCGTCAAATCATGTTGGTAAATATGTGTTCCCTTGGAAATGAACTCATGATTCGGAATTTTAAATTTGCTTCTGTGTAAACATCATAGGAAATGCACGCGATCGTTAAGAATGTACTTTGTACAATGGTAAGAAAGGACTGAATGAGTTAGGAGAAGATGGTGGTAGGAGTTCAAGAGGCGTTGGGGTCTCTCAGTTATAATACCTCAAGCATGTGCAGCCAAGCGTTTCCGTACGTGCCTTGGCCCAGGTATTGAAAGAGTGAAATATCAATGTTTTAAAATAGTAATCCGTAAAGAAATTTCCTAAAGTCAATAAAGTATCGATATATTTATGGGTTATTGGGAAACAATAAAATTGTAGTAGTTTTTCTTTAAAATGTTTTATATTTTGAAATCTAAATATGCTGCTTGTAAGCGCCGGAAACTTTATCCAGTGACCTTAACCCTCGCTGATGAAGTTGAAGATGAGAGCTTTAATTGTAAAGATCGGATGCTTGTAAGAACTCCTGCCGGCCGCCATTGGTCCAGTATTGTTTAGGAATCAATAGACTATTATTAAAGTAAGAAGGATTACACGTGTTTTAAAATAGCGGCAGGTGCATAGGATGAAAATGTGCCGGCACCGAGAGAGATGACATTACGGGCCAAAGCTGTATCGACCTCATCTTCACGGATGACCTTGCGTACGCCAGCTTCACCGGGTCACCGCTTTGAGCGCTACATCTGTGCCCGAGGTCAGGTTGAGTATTGGAATGAAAGTTTAAATGTCTGTTAATTAGAATGGCCACCAACACAAGGAGTCTGACAGCCATCGCACCTGTTCCTAAATCATTTGTTTAACTGACACACTTCTTTTGTTCCTCGCTGCGCGTTTCGATATAATTACGTTGAACCGTGTACCAGCTTCGCACCGTGTCGTTTCGGAACTCGTTTTAAACATATTGTGTGGTTATGTCATTGTGTCCTTTCTGTATTCGCCACATGTCTTCGTTTACCATAGAATAATTCTCTAGAGTCGTGAAAACAGATATGCACTAATGATAAGCACTTCATAGACCTGTCAATAGTTTCACCTGTGATTTATTTACATAAGCAGTCACGCCACGCAAACGTAATAATGCCAACTCAAAAGTGACGTTTCACTCCCAACGATGGATGTATCCGTCAGAGCACTGTCTTTTGTCGTGATCATCTCTCCTTGTTTAACTTCTCCCCTCGTTGTTGTGCATCTTTCTGCTCTGTGGTGTTTCTTCTGTCCTGTGTCGGTCTGTGTTTGACTTAATCGTATACCCAGAGAGATGGCTTCCGGTTAAAGCACTTGGTTTTTTCCATTTTCCCTGGTCGGTAGGCCAATGCAGGGGTGAATTTTAACATAATGTCGCGAATTTTTCTGTTCATGGCGATGCCGTGTCCGAGAGTTAGAATACTCCCCTCCCACCAAGGCGGCCCAGGTTCGACGCCAGAAATAGTATGTGGAATTTCTGATAGACAAAACGGCGTTTGGGCGGGTATTTTTAGGGCTCTGCGGTTTCTCTCGTTATTCACTCCTTTAACTGCTCCAACATCTCTTCCTCACTTTCACACCAGGCTTCGGACTGATCATCCATCCTAGCTACCCTCTCTGATCCAGAGTTTGTGTGCTGCTCGATAGGCATCTGTCTGCAGGCGCTCGCTTATAAATCCTGGGGATGTAATTCCTCCATACGAGGAGGGTAAACAGAGCAAGAACATGAATAATGTTCCTGTCACCGATTTTCTGTAATTTAATTATCGCATTCGAGGATCAGGTGCATGGAAGGCGGACGAGGTGTGGAGGTGTATGATAGAGGAATTTGCTTCAAGTATCTGTCTGCTCTGGCGTTCATTATGAGATGAACCCTCAGAGAGGCCTTACCTTGCGGGAGGTGGGCCTCTATGGGAGGTCGCACCGGCATCAGGATGTAACATCTGGATACGTTAGGGACCCTGCCTGCCACTCCGGATCTGGACGCGTTTCCTGACCCTCGCTTCAACCCTGCCTCCTGGAGGCTTCTAGAGGTACAATAGGTCTTCATGCGCCGAAAGATTTTAAAGAAAATTCCTCCACCGTAAACTACCCTTCACATGGAACATTTTTCGAAAGTGTTGATTTTCATGAAAATGGCTCTTACAATTTTTATGAAAATGCCATATGTTTAAGATATTTTTATGGCAAATGAAATGTGTATTTTGTATTTTCTGACTATAGCCCATGTAGTCCTGTTTACTTTGGATGACTTTTGCATAACTGGTAAACCGTAAGAGATAGATAAAATCGTATACAAAAATGTAGATCTTGCTAAAACACACAGTTTATGTCCAAATTATATATATAATCTTTTTTTATAGAGTGAAGCATTTCGGAGATATTTCTTGTTATTTGTCTGAGTTTTGGAGGACTTATACTTCTGCCAAATGGAACATCGTTATTCATTTTTATATGTCAACCGTGCAAAGAGAACGGAACTTGAAAGCTTTAAAAGATTTTACTATCGCACAAAGTCTACTGTATTTCCATATTCCCCTTGTACTTACAAGGAAATAAACAATAATATAATTTCTGCAAATGTTTATCTCAAGTAACACGAAGAAGATATAGGAATACGAGCTTGTAAGAATTGTTAGTACAAGAGTAGAGAAAGTCATGTGAGTGCAACACATCAGATTTTTTTCCAGTAATGCGAGTGAAGGGTGTAAAAAAATTACTCTTATTTCTCAGTTAAATAGTGAAATTTCTAAGGTTTTAAAAGTTATCTTAAGTAAAATCTCAATAATGTAAAACTCTATAGGTATATACTCAATAAAAATGCAGGAAAATTATAAACTAATGAGTAATGACCTAAAATCGAAAAATGTGCACTGAAAAAGAATGTCATAAAATGACAGAAAATGTAATGAATATGCATTTTCATTAATTGGGACCCATTATAAGGATTTGTGCACACTGTAGCAGTGCCTGTGATGGAACAATTAAAACGTGAAATGCCATCAGAACCCGTTCGCTTTTAATAACCAATTTGTCCATAAACAAGGTTTGAGAATTGCCGTTGGACAAAAACCTGAGCACATGTGCCAGTTCATTTGACAAGTTAATCTACAAACAACACAGCTGTATGGAACAGCAAGTGCCGCAAAGTTGGACAAGATTAAAAAAATTAATATAAAACTATCGCTACTAAAAAGGAAATTGAACAAGAGTTTCAGTGTTAATAAGAGAAAATAGCAGAATACGTTCATTTACTACAGAATTTAAGATGCTATTCACATCATAGACTGACAACGCTGATATTTGTCCCATCTCTGTCCTCCTCTCTAACTCCCCCCTCTTCATTCCTCCCTCCCTCCTCTCCTCCTCTCCTCTCCTCTCCTCTCCTCTCCGATTACCCTCACGAAACATTAGGGCTGGAGACACGCGGCGAAACACTAGATTTTTCGATATTACTGCTAGTTCTGCTGAACGTTGACATGACTCTTCCTGGTTTTCTGTTTGTTCCAAACTACATTCGCAGAAAGTCAATAGAAGTTACGTCAATATGCAGCACATTTAGCAGGCTTATTGGCATATGTAAAACACACAGTTAATATTATAGTGTAAACCAGAGGTACCTACGGTTTTGCAAACCAAATAAAAAAGAGGATACACTTTTCAATAATTATATAACTAAACCGCTTGATCATCACTTCTGCTTACTTCTTTCTACTGTCTACTGTTTACTGTTTTTATCAGGCAGTAGGCAGATGAGGTATGGCATACCACCCAACAATTACTTGAGATTTTACCGGAAATACCCGTTTTGGGGCCACGTGAATAAAAGGGAAACACTTTTTAGAAAAATATACGTCAGTGTGTCTGTGTGAAGCATAACCCTAAAACGAAATATTGGCCAAACCTGACTTCCAAAGACGCGTTACAAAGATTTTCAAGAAAATACCCCTCTCCAAAATATCCTTCACACGGAATTTTTATATGTTTGCTTAAAAGTGTCTCTTGGCGATTTTAATTAAGTAATACATATTTAAGATATTTACATGACATCGGTCCTCTCCTTAGCGCGGTGGTATTGCCGCTGGGGACCTCGGTTTGATTCCCGGCACTGGTGTGGGGATTTTCTCCCGCTGAGAGACGTGATCCGGTGTGCACTCAGCCTCGTTATGACTCTGAGGGGCCAATTGAGGAGCTACTTGATTGAAAAGCAGCGGCCCTTGGTCGAAGAGACTGCATAACCGACCCGGAGGGACCGGGGCGCTGACCTCATTCCACCTCCAGTACTGCACCCTACTTATGACGCCTGTGGTGGACAGAGATATTGGACGCAGCGGTCGGGCGGTAGGCCTTGACCCGAATGGGCTGTTATGCCATGGGGGGGGGGGGAGTTGCGTGACAAATCAGGTTATACCTTGAATTTTCTGCGAATAGCTTGTACAGTCCCCTTTATTTGGAGATAAGTTTGCATAAGTGGTAGGGTATAAGAGATAAAGCCTTACTATAGAAAAAAATGCAGATCTTTTTAAAACACACAGTTTAATCAAAATTACTTCTTCGTGGCGTCAGCCATTTCCAAAATATGCGTGATTATTGGTTTGAATTTTTCCATGCTCTCTCATTTTTGGAAATGCTGCCACCGTCCAGTTTCTTCTGGCTATGTTACAAAGAGGACGGAATTGCAAGATCAGCAATAGCGACCCGCTTTTAAACATTCACTATTGCTTCGTTTTCTAGGTCTTATATCCACAAACAAATGTATAATGAGACTATTTCTGCAAACATTTAATCTTAATTAACAAGAAGTAGATTGAAGAAAACGCTTCTGTAAGAATAGTATGTAGAAAATTAGTTAAAGATGGTCATGTGAATTTAACGAAGATTTGTCCTCTTGATTGTTTCCCAGTACCAATTAATTTCACATGCAAGGAAGGGATTATCTGAATATTGTGAAGGATAATTTACGTTCCGGATCGTCTTGATGCACTGTAATGACTGATAGGATTGAAATCTTCGACAGTCCTAATTACGTGGCAGAAAATTTTTGCCCCAAGTTTTTCTTTGTAAATGAATGGCAAATAATAACAGCCGACCGGATCTTGCGAATTTTAATTGCCTACTCCCTCTCTACTGTTAACAACATGCCGCTTAAAGACCGCGTTGTAAACTTTGAGCTAATTGAGTTGTTTCTTTGTGTCCCACAAGATTTGAAAACATTCCAGCCCATTGTTCCCAGCAGCGGCGCGGTATGCAACCCCCACAAAGCGCTCGCAAGGGTTTCCTGGTTGTCCAGAGAACAAAACTACAAATAACTCTAGATTATAGGGGTTGTTAAAAGCCAATTGATTCAGTTTTAATACAAGTTTCAATAAAGGTGATTTTTACTCTGTCACTTATTTGGTAATTATCAGTTATTTCTAAGTAAAATTTACAGAAATCAGTTAATTAACTAAAATCGCAGTGAAATACGGCATTTTCTTTTGAATTTCTTAATTTTTGTAGCTTCCTGCAATTTCTGTGGCCACGTCGGGGTCTTAAATTTTAGAAAGAGCTAATTCCTTGACTGTAGACCAATTTTTTTTTTAAAAATTATGACATATAAATATTTACATTTTTCTGTAAACCAAACAAATAACCAGATATAAAAACCCAATACAATCCTAATTTATCCTTGTTTAAAGTGCATCTGCACAAAATTTTAGAATGATTGGATGAAAACTTTTTCGCAAGGTACTTTTTAAGTTCGACTATTAATTTATTTAAATAATTTGCAATATTTCTTGAACCAAGCAACATATGGAGTTGAAACTTTGCACGGCATAATATGGTTACAATATAAATATGCACACAAAATTTCATCAAAATTGATTAAAAAATATAGAAGTTGGAAAATTCAGTCAGATGTACCCCTAATAGTTGTAAAAAGTTAACAAACTGGAAGGGATGCATCCGATGGGATAATTCGTGCCACACATCTTGTGTAAGCTGTTGGTGATGTTCACACTCCGACTTGGCGAAGCGGTTGGAGGACAACTTGCCTCACTTATCATTGACTTTGAGTAGGTTCTCCGGGCCCAGCTGGGAATATCGGCAGCATGCCAGCAGGCGCCAGAGTGCGATGCAATTCGCCTTTTCTAATTCGTTCGCTTTTTACTTTCTCTACTACGTTTAGTAAAGTAGAGGAAGTGTTGTATTTCACCCAAAAACTCAACGAGATTTCACCGAAAATGTATGTTTTGGGGCCCCTTGAAATCCCCTCCAAAAAAAAAAAAAAAAAAAAAAACAGCATTTTCAGAAAAAGTCTATGTGTCTATCAGGCTGTGGATAACATTACTCAAAAAGAAAAAGTCGGTTAAAACATAAGTTGGTATTCAAATTTAATGTCTTTCAAGGATGTGACAAAGATTTTGAAGAAAATTGCTCCTCCCTAAACTACCCTTTACGTACAAAATTTTGATTTTCTTGAAAATAGCTCTAACGATTTTGATTTAAATGCCACATGTTTGAGATATTTTTATGACATGAAATGTATATCTTGAATTTTCTGGCTATAGCCCATGAACTCCAATTTACTCTTGAAGACTTTTACATAACTGGTAAACCGTAAGATATAGAGTAAATCTTACTATACAAAAATGCAGATCTTGCTAAAGCACGCAATTTATGTACAAATTAGTTTTTTTTATTTTTATTTTTCTTTTTTTGTAGAGTGAACCATTTTGGAGATATTCCTCGTTATTTGTGTAAGTTTTGGAAAACATACTTCTGTCAAATGGAAGATCGCTATTCATTTTTACTTTCTCTGCTGTAAATAGAGGAAGTATTGTATTCCACCCAAAAATTCCATGTCGAGATTTCACCGGAAATATATGTTTTGAGGCCCCCTGAATCCAAAAAAAAAAAAGCATTTTTAGAAAAAGGTCCGTGTGTGTGTCTTGTGTGTCAGTCTGTGTGTCAGTCTGTGGACAGCATAACTCAAAAACGAAAACTCGGTTAGAAACCAAAGTTGATATTTAAGTTTAATGTCTTTCAAGGATGCGGCACGAAGATTTTGAAGGAAATAGCCCCACTCTAAACTACCCTTTACGTGGAAGATTTTTCGAAAATTTTGATTTTCTTGAAAATGGCTCTAACGATTTTGATTAAAATGTCATATGTTTGAGATATTTTTATGACAAATGAAATGTATATCTTGAATTTTCTGGCTATAGGCCCGTAGTCGTATTTACTCTGGACGACTTTTGAATAACTTGTAAACCGTTACAGATAGACCAAATCATACTATATAAAAAATGTAGATCTTGCTAAAATACACAATTTATGTCTCAATAAATTTTCTTGTAGGGTGAACCATTTCGGAGATATTCCTTGTTATGTGTGTGAGTTTCGGAAAACCTAGCTTTCGTGAAATGGTTCATCGTTGTTCATTTTTTTATATGTTAAGTGTGCAAAGACAACAGAATCTCAAACATTTGACTATCGCACAAAGCCTACTGTATTTCAACATTCCCCTTGCACCTACAAGGAAATAAGCAATAAGATAATTTGTACGAATGTTTATCTTAACTAACATGGAGATATAGGAATAAGAGTTAGAATGGTTAGTACAAGAGTAGAGAAAGTCATGTGAGTGCAACACATCAGATGTTTAAGACTATAACTCTAATGCACCAGTTTGATCGAAGAATGCTATTTCGGGGAGCTAATAATAGAATTCGTGTGTATACACGAGGGGAGCGGTATTAGGGCATTATTTAAGAGAAAATTGTTTTGAATATGGGTAACAGAAACGCCTAACAATTTCTTTTATGCCACTGGCATTAAAAATCGCTTATTATGACGGTATAAATCTTGCGAAATTATTCTGTTTCAGGCACCAGTACCAGAAAATGAATGACTAATTAGTATGACACGAGGTAGGAATGACGTCATGGCCACTACAACAGAATTTTATCTAATGTGCCTGTAAGAAAACCTGAAATCGTCGCCCTCTCAAGTGCAGCAACATTCGAACACAAGAATCACCTCATTAATTTTTCGTCAACGTATTTTGATTTTTCTGGAATTAATAAACTCTCAGCACTCTTGGTTTCGATCAAACTGTCAAGCGAAATATCTCCAATAGTTTTATCATTGCCTTCTATTTTCTTCTATAATTGTTGAAATAATTGACACATCTGCTTAGCTACCATATTACGCCATACATGTGTAATCTGATACATTATCATTTTTCATTTAGCAAATTTATTAATTATTTTTACGTACTTTTAATGCTAAAATTGCATAAAACGTTGCATGTATAATCTTTTCATTGTGACACTGATTAAAATTATCGCTCTCGTTCACGTGCTAAACATATACTCGTGCGCAATCAGATAATACATAGTTACACAAATAACTATTTCCTCCGATTAAAGTTAATATAGTGTGTACAATAGGGTTTTCAACTGCGCGTGTGCAAATGTTATTCTTTGCCTTAGAGAAAACAATTTTGTTTTCCATGGCATATACATTTTATTTGTAATGCTTGACCTCAAGCTCATAATTTAATCAGAGTCCAGAGAAATTTTGATAGAGTAAATAAAAGAGTATTTTTTAAGTAAAATATCTGTTAGAGTGGAGGAGAAAATTCCTGGAAAAAGATTTGCCTTAAATGCCAATTTTGCTTTTTATACAACTTTTAGTTACGCTGTTCACACACACACACACACACACACACACACACACACACACACACATGCGGGCCTTACTGCAGAGAAAGTATAAATTAACAGAACGTTTTAGAGGGCCATGAAAGGTATTACAAATGCGTTTGAGCAGAGAAATAAAGGAAGCGGGCGACACCTGCAATAGCGGCGCGTTGTCACTCACTCACTAGAGCGTGAACGTATGTTTGGAAGAGATACGATGACGTCACAACGGCTGTATCGTGCGGTTCGGTGCGCTAACAGGCCTGTGCTGCCGTAACTGAAAATGGCTGGCTCTCGTGTAGCGGCCGAGACACAAGGAAGTGAACAGCAAAGAGGAAGAACGATATAAAAATGAATTTATAAGTCTTCGTCGAGACAGAATGAGAGGGGGATAAGACCTAAAAGAACAGTGACATACAGGCACAGTTACAAAGAACGCTGTGATATAACTATATGTAATCCCCCGTGGAGTGAATAATCTACATATCTTTCTCTTCTTTTTTCTGTATTTAATAGCACCTAAGGGCTTGAACTAAAGACAACGCTATTTTAGTTGTACTCTATAACTGGTATATGTAACAATTCTCTTAGTTATTTCTTCCCCGTTCTGTTGCACATATGTTGCAGACGTTCACTCACTCTTCATTCCTGCATCTTGTCCCTTTATATACCGGGAGAGCAAAAAAATTTCGAATCGGCTGCGCAGTATTTTGCCTGTTCACATCCTCGACACTCGCCGTCTGCCGCTATCATAAAAAGGCGCGGATGAAACCATACAACATTTTTAAAACTACTTTTAAAGGCTTTAGCTTTATGAAAGCTGCTGAAACTCGCCACTGTCGTTGTTCATACATTTTGGCACCTGTTTAGGAAACTATCCATCACTCGCCGTAGTTCACGTTGAGAATTTCCTGGCGGATATTTTGTTTTAATCTTTCCAGGGTGTGTGAGTTTGTCTTATACACTTTGTTTTAAGGTGCCTCACAATGGTGGCCAGTTTCAGCATCTCCTTTCATAAAGTTGATAAGTAAGGCCTTTAAAAACAGCTGTACAAATGTATGGTTTCATCCGCGCCTTTCTGTGATAGCGGCAGAGGCAACGAGCGACGAGGATGCGGCCAGGCAAAACACCGCGCAGCCGCTTCTTAAGTTTTTTGCTCTCCCATTAAAAGCTCTTACTCCACATGCTCCTTTTTGTGAAGTATATATGAAACGTTCAGCCCTAACATTATTTTCCGGTCACAGAACGTTCGAATTCCTGCTCTGTAGTTTAGTACTGCAGCCTTATTTGTCGGTCTGGGTGGCTCAGTTGGTTAGACGCTGGCCTACTGTTCCCAAGGTCGCGGGTTCAAATCCGGCCCAGGCCGGTGGTTTTTAAGTGTGCTTAAAAACGACAGCTCCATGTCAGTAGGTTTACTGGCATGTAAAACAACTCCTGCGGGACAAAATTCCGGCACACCGGCGACGCTGATGTGATCCTGGCAATTGACAGCGTCGTTAAACAACAAAATAATTTCTGCAGCCTTATTTTACATTATTTACGATTTGTTTCAATCTTCGAAATTGATGTTAACCAGGAACACGATATATTGGAGCATACCCCTTAATAAGACGTAAGACTGCGAAAATTCGTTTTGACTTGGAATATATAAAAATAAGGTATTCTGTGGAGTTAGGCTCATAATGTTTAATGAGAGACAAGACCACGAGTCTCTTGATTTGCCATGTACAGACAAACGTATACAACAGAGTTAAACTCACAATATTCAATAAGACATGAGACCGCGAGAGTCTGCTTTCGTGTGAAGGAGTCTGCCACAAGTCGTCATCATGGCAACCACTAAACTTCCGTGTTGGTCCCAGCTCATTACGCTAATTGCAGCGCCCTCTACTGTAACGACCTCTCTTCTCACAGCACACAAAGCTGGCCGTGCATTCTTCCCACTAATAATGCAAATTGCAACAAACGAGGGTATTTACTCTTCCTCCGTGGGGACCACTGCATTGCACGCTAATAAGGGAAATCTTGAGAGGTAAGATGTCCCTGTAAACCTCACGTGGTGAAGTCGTAAACACTTCTGATCCGATTGTCAAAACCTCGCTTATGTACCGTGATTGAATAATACTCTACTTAACACAGGAGTATTCTCATGCAATGGTTAGTTCCTAGCCACGCAATCCACAAGTCCCAGGTTCGATTCCCAACTGGAACTCGTTCCTCATGCTCCGCAGAGATTGAAAGTATGAATGTGAGTGCGTATCATTATAAAATTTAACGTTTAAAAAACCTACAGTTCCTTTTCAACGGATTATCCTCTTTCTTGTAGAACTTACAAGCCAATGTTTTGGGTCAGTAACCTGTCGAGAATCAAGCAATCTTTGGATTGTAGCATATCCAGGATGGGTGTTCAGCCCAGTGTCTGGAATGGCACTGGAGAAGGAGGGAATAAAATTCATTGATGAAAGGGGCCTTAGAAAAATTCACGGATAAAATTCCCAACCCAGAATTCCTAGCGAGGGAGGAAAATTGCGAGAAAATGTTGGCTCAGGTTAGTCAGCCACAAGGATTTAAACCCGGGACTTTCCGGCGAGTCTCATACGTTACTGTGGCGCCATCTCGCTCAGTAAATCTGCAGTTCGAAGTGTCAAAATGCCATAAAAACCTCCTATATCGCCATAGAAACTAAAGGGGTCTATATAAATGAAACATAAAGGCATAATTGCCTCCGTACCAGAATTGAGAGATTTCACTGGGAAGGACTTAAAACAAACTAAGAATAAAAAAAAATAACTTGACAAATTATTATTAATAATAATATTGTATACGTATTTAGGTACCTTAAACTCAAATTGTGTGTGCGTATGCTTGTTTGCATAGGCAAAAGTTTTACATTTTTTCTCAAAATAGCTCTAGCCATTTTGATTAAAATATAGCATTAAATAGAAAATGATTATTTGGTCTAGTGGAAAATTTCCTTCCAGGTGTTTCGTCCAAAGCTGCGTTGAACATCTTCAGTGACGCGGCCGTAGTGCTCTCACCGAGACTAACAGAGATTACCTCAGCCACGCCACTGAAGATGTTCGAAGCAGCTTTAGACGATACTCCTGGAAGATTTTCCGTTAGACCACGGCCCACAAGCCCGATGATATCATTTTCTATCTAATGGCACTGGCCGTGAAAGCCTAGACAGTTTAAAGTATGCTATGTTTAAGATACATTTGTGAGGAATAAAACATGTATTCTTTTTTATAAACAATTCCTTTTATTCTCCTCTAATTCGCTGTGATTGAGCAATAAAATTTTAATCTTTGTTATTCCTTATTATAAGAGTACAAATCTAATATATCTTGTATTCTGGATCTTTATGGTCGCCTGAAATGTCAGGCAGTTGTCACAATTTTTGTTTGTTTATGAACATATAAAAGATATACCAAATCTAATTGCAACAAAAGTGTAGGGGGCATTTGGAGACTAAAGTTTCATGTTATTTTTACTTTCTCTACTGGTAAGTAGGGGAAGTATTGTATTCCACCCAAAAATTCGATGTCGAGATTTCACTGGAAATATATGTTTTGAGGCTCCCTGAATCCAAAAAAAAAGCATTTTTAGAAAAAGATCCGTGTTTGTCTGTGTATCAGTCTGTCAGTCTGTGGACAGCATAACTCAAAAACGAAAAGTCGGTTAAAAACCAAAGTTGGTATTTAAGTTTAATGTCTTTCAAGCATGCCACACGAAGATTTTGAACAAAATAGCCCCACGCTAAACTACCCTTTACATGGAAAATTTTTCGAAAATTTTGATTTTCTTGAAAATGGCTCTAACGATTTTGAATAAAATGTCATATGTTTTAGATATTTTGATGACAAATGAAATGTATATCTTGAATTTTCTGGCTATAGCCCCTGTAGTCGTATTTACTCTGGACGACTTTTGCATAACTGGTAAACCGTTAGAGATAGACCAAATCATACTATACAAAAAATGTAGATCTTGCTAAAATACACAATTTATGTTTCAGTAAATTTTCTTGTAGCGTGAACCATTTCGGAGATATTCCTTGTTATGTGTGCGAGTTTCGGAAAACTTAGAACTTTCGTGAAATGGGTCATCGTTGTTCATTTTTTTATCTGTTACGTGTGCAAAGAGAACGGAATCTCAAAGCTTTAAAAGATTTGACTATCGCACAAAGCCTATTGTATTTTAAGATTCCCCTTGCACCTACAAGGAAATAAGCAATAAGATAATTTCTACAAATGTCTATTTTAACTAACACGAAGAAGATATAGGAATAAGAGTTTGTAAGAATGGTTAGTACAAAAGTAGAGAAAGTCATGTGAGTGCAACACATCAGATTTTTTTATATGTCAAGTGTGCAAAGACAACAAAATCTCAAACATTTGACTATCGCACAAAGCCTACTATATTCTAACATTCCCTTTGCACCTACAAGGAAATAAGCAATAAGATAATTTGTACAAATGTTTGTCTCAAATAACAAGAAAGAAGATATAGGAATAAGAGTTTGTAAGAATGGTTAGTACAAGAGTAGAGAAAGTCATGTGAGTGCAACACACCAGATTTTTTTTTTTTTTTTTTTTTCGTGGCATTAACTATAGCTGAAAAATTCGATGCTCGGAAGGTTGCATCAGATTTGAAAAATTCAATACCACAAATGGAGCTCGAGCCATGGGTACTGGGTCCTCCATGACGATCTACTGTTGTACTACTGTTGAAATTTGTAAACCTAATTCAATCTTCTGACCTTAGCCCAAGCGCTGCCAGGAGTAAAGAATAATTAACAGGAATAAACGCCTGTAGCGAGGTTAGCTAGTAGCTCGGAATTAAAAGTACTTGCAGCGCTGCAGGTCACCTTTTAAGTGCGATATCTCGATAGAACCTATCGAACGATAAACTCCATATTCTGAAATCCGAAAGATATTTCACATGAAAGGATCACACCGAGGTTAATCCTTGTCACGGAGTCAGTGAATCTTTTGTGCCCGAGACGCATTCAACATCTGGTCTGCTTAAAACAAACAGGAACATTAAACCCGGGCATGCGCACACAAACAGACATTTCAGAAATGCTACGTTTTATAAATTTCAGCGGACTCAATACTGAACCTGATAAAACTGTTTAGCCGAAAAGTACAACTCTGGCGTGAGTGAGTTAATGAATGAAAGAATGGATTAGTGAGTCAGTGAGGGAGGGAATAGGCGGGCGAGCGTTCCATTGAGCAAATGAGTGAGTGAGTTTTAAGGGCCCTTCGACAACTAAGTCGTTTGGGCAAATAGAGTGGTAGTAAAATCTTGTGCTCACATTTCTAGCTGGTCTATCACAAACACGTTTTCTGTATTTTCGTTTAGTTATGACAACAGTCTCGTCAGGAACGAAGGCGATAAATGACAGTTGCAAGGAGCAGCATGAGGAATGGTCACAAGCTTGTGGTGACACCTCTTGTCGTTAAACGTTAATGTACGCATAATATTTATCTTACATTATTCTTCGTATCTAGATTCTCATTTAGTCAGAATCCGAAGGTATCTGTACAATGTAATAGATTTATAGCGGGGATTTAAAACTTTTCACTGTTAAATAGCAAGAAAGTTCATACAAATACAGCCTGAAGCTCATTGGCTAGAAAGTACGTCGAGAATGTTTACTAATGCTCAACCACTTTCATTCGTGGTGGACACATTAGTCCACAGCGCCGCTCGCGTCATTGTGTAAACTGGAAAAAACTCTTATCATTCTATCTCTTGCCTAATTTCATTCCTTTCCCATATATATCAAGTGATGTTTTGAAAACCGGTAATTAGATTCTTTTTCAGGGGTATTAATAAAAGCTAAAACAGGAGTAGAAGTTTTAATAGCATAGATCAGAAGACGGCTGGCCTCGTAGCGCAGTTGGTAGAGCACCTGCCTGCTGTGCAAGGGGTCCCGGGTTCGATTCCTGGCAGGGGTGTAGGTCTGGAGTCTGGAAGTATAATGGCGGTGCCTTGGTCCCGCCTACCATTCGTGGTGGACGAAGCGGCGTCTGGGTGGGTTTTCTCCGGTTTCCCCCGCCATCCATTCCACCAATTGCTCCATTATCACCCTTCCAATCATCCATTTCGCCTGCATTTCATATCATCCTCTGCCTCACTATCATACCTGGTGCTTGGCTGACCATCCACTTCCAGGTCTTCACTCTGTCTGGTCCAGAGGTCCCTGTGCTCCCCGACAGGCGTCTGACCCTAGGCACTGGCTTGTAAGTCCTAGGAGGGTGTAAGTCCTACATAAGGGGAGAGTAATCAGGGAAAGAAAGAAAGATCAAGAGACAGAGAGAGAGAAAGAAGTTGGGAGGAGACTCGCTATACCAAACGGCAATGTGATGCATACACTCGCAGCCGTGGTCGTTAAGGTACGAACCTGTGAAAAGGAGGTCTGTGGTTCAAATCTCGTCAGGACCACCCTTTCTCACTGAGGCTTATATTCCAGGTTTACCTCAGTCCTCATAACTGGCAAATGTCGGGGAGATGTCTTAAACTTAGGCTTCCATATTTTTCCCCAGTTATTTCGTTTTAAGCACTACAAAAATTCTGAAGTGTTGCATTCACGTTACCTTCTCTACCCTTGAACAAGCTCCATCTACTCTGTCTTAGTCAAGATAAACATTTGTAGAATTTTATGGCTAATTTTCTTGTAGGTGCTAGGGGAATACAGTAAGCTTTAAGCGATAGCCAAATGTTTTAAGAGTGGTCGCTATATGATGGCATTATATTCCTTTCTCATTGCATGACCAAGTGGTTAACAAATAAATAACGACCTGCAATTTGAGAACGATCTATAAGTATTGAGAAATTTTAACAAATGAAAGGGAATATCTTCAGAATGATTCGCTTCACAAAAAAGATCATTGGACATAAATTGACTGTGTTTTAACGATATATACATTTTTGTATAGTAAGATTTGGCCTATCACCGACGGTTTATCAGTTACGCAAAAGTCATCAAGAGTAAACAGGACTACATGGTCTATAGCCAGAAAATTCAAAATATACATTTCATTTGCCGTAAAATATCTTAAATACATGACATTTTAATCACAATCGTTAGAGCCATTTCTAGAAAATCAAAGTTTTCGAAAAATTGTCCATGTAGAGCTTAGTTTAGGGTGGAGGAATTTTCTTCAAAATCTTAGTGTCGTCTGCGAAAGATATTAAACTTAAATACCAACTTTGGTTTTTAACCAACTTTTCGCTTTTGAGTTATGCTGTTCACAGACAGAATAACGCACGTACACACACGCGCGCATACGGATCTTTTTCTAAATATGCTCATTTTTGGATGCAAGGGGCCTCAAAATATCTAATTTCCTCTGAAATATGGACATCGAATTTTTGGATCCAATACAGTAGTTCTACTTCCTGTACGTAGTAGAGGAATAAAAGAAGGGAAAATGCATAACACAGGGATGTCCAACCTTCTCTTTGGAGAATCTTATGCAGTGAGCGGCAATATCCCATTCCACCCTTCAGTCGGACAAATAGAGTCAGCATACAGTGACGGACACAATCAGGCGATTCTATGGAAGTTTCTAAGTCATACCTTGAATATTTGGGAATGTCCTCAGACCTCTTCATTCTGGATGATTTTTGCATAAATGTTAAACACTAACAGACAAATGTCTACTACATAAAAAATCTGATGTGTTGGATTCACATGACTTTCTCTACTCTTATATTAACCATTCTTACAATCTCTTCTATATTTTTCGTGTTAGTTGAGATAAACATTTGCAGAAATTATCTTAGTACATATTTCCTTGTAGGGGAATATAGAAATACAGTAGGCTTTCAGCGATAGTCAAATCTTTTAAAGCTTTGAGATTCCGTTCTCTTTGCACACTTAACATATAAAAAAATGAACAACGGTGTTCCATTTCGCGAAAGCTTTAAGTTTTCCGAAACTCACACACATAACAAGGAATATCTCCGAAATGGTTCAACCTACAAGAAAATTTACTCAGACATAAATTGTGTATTTTAGCAAGATCTACATTTTTTGTATAGTATGATTTGGTCTATCTCTAACGGTTTACCAGTTATGCAAAAGTCGTCCAGAGTAAATACGACTACAGGAGCTATAGCCAGAAAGTTCAAGATAGACATTTCATTTGTCATCAAAATATCTCAAACATATGACATCTTAATCAAAATCGTTAGAGCCATTTTGAAGAAAATCAAAATTTTCCAAAAATCTTCCATGTAAAGGGTAGTTTAGGGTGGGGCTATTTTCTTCAAAATATTCGTGTCGCATCCTTGAAAGACATTGAACTTAAATACCAACTTTGGCTTTTAGCCGACTTTTCGTTTTTAAGTGATGCTGTCCACAGACTGACAGACACACAGACTCACACACACACACACACACACACACACACACACACACACACACACACACACACACACACACACGAACCTGTTTCTAAAAATGCTTTTTTTGGATAATTTGGATAATTTCTGAAAATGCTTATGTTGATTAAAATGTAGATAAATGTGTATAAGATTGAGTATAGCTCTACACATACTTGCGAACAGATTTACTCCAAATTGAACTATATTAAAAGTCTGTATCGCAATATGTTACGCGACGATCACTTGGTGGATCTTCTAAGGCTGTTCCAAATATTGATAGACTTCTATAACGTAAGCAGTATCAAAGAAATCACTAATGAACAGATGTTTATAGTATAAAATTTGAAAGTACTTTCGTAAATTAAACGCAACGTGCATGTCACCAATCCGTCTCTGCAACACAATGTACGGCTGGGGGTTAAAGAGAGGCGAAGTCCGCGTATGGTGGAAGGAGGTAAAGCCACACTCCCCTCTTTGACAAACGTTGGACATCGCTGGCATAACATGGTAAAAGTTGCAGTTTTGCTAGTTTTAATTACTCAACAAGGCGGGTACTTTGTTACTTGCGTACTGATATTGATATCTCTTGTTCCCAATCAGTGGTCCAGCATTGAGCAGAGAATGCAATGCCAGAGGGGGTTCATGTTTTAATGGAGAGTCTAGTTGTGTGAGGATGGAGAAGGCTGCAGTTTGCCCGGTGCGCCTGCAACGGAGACGGATACTTCACGCACATCAGGAATGCTAGAGTAGTTGTCGCATGTTACAGGCGACTATTTACAGTAAAGCTTTGCTTTGTTTGCAGTTCGCCAGGGCAGAAACCTGATTCCAATGGATCCCAATGGTTTATCGGACCCATACGTCAAGCTGAAGCTCATTCCGGATTCAGACAACGTAAAGAAGAAAACCAAGACAATCCGATCCTGTCTCAATCCGGTGTGGAATGAAACCATCACTTTGTAAGTAGTTATCTGACCTTCTGTTTGAACGTATCTGTGCAATTGTTCAAGTTTTAATGTCAAACAATTCAGTAATTAATATTACTTTGTGCTTCTATATCACTATAAACCAATATAACATAATTTTTCAAGTCCGAGAGAAATATACTGCATGCTGTTTTAAATTAAAACTTGAAGCAAAGATGAGAATCAAATATAGATACCTACTTTATTAAAAACTTCTGCATGAATTTTTAAAGCCTTTCTGAAGTGATGAATACATAAGGTTTTAAAAAATCGACAGGTAATTTTATAATTGTGGATTCTAGCGAGATCAGTCAATAAACAAATTCGTGCTTTCGTCCAGACCATCTACAGGAGCTAATTTTTGGAAGTAATTTTTAAAGCAATCAACAAACCAGTTAAACTTGAAATCAGATATTAAAGCTACTAAAAGTACGCATGCACGGCTCTCACTACGGTACTAAGCGTAACATCAAAATGCCCAGTTCAGCTCGCTTTAACAAAAATGTTTCATTCAAGCATTACATTTGTTCTATTTGAAATTGAAAGTAAAATTATATAAAACCAAATGTGCACATGACATCAAATTATTTTGTTTTGTATGCCTAGATATAACTGTAGAACGTATAAAATCAAAGTATAATTCGCTCTGGTATAACTATTACACAAGTGTTCTAAGACAAACCTGCAAACGTAAGAAGTCCAACTGCATTATTTTAGTTGCATGTGCCTCAAACAAACACAAAATGTCATTAAAAACCATATGATCCTATTGCTATGTCTTAAAATAAAATACATTTTTTGTAAAATTTATGTTATGTCAGTGCAAAAAATTGAATGTAATATAACATTCGCTAGGCAGATTACTTTTATTTTAAATAAAAATTGTATTTAATCAGAAAACGTTATAAAAGGAAAGTAAAAATGTGATACGTTGCAGTCTTATAAGTTTCTATACTCTTGCACAAACTCTTCTTATAAACGCTTACTCTTATGTCTACTACTTGTTAATATAGATAAACATTTGCAGAAATGTTCAAATGTCATATTCCCTTGTAGATAGAATGGAAATTGGGGAATGCAGTAGGCTTAAGCAGTTGTTAGATTTTTCAAGAGCTGGTCGTTATGTGATCTCTTTGAAATTCCGTTTTCTTTGCATAGAGATAAACTAATCGGGATCAACGTTTGTATAAATTGTTTTATTATGCATTTCCTTATAGGTGCAATGGGAATAGGAGAATATAGTGGACTTAAGCGATAGTCAAATATTTGAAGATTTGGTCGCTATATCATGGTTGAAACTCCGTTCTCTTTACACAGCCAGGACATAAAAAACGAATAACGGCTTCCTATTTGAGAAACGTACTAGAAAATTTAAAGCAAAACACAAGGAATACCTCGAAAAAATAATCTCTACAAAAAATTGACATACATTGTCTGCTTCAATTAGATCTGCCTTATGTAGTAAGATTTTCTCTATCTCTTACGATTTACCAATTATGCAAAAGTCCTTCAGAATGAATAGAACTTTAAAGGCTATTCCTAGGAAATTCAAGATATAAATTCAATTTGTCATAAAATATTTTAAACATGTGGTATTTTAATCATAGTCTTTAGAGCCATTTTTGAGAAAATAAACATTTTCGAAAAAGTTTTATGTAAAAGGTAGTTTGGTTTTTTTGGGGGGGGGGTTCCTTCAAAATTTCTGAAGACGCTGAACTTACCACGTTTGATTTTTAATCGAATTTTTGTTTTTGAGTTGTGGTGTTCACACAAGCAGACGCACGCGTGACCACACATAGATATTTTTTTAAACATGCTTTTGCATTTTTGGATTGGGGTGGCTCAGAACACTTATTTCCGGTGAAATATCGAAATCAATTTTTGGGTGCAACACAATACTTTCGCTGCTTATTAAATGTGGCAGAGAAAGTAGGATATATTCCACTGCGCATGACAATTTCACACAATGCCTTAGATTTGTAGTTATCACCTAAAAACTATTGTTCTGTTCATATCAAGATAACATTTTGACAAGAAATACTCTTGCATTGAGCAGTATTGACTTGATTATACGTAAAACAAAGCGCAGCTGTTCTAGTCAGTCTTTTCTTGCTAATGAACCTATTTGGGAGAAAAAAGAATCACGTAAGACACTTTACAGATGACACATCACAATATGGTGAGGGAAAAACTGGACTGGGCCTTTGTCGCTTTGTTTCACTGGTGTCAAAAGTGGGATTCGTCGAACTGTCATTTTGTTACAAAATATATTTGTTATGCAAATATATTAAAAACGTGATATTTTAATCAAATCATGGAGCCACGCTTGAGAAAATATTTTTTCTTGCTTGTAAAAGGTAGTTGAGGTGGTGGTATTTTTTTAAATATTCATATCCTACCCTTCGAAGATACAGAACTTAAATGCCAAGTTTGGTGCTTAATAGAATTTTCTGTTTTTCTGTTATACTGTTCACACACATCACACAACACACACATCACTCAACACAATACAACAAAAAAACACAGAGAGAGAGAGAGAGAGAGAGAGAGAGAGAGAGAGAGAAAGAGAGACATTTTTCTAAAAATGTTTCTTATTCAGAGGGTCTCAAACATGTTTTGAGACCCCTTGAATAAAAAGTAAAGCGTTTTATAAGTGCGCGCGCGTGTGTGTGTGTGTGTGTGTGCGCGCGCGCGTGCGCGTGCGTGCGTGCGTGTGTGTGAACAGCCTAACTCAAAAACGAAAAGTCGGTTAAAAACCTAAGTTTTTATTTAAGTTTAATATCGTTTCAAAATGCGGCACGAACAGTTTGAAGAAAATTCCTCCATTCTAAAGTACCTTTTATATGGAAAATTTTTCGAAAATTTTGATTTCCTCAAAAATGGCTTTAATGATTTTAATGAAAATGCCATATGTTTAAGACATTTTTATGGGAAATGAAATATGTATTTTGAATTTTCTGGCTATAGCCCATGTAGTTCTGTTTACTCTAAATAACTTTTATATAACTGACAAACCCTAAGGAATAGGCCAAATCTTAGTCTACAAAAAGGTAGATCTCGTTAAAACACACACTTTGTCAGATAATCTTTCTTTTAAAGTGAACCATTTCTGAGATATTCCATGCTATTTGTCAGAATTTTGCAATTCTTATAGACCGGTCTCAAATGGAAGATCGTTATTCATTTTTTTTATTTCTTGGTCATGCAAAGAGAACAAAATTTCAAAGTCCATATGTGACCACTCTTAAAGCATTTGACTATCGTTTAAAGCCTTTTGTATCTACAAGAAAATTAGCGATAATTAATTTCTACAAATGTTTATCTCGTGAAGTAGTTTGAGCAATAAGTGTTTGTAAAAATAATTCGTGCAAGAGTAGAGAAAGTCATGCAGGTGCAACACATGTTTTTTTTTATGTAAGGAGTAGTTTGGTTCGGGAATGATTTCCTTGAATTACACTGTTTACAAAGAAACGCGCTCTTTTTATAAATGTTTTGGATGAGAAGGTTTCAATAAACCTCAAAGTATGTACCTGTGTTTCCGGTGAAATATTAATATAGAACTTTTGGGGTGGATGTAATTATTTCTGAAGGTACTCTAGGCAAGAGGCAGAGAAAATAAAATAGATATACGTACATTTATCATGAGCTACGTGACAATAAAATTATATGTCCAATTTGTCGCTAAAGCAAAGGAAAAGATAACTTTGACATATCTACATATCTAGGTGGGGCGCCTGCATAGGCTGGAAAATTAATAGCGCGAAAAAGAATCTCATTTCCCCTTCTGTAGATCGAGCTGTGGGAATTATGTGGGCACGCATTTCCAGCGACGTAAAGATTGGAACAAGGAATGAAAATAGGGACGTAAAAGAAACAGGAAAATTAAAATAATAAGGGAGTGAGAAACAGAGAGAGAAATTGTAAAAAAACCGACAGAGTAAGAAATGGAAAAGGAAAATGCCAGCAACAGGAGAAACTAAACAAGCTGAAAGTACGTAGAAAAGAATCGCGTATAAAGATAAACGGAAAGATGGTAGGGGACATGTTTGTGTGCAGGAGTAGGAAGAGAAGAGAATTTACGATGGCAGAGATGGATGATTGTGAGTTTGTAACTTGCTGTATATAATAACCAGCTCTTTGTGTTCCCTTCCTAGCGACAAACATCGAGATTATGAGCGGAATTATTTAGTAATGAGCACATAGTTTGAAAACACAAATGCTGTATCCATTAAATGTAGAATGGTTGCTTCTTAAACCTAGACGTGATTGTGTTCAAGAATCGAAATAATACACTAAGTATAATGAAAGAAATGTTTATAATTTCAAAACTATGCATACAAATGGGCTATGGTTGGTACTATTTGAAACAGGAAATTAGGAAGTTTTAATTCATTTACGCTGTTAATTTTAGAACAGTCACGCATCGAGCGCGCATGCGCAGATCATTGCATAGAACACTGCCTGACCAAGAATACCCGTACTACATTGGCAAAGTGTGGTGCTATTCCATCTTACTGGAAAATTGTCTGCATGCTGACTGATGAGTGATATTATGATTTATTTGCAGCCATACTGTGATTTAGATACAGGGTTCTTCATATAAAACCTAACGGGCGCGAGGCATTTCGCCTGTGAGCGATTGGGTGTGCCACAATATATATATTTCCATAATTAGTATATACACAACTTTTATTTTCTATACAACATGAGAAACAACATGGATTTTACCTACAATGCGAGTTCTGTTCATAACACATGGGTCGAGTTTGAATACTGGTTGGACATTTCTCAGAACACTAATGGCACCCATGTTGAGGTTTAGAACCATAAGGTAAAAAGAATCCATATTCCTCTATTTGTAGCAAGTGATTTCATCTCCAGATTCGTATTAGTTCAGATGTCATAGCTATTTCCTTTGTTAGACCTATAAGTGGAACACCCTGTATATATGTGAAGCTCTTGTAATTACAGGAATATCAACTATGTATGTATCAGGAGTCCTGACAAGTACGTTTGAATAGACATAGGACGTTATATTGTAAAATATTTTCCTACAAAATTAGGAAATCCGGAGTTTCTAGTGTTTTTAAAAAGCAAACTTTGATGTGCAAAGTTTATACGATATATCTGTGCACATTTATGCAAAAATAAAATTAATATTTAAAATGCCTTAGGTTATTTCCAATCGAAATCCCAATTGGTATCGATCAGAAGGGTGATATTAAAATATTTAGAAAATCAAATAAGGATTAGTTTTAAAAAATTTAAACAATTTCTATTGTTTTTCAGAATATTCTGCTCTAACATCAATACATTTTTGCAATCGATGAAACCAGTCTTTAAAGTAATGATGTAATCTTGAGGCACTTCAGAAACCAGTGTTTTATAATTTCTACTGCTTCATCTTATGTTTAAAATAGTGATTCTACGCATTTTATATTTAATTTTTGAAAAAAAAGAAAAATAAAGAAAGTTATGTAAGTCTCGGACAGCTGGCGGAATATTTTTTCTTCTTTTTCTTCTTGCTTGGTTGCTTATTTACTTGCTTGCTTATTTAATGCCAACAGGCATTTGTGTTCCTATCGGCAGTAACCACGTCTATCCTTTAATGCTATAGTAGCAATAAGGCCCGTTTTAGAAAAAAGAAACTAGCAACCATTTTAACAGCACCACAAATTCTTCGGATTTTTGTAGGCTTGGCTTCTGTTCGAAAAACCCATTGAGTCGATAGACTTTTCTGTTCAGGATCATAACAATAAATCCAAGATTCATTACCAGTAGTGATACTCCAAACCAAATACGAAGTGCCGCCTTGGAATTTTTCCAGAGTCTTTCTGCATCACTCATTGCGTTTGTTATTTTTGATCGAGAGCCAGTTTATGTGGAATTCAACATTTTCTCGCGTTCTGGTGAGCAAAATATTTTGGATTTAATTCATACCAATGCCCAACATTACCCAAATCATTTCATAACATGTTCCTTGATATTCTTCAAGCACTGTTCAAAGAGCGCTATATTTTCACAAGTAATAGTAGTTTTTGGACATCCGTCACGAAATACCACTAAAATCACTATCTCTCTTGAATTCGCTGTACAAATTATAAATTGGTTCCTTAGATGAAACTTCTTCGCAAATTGCATTTTAAACCGATCTTCACATTATTAGGCGTTAATAGCCTTCTAGGCAAATTAATTTTTAGATGAACATAAAATCTCTAAATAATGACAATTAACGAACTATTAGAGCAAATCGAACTGCATGGAAATCAACTCGCAAAAAATAGATTCCATTAGAAAGTGCTTACCAAATATATACAAATTCCGTTTGTTTTTAGAAACATGGCATTCTAGAATTTTTCATTGTTCTTATGACATTATGGCTATTGTCCTCTTTCCTTTCAGTCTTATGTTAGAATAATTAGGCGTCGATTTTGTCTTGTGAATGTAGCACATCAGATATTGTGTTATTATTCTTGTTACATTTTTATGGCCTTCTGTATATAAGGGGTATAGGGTAAACACGGAGGGGGACACCTCGCCCACCGCGACCAACTCAGATCTATTGTGACTACCACCCCTCAGGAGGCAGGGATGAAGTGAGGAAACCACAGATGCCAGAGGGTCGCAGCGAGACAGGCCACAGAGACGCGCGGAAGTCCCTAACAAGTGCTGAGATCTCTTCACCCCGGCACCAGAACCCACCGACCACCCACCATACATCGCCGGTTCGGTGTCGCACAGGCGTCCTCCCGACGGAGGACAGCGACCGCCCAAACGCCACCTAACGCCGAGAACAGCAGTTACCATGCGCAAGCACCCACGCCATCTGTCCGGCACTGTCAACACCACTGGCCTGAAAACATACCTGAAATATAAGTAAATGGAATTAAGGGAAATTATGCAAAATAAAACCGTGGTATGAATAAATGCACACCAGCATTCGCTGACATGGGGAAACCACGGAAAACCCCATGTCAGAGTGCGTGGCCATGGAGATCGAACCTGCGACCTCCCATATGCGGGCCAGAGACGTTACCGCCTGAGCCATCTGCTCGGTATAGCCTCCTGTAACTTGTGTTATACATTCACCCCCACATTTACATTTCTAGACTCACCGGAGGGAATGGAATCGATCTGAAAAATTCCCTCCCCTAGAATCCAACCCGGGACCTGTGGGTGGAGAAACTAGGGCACTCACCACTCGACCACGGAGGCAATCTACCAGTTCTATTTTTGGAGGGAGATTCCATTTTATTTCATTTTGAAAGAGGATTATTACTATCGTAAAAGAAACATAGTTTAGTATACCTGTGTTCAAATGTCTGATAATTTGTTTGGAAATTAACTGTATTGTTACTTTCTGTCAGAAAGTTTAAGTAACATCCCTTAATTCTCTCAGACTTTGAAATAAAGATGTGCATTGTGATGTTTCCTTGTTCAGTAGGGCGCCTAGGATTCGTAATGGAATAGATGACAATCTCGTTTTGCTGTATTCACTTAATAGAATGAAAGTGTTGCTCGGTGCACTCCATAACCCACGCAGTGCCCCCAGTTTGACCCCTGACCTCTCGAGCAACCCACATCTCGGTCTTGCTTGACGATATCAGGTTTGTGCCTCATAGTAATCGGTATTATTACTGTTATCGGGAAAAGGTTGACTTTTGAAGCGCCTTGACAGCGCTAGAAATGCGTTTGATGACACTTGTGGGTGGTAGCTACCTTCAGTGTAGGTGGCGTCAAATATTTGAGTTGATTATTATGTCCGCCTACACCTGTCGCCTTCAGCGTATCATCTGCTGCACGTCCTGGCTTCTAGTGGGAGTACTCGCTCATTGAGGCGTTAAATGTTATGAATGTTTAAATAAGTAATTCATGATGATAATTCAATCATGAGCATATGCCAAATTATTCCAGCCATTGTATTTATTTTTATGTGGCTCCTAAGAACTATTCTTATAAAAGCTTATTTTAAGCAAATTAAACAAGACAAACATTTGCACATAACATTACACATTTCGTTGTAGGTTGATGCCTGAATTATATATTCAAAAAATTAATCATTTAAAAATAATTAATAATAATAATAATTAGAAAAATAATAATTTTCAATCAAAATGAACGAAGAAAACGAATGTAAAAAGGTTAACATCACGAATTTAAAAAACTTAGAAGAGTTGCAACGGTTTTGGTAGTGTCACTGTTTAGTTCAGAGGACCCCACTTTTTTTGCTGGCCAAAGTGAACGCATTGTAATTCTTTGGCGTGGAATATAGAAACCAACGAACACCAAGTTATATAATAAAGCTAAACTAAACATAAACCCCAGCACAACGGTCCTTACCGGACCATGGTTTAATGCCCGGCCGCTGCGTCCCCCACCTCTGCCCACTACAGGCGTCATGAGTGGGGTGTAGACCTGGAGAATGGGATGTGGTCAGAGCCCCGGGCCCTTCCGATCGGTTATGCGGTCTTCGTGACCTGGGGCCGCTACTTCTTAATCAAGTAGCTCCTTAATTGACCCCTCAGGGACCTAACAAGGCTGAGTACACCCCGAACCAGACATCCCAGCGGGAGAAATATCCCCATGCCGGTACCGGGGAACGAACCCGGATCCTCCGCGCTAGAGGCAGAAAGATATATCATAGTAAACGATATTTTAGATGTGTAAATACGAGTACAGTTTTGTCTGGTGAATTGTTTTATAATTTACGTACAATGGTCGGTAACGTCTCGTGCAAATAAGGAAAATATTGGAAACGTTTATTAAAATACGTTATCATCATTAGTGTCATTCTTTCTAAACAAAACCCACGCACACCCAGAGAAAGGAATCTCAGTGCTCGACCGGCGGCAAGGGGTGAACCAAAGGCATTGGGAGACACTGTCAAGCATAGTAAAACAATGTTGCTTCATACTGTCTTATCAACGTGTGACCTACAAAAGGCTTATTCGTCTTCAAAATTGTCGCATCAACGACTGGCGAATCAAGGCACAGGTGGAATAGAGGAAATTTAATCGACAGTCAGATGTTTAAAAGCCGAGCGATGAGCTGGCTTTAAGCTCCATAATCTTTCCATGACTTTAAAAAATGAACAAATTATCGAAAAATTCAAACCAATAATATAGGATAGTTTGTGAACAAGTTATCTGAAGTAAATTCATTTTAAAGAAATTTACTTTTCTGTGATGCAGGTTTATCTCTTATATTTTACTCGTCACACAAATAATACAAAATTCCCTCCGAATAAAAAGGACTTCAGGGCCTATCCGCAGAAAATTCAAGATATTCATATTATTTGTCATACAGGCTTATACACAGGTGCAGATATTTGTATTGGTAATCGAAGACAAGGTAATTAACAGTGTTATATCAATATTTGCCTCACTTGAGGTCTTATAATTCTACTTGTTAAGAGTAGTATATTTGCAGGTTAGTTAGTACATCTGAGTAGGTGTGGCACAAAAGGCGTGGCGCAGAGTGAGCAGGAACGGCAATAACGAATGTTATGCCGGAATTAAGTTCGAATAGTTTCAGCAAGGTCAATGGCCTTACGCTAGCTAGACCAGCAGGTCACACATTGAGGTGTGAAGCAACATGGATAGTCTATACGACAGCCGTTGTTCATTTCGCGGAGCAGTTACGGCCATGCGAAAAGCATCAGGTAGTAAAGCTATGTGTTTGGTCTGTGGAAAAACTGTCAGCGAAAGAAAAAAGCAAGTAACACTTCAAAGTGGATACATATTAGGGTATCACTTATCAAAATGTATGCACTTATAACCCTAATACCCGTACATCTTCCATGTAAAGGATTTTTTTTTTTGGGGGGGGGGGATTTTCTTGCAAACCTTCGTGCCGCATCTTGACATGTAATATACGGAATAGAATACGAGTTCTCTTATCCACAAAACAGAGGCGTGCTTTGACTTGTAGTTGAAGGTCCTTTAACGAGTAGGTCATGTCGGATGATGAGTGACCGAAATGGTTGAAAAGATGCTCAAAAGGGTCCGGAGTTCATAATACATAGTTACCCGACATTTGTCTTCTCAGGATAAGGTAATCACCCTAACGGCATCCGAACTCGGAACCTCTTGAATGTGAGGCAGATACACTATCCTCACACCACAGAAGTAGAAAAAGCTGATCTGTTGCACTCACATGACTTTCTCTACTCTTGTACTAACCATTCTTACAAATTCTTATTCCTATATCTTCTTCGTGTTAGTTGAGATAAACATTTGCAGAAATTATCTTATTGTTTATCTTCTGTAGGTACAAGGGGAATATGGGAAGACTTTGAGCGATAGTCAAATCTTTTAAAGCTTTCAAATTCCGTTCTGCTTACACGGTTAACGTATAAAAAGTGAGTAACCATGTTCCACTTCACAGAAGTATAGTTCCCCAAACCCCATACAAATAACAAGAAATATCTCTGAAATGGTTCACTCTACAAACAAATGTATTTGAACATAGATTGTGCTGTAGCGAGATCTACATTTTTGTATAGTAAGATCTTGTCTATCTCTTACGGTTTACGAGTTATGCAAAAGTCATCCAGAGTAAACAGGACTACATGGGCTGTAGACATAAAATTCAAAATATGTTTCATTTGTCATAAAAAATATAAACACATGGCATTTAATCAAAATCGTTAGCCATTTTCAAGAAAATCAAAATTTTCGAAAAATTTTCCATGTAAAGCGTTGTTTAGTGTGGAGGAATATTCTAAAAAATCTTCGTGTCGCATCCTTGAAAGACGTTAAATTTAACTACCAACTTTGGTTTTTAACCGAATTTTCGCTTTTGAGTTATGCTGTACACACACACAATTATAATTATAATAATTATAATAATAATTAATAATAAACAATAATAATACATTTCTGTTATGAACCAAAGAAATTATTGAAATGAATAATATCTACATCGGAGTAATATCCTCTTGGCTGCAATAATTTTACACTTGGTTTGTACCTCACAAGCAGCATTTGACATAATTGTGGCTGCTTGTTCATTTCAGTTCTGCAGGCAACTCATTTCTCACCTGCTCTCCCTCAAAAAGCTCGAGTGGCTAATCACGCGCTTGTTTAGACGAATCGGAGTAGAGTATATGTTTCACACCACATGTAACGTTGTTTATTGGTTGATGTTTGTTTCTTAGGATTTGTTTCAAGCCAGACAAGACGTAAAACTTAGGCGAAAACTGCGTTGTTTAAATAAATGTGGAAACTTACGGAATGAAAAAACATAATCTAGGAGACAGTTAAACCATCTAGGGTAATGGAAACCCTCTTCTGTTCCCGACTGTACTTATTAGAATCGACGACTAACTTAATTTCACACCCGATTTATTTTCAACTAAAACCAGCCTTATTAAATTTGATACCATATTGTAACTAGTTCCTCTTGAGTTTGTAGCTCATTTGGCACCGTCTAAAGAAATTCAAGGTAGGAGGTAAGCCAGGTTCGAAATATCAATACAGTGCTATATAGTCTACCGCAAGGCATGGTCTGGGCCCACTTGAAATAAGCGGTGATTGGTGTGCATGGATATTAGTTTAACTTTTAATTTCCAGTGTTTTGTTTGTTTGCCGAAGGTTACGGAAAATAAAAATGCCACCAATTAGAGTTAGTTTATTAGTATCATAGTGCATTATTAACGTGTGTTCTTAAACATTGAAACACACATTAAACATAGCAGCATATAATGGAGCGGTATGATTTCATATAACGGGTGAAGAAGGTAGAGCAAGTTTTCTAATGAGACCGTTTTTCTGGAGTTATCTCAAAGGCAGTTTTGGGCCTGAGCCAAGAAAGGTGCAGTTCGCCCCCAGGCGGCTTTGCGAAGAGAAAAGAGCACTGGGAAGCAAAGAAGAGGAAAAAAATGCAATTTACAATGCTAACCTTTCGTTATCGATTTGAAAAAGCGTTACTAACGGTGGCGCTATATGCTGAAACATATTTTAGTATCTTCTGTGTACTATGGTGTCTTGTTGCGTTGTATTCGACTAGTAAAAATGTTTATGTTGCACTCACATAACTTTCCCTACTCACTCTTCAATAAACTCTTACGAAACCTTATTCTTCTACGTTCTTCCTGTTAAATTACAAACTTTCATCATACATTTACAGATAATTTGTAGGTATAAAAATACAGAAGATAAAGCAGGTTACTATGTAATGGCATGTCCCCTGCATGATCACAAGAAAAAATGAATAGCGATTTACCGCTTGAAATAAACAATTGGAAATGTAAACTAATAACAAAAATTATCTCGGAAACGGTCAATGCTACAAAAAAAATTTCTTTGATAAATTGTGTGCCTTGAGATCTACGTATTTTATACATATCCTTTTGTTTATCTCTTTTCCGTTTATCAGTTTATTCAAGTTATTCAGAGTGAACGGCTCTTTCATAGGCTAGTAAAGGGAGAATTTTCAAAATATACATCTTATTTGGCAAAAAAATATCTTGAGTATGTGGTATTTTAAACAAAATCGTTAAGCCATTTTAAGAAAACTAAAAATAACAATTTTTTTCTATGTGCGGAGTAGTTTGGGTTGGGGAGATTTTCCTTGAAAACCACGTTTTCATCCTTAAAAGACTCTGAACTTAAATACTAAGTTTGAATTTATCTTAATTAATCAATCAATCAATCAATCAATCATTTTTTAAGAAAATCAGAAATGTCGAAAGTTGTTCCATCCAAAGGGTAGAATGGGATGGAAGAATTTTCTTGAAAATCTTCATGTCGCATCTTTTGCAGATATTGAACTGGTACTTAGTTTTTTAGTTATGCTTTTCTAACACACATTCAGGAGGCCATTGAGTTTTTGGGTGGACTAAAATATTCCTCTATTCTTGGTAACAGTTGGTAACGTTATTCTAAGAGTTACTTATTCTGTGGTTAATGGGGTGAGTTAAGGTTTTGTACAGTACGTCTGGTTTCATTACAACTCCAACTCTCAGCAATCTAATTTTGTAAACAAAGAACAAGTCGCAAATTAGTGTTTGAAGGAGAAAAACAAAATGTTTACAAACAGGTTGATCAGTGGCGACTCGTAATACTACATTTGCAACTGCCAATTGCTTCTGTTCATCATGTACTTAGGACTGTTTCATTTTACACCATCTACGCTGATACAACTGTATGAAGTATTTGTTTGAAATACTACCAGGATTTTCAATTGGTTGAGCTGCAATACACTAAGTAAAGTCAGAAAATAAATGGTTATTTGAAAAGAGATTTCTATTATCGTAGTGGTCATTTTTTCTGGCAAACTGCACTTGTGAAGTATCTCAACTCCCAGAGCAATTATCTCTCAAAATGAAGTACGTAGTTGGTCTACAATGTCCATCCCTATGGTGCTACCTAACATTCATAAGATTGCTTCACTTTAAATTTACATAGGTGGAAATTACGTGAGTTTTATGAAGTTCAGAAGATGGAAGGAAAACTTTCTCATACAAACAATACAGATTCATGTGATCATTTAGCGGGTTTATTCATGCGTTATGTTTAATTTTTTGCAGCGCTAATATTTTTACTTCATTGAATATTGCTACTTCCAGCTGCCCACAATATGCATACGTTTCAGTCATAGTCATACTCGCAGTTTTCTACCCAGAGACAGTTCTTTCGGTTCAAATTTAGCCTCTTCCATTCTTCCGTGCTTTTCCCTTTTTCTCCGAGTATCAGCGGTAGCAATATTATGATCTAATGCAGTGATATTCGACCTTTTTTTCTCCGCGTACCCACAAAGACAATTTTCCATTTCAGCCTGTACCCCTAAGCTTAGCTCTAGGGTTATCCTTAGTTCAAATTATACATAATCATATCTAAAGTATGTTATAATATTTATAAGTTATTTAATACAACACAAAGGAGGATTAAATTAAATTTTGCGTACTAAAAAGTCTTCGCCTACCACTGGGCGAACGCGTACCCCAGGTTGAATAGCACTATGCTGTTCAGCACACTATCGTGCATACCCCTGCCTTCACCCCATCCAAGCAACATGACTTAAGTTGAAGCGGATTGGCTACCACGGACCTGCGTTTGCCATTCAGGCAGGTCAGCGGTATACGTGCAGTGATAAACATTCAGTGGATCTTCGTAAACATGTCCAGTGCTGTTTCGAACGACTAATTCATTTTCGAAGATTACAGCCGAATATTGACATACTCGTAGGTGTAAAGATCTCCAAATCATGACCAAGAAAAGAAAATTATTAATATGTTGTAGTAATGTTGTAGTAATGTTGTATTACAACCAAATGTCACTAGTCTAGTATGTACAAACGGCCTTTTCCCCATCCGTAATAATCCCTTCCAGTTGCCAATGGCTCCCTTCCTGATGAGTTTCAGCATTGTCCTGTCTCTACAACAGCCATATCATTCACTTGTGTAGTCCTCTTCAACTTATCGCGGGGCTTTGACCTGAGTAACAACTACTGGTGTTATTAGTTACTCGCCGACCCGTGGAATTTAATTTTCTATGATATTAATTTTTATTATGAAGCACATTGGCGTTCATACTTGCAGACTCTGTAGCGAATAGGGGATGATTCTGGTTAAAGAAAAGTTCCACCGCTCCAGCCGGAAATCGAATACGAGATCTTGGAGTTGAGAAGCCAGAACGCTGACCACTCGATCACAGAGCCAGTCGTTACTCGTTTGGTCTGTTCATTTTGCTAGCTCCATTCAGCTTCATACGATATTTCAAATGTGCCAGGTGCTTTCCTCTCTTCGGCACAACGTCCAAGTTCATGCACTATGCAGTGCCACACTCCACACATAGCATTTCACTGATCTCTTCTTTCTGTTATTTTCAGGAACTCGCAGAAAACGCTTTATTTACCAGTAAAGGTTCCTTTGTCGTTGCTAATATATTATGACGCCGGGCTCGGCGCACAACAATTGACGGACGGAGGCCGGGCTACTTCACACCACATGCCGGCCGGCGAGAAAAAAAGTGTGGCTGCCTCGCGCAACTGTTGTGTGTACGTGACTGTAACCGAAACATCCCGTTTCGTCGATTCCCGTTTCGTAGACTACGTAATTTTACCTGCTTTATTCCCGTTTCGTCGACTCAAGGCTAATTGGCTATGACCCTTCCCGTTTTGTCGACGCAGACGTTCAGTGAGTTAACAAGGATAAAGTCAGTGTTCACTACAGCTTCAAAAATGGAGTTTGAAGTTGTAGAATCTAAACGAGGGAAACCGATAATTTTGTATGCGGGGTATAAGCTAACGCTTAACAAAGTTTACCAAAATCAAAACAAAAGATGGACCTGCTGTACGCATAAATGCCCGACTCGCAGATATCAACAATACTTAAAAACCAGTGACCATACGTGTGAACCCAACATTGCCAAAAACGAAGTTGAAATGTGTATTACTAAAATCAAAAAGGGGACTAGAGAAGAGCACACGCCGATACCGCAAATAATATTGTCAAGAAATTGTAAGCGTTAAAGACAAAGGTTTAGATTTTGTGACCCAAATACCCACATTCGCCTCAGTGAAACATTATTTATACAATGCAAGACATAGTACTTTGGGAATACATAACCTTCCAACTTGTCGCCGAGATGATATTATTATTCCGGAAAATTTTAGTGGTTTCGTTCTTTTGGATAATGGCACTGAGGATCGTATCGTGGCACTTTCAGAAAATGCAATTTTGTTAAACTCAGGCAGGTGTTTCTTTGGAGATGGAACTTTTAAGTCTTGTTGTCCGCTGTTTGATCAACTATATACTATCCACATGGATGTCAGAAGCACAAACGAGACGACAAACGTAGTTCTAGTTGTGTATACTTTGTTACCCGATCGAAAAGAAAATATCTAATGTCGGTTATTCCGATTATTGCAGGATAAAACACCACAACTTAACACTCAAACGCTCCATACCGATTTTGAAATAGCGACAATCAACGCCATTAAAACTGTTTTTTCGAATGTGGAAATCAAAGGCTGTAATTTCCACTTTAACCAAGACATCTGGAGAAAAACTCAGGAGCTGGTGCTTACTCAGTTATACAAACAGGAAAAGGAAATTCGAGACCATATAAAATATGTGCTGCCCTTGCGTACTTACCACCAGATTACATCGAAGATGAATTTCTATATATAATGGAAACAACACCTACAATTGGAACCATAGTCGAATTTAACGATTATTTTGTAAGTCAGTGGCTCGAAAACGATCACATTTGGGTTTGTTATAATGAGCGACATAGACTTACCAACACTGTGGAGGGATGGCATAATCGCTTAAACAGAAAAATTGGAAAGAACCATCCTAATTTTTACGAATTATTAGCTATTCTGCGGAAGAGGCAGAATATTATAAAATAGTTGTACAGCAAATTAACCAGCATATGCCAATGCCGAAACGACAAAAGAAATATCGAGATTTGGATCAAAGATAACACACAACCTTCAAGCTCTTTTAGATGGTCGTGCTACAGTAGGTCAAACTCTTCGACGATTACTTTACATAGTAAAATTTGATTAATGAGCTGTACCATCTCAAATTTGACAAAATTTGTATCTACAGATTGAGACAAAACTGTTGATAAAGCTTTTAAACACACCATCGTAACAGCTTGTGAATTTCAAACAAACAGTAAATTTTCAATCTTTTACTTTGACAGTCCTAAGTCTGTATAAAGTGTGAAGGAAGGTTTAGTGAATCGACGAAACGGGAATTAATAATAACAACGATGTATAGGTTAAAAGGCCAGTCGACAAAACGAGAATTTTTCTGAAAGTCGACAAAACGGGAATCGACGAAACGGGAATAAATCACTGTAACAGTAGAAGCGTTAGAAACAAAAGAGACTTTTCTAGCGCCTTCTCGAGACTTCTAGCCGAGCCATTTCCGATGCGTGCGTGTGTGTGGATCTCGAGAAAGATCAGATGACGTCATCCCCGAGTCAGCAACAGAGTGTTTCGTTTTAGAGTTAGACTACGGTCATGAGCCGGTCAGTGTATCAATAAGTGTGAGCTATCTGTGCGTGTGTGTCGTAAAACTTGCGTCGAAAGAAGACCAACAAACGTCGAGTGATTGTAACATCGTAGCTTAGTGTATGAGAGACAGAAAGGAAGAAAGACCTGAAATGACAGAGTGAGGTTATGAGAAGAACAGTTATCTATTGTGAGTTGTGATAGCCCGAAAGACTGTAGACTGTGTTAGCGACGAGAAGAAAACTGTCTATTTGTGGTAAAATTTTAGAAGACAAAGTGATAGAAAAGTAACCGGACTGATTTTGTCGTCTTTGTTACAATATGCTCGACCTTTTAATGTCATTTAACGCCCGCTCTTACCTCACATGGCGCCACAGGCGGTGACACTGATGAAACGTCAAATGAAATGTTGAGAAACGAACTTTCGGAAAGAAACATTCCAGACCTAAGATTAGAATATCTCCCTGACATTTGCCCTGAGGTGAAGAAAACCTGGGAAAATTTTCAGTCAGAGAGAACGGTCTTGTTGGGATTTGAGCCACAGACTTCCGGTTCACAAGTTCGTGCCTTAACGACCAAGGCTACCCGCGTCGGTGTTATAGACTTCATGACAACAAATAATATTATTAATGAAATGCACATATCAAGCATTTCCTCTGGAATTTGTGTTTGTAGTGTTTAGCGCCCGCTTTTACTACCACGGCACCGCAGGCGGTGACACTGATGATACATGGAATGAAGATGGAGCACCGGTAGAATGAGGTGGCGGGGGAAACCGGAGAATCCGGAGAAAACCCGTCCCAGCGCCGCTTTGTCCACCACGAATCTCATATGCGGTTGCCTGGGATCGAACTCGGGACGCTTTGGTGAGAAGTGAATGGCCTAACCACTGGAATTTGTGTTGACTTCTTTGATTACTAATTGCCAATGACAATACCAGTTTTAAGAAGCAGGTTAAGATGCTTTGCTTTTGTTTCGTAAAGGTGTGTTAGAAGCGTCATCCAGTAAAAGTGAGAGATTGCTCAACGGAAGCTTCTCAAGTCGAACCCGCGAGTCGTTAGATACATATGGGACTCAGAGTGAATAAGAAAACATCTTTCTGCTCCCACATGAAGTAAAAATCGGAAAGCTGGAGCTGTTTGTTATGGACATGTAACTATCGACCAGCGTAACAATGCTCGATCTCTGCAAGCGCAGCTTTTTTGTCGTCTCCCCATCCCCTCCACGTTCTGCGCTAGATAACGGAAGGTCGTGCAACAGGAATCTCATCCTGGGCTAGGCGATTTTTAGCAGCAAATGTGTTGGAAAATGCGAACACACGGCAACGGCTTTCGCTCATCGTTTTGGAGCGTCGAGAAAGATACTGTTGTTCACAAAACAGGTAAACAACCAACCGCGCGAGGGTGTTCATAACGGGATTCCTAGTTACTCTAGGCCTCTGACGAGAAAATGTCTAAGTGTGCTGCCGTCTGGAGGGGAGAAGGGGAACGGTAGCACATGGCAGCTACGATTGTCATACATAGATATATTATCTAACCACTGTGTTTCTTTCACGAACATGTGATTGTAAGGAATTTGTTTTACATCAACTCTAGCGTTTTCTGCGGAAGATTACGTCCTAGAGTTTCAACACATCAATAGGGAGTTGACCTCTTAGAAAACGTACGCTTTAGTGCTAGCAATGGGGATGAGACCTCACAAGGTTCACGGAGGGGGGGGGGGGTTGCCTTAGCACATCCGCCAATGATATCTCTTGTGCTTATGACCCTGACGGGGTACCCCCCGAGAGGGGAGGTGAGGTGAGAGGATACGACGGTTGGTCGGATCAGAGGAGAGACGAGAGCAGAGGGCAAGGTTACTACACCACTCCCTCCCCTTCCTCACAGGTACTGACGGGGGGGGGGGCGGAATTCGGAGACATCCCCCGATCCGGAGGAGAGGATTTACAAACATACCAGGCTCAGGCTTGTGCAGCCATGGAAACAATGACTGAGTGCATTACGAGAGCAGTTCCACGTCGTGTTGCAGCGTGGTTTACACAAATTGATGTTTCCAACATGCGGATGAGTTCACTGATAGTCTCTGTTAATTTATTTAAACCTATGGCACCTTTCCATGATAACATATAAGGTAACAAAATCTTGTCTATCTGAAAAACTGTGCAACTAAACTTTATACTTTGGTTATTTTCTACACTTTCAATTTCTCAAAATAGCCTACCATATATATAAAAGGTGGCCCATCTCATCCGCCTTTGGCATAAGTAGACATTCCTTCGTGCGTTAAAACAGTTGCAGAACGCTACGGCACATTTCAAGCAGACAAGCGATGAGAGGCAGTCCCAGGCTTGAACTACTGTGTATAGCCCGTGATTGTAGATAATAAGTCTTAAAATATTTTCCACTTTGCTTACAGAACTTTATTTTCCAAGGAATAAACTAACTCCTGCATATGCTGCTTGTCTAACATTGGGGATTACATATTGTAAATTGTTGTATTCTATTATTAACGTTAGTTATTCTATAAACCGTTGTTAATGTTGTATGGGATGTTATTAGAGGTTTGTCTGGAAACTTTCCTGGGGTACTATGTATGCCCAACCTGTAGGGATAACGAAGATGGAGTGCTTATTTTGATGCAGTGTGAATTGAGAAAACTAATCAAGGAGATATTGCTTAGATGTAATAGAGTAGTAGTGATTCAGAAAATGCTCAGTGAAGATTATTAGATTTTTTTTTTAAATTTTAAAATAAAAAGAACATGGTAGTTTGACAAACTTTGAGCGATAGTCAAATCTTTTAAAGCTTTGAGATTCAGTTCTCTTTGCACGGCTAAGATATAACAAATTAATAACGATCTTCCATTTGTGGAAAGTTTAAGTATTGGAAAATTCTGACAAATAACAAGAAATATCTCCGAAATGGTTCACTTTACAAAAAAGATCATTTGACATAAATTGTGTGTTTTGACGAGATCTAAATTTTTTGTAGGGTAAGATTTGGTCTATCCCTTACGATTTAGAAGTCGTCAAGAGTAAACAGAACTACATGGGCTATAGCCAGAAAATTCAAAATATATATTTAATTTGCCATAAAAATATCCTTAACATATGGCATTTTCATCAAAACCGTTGCAGCCATTTTTGAGAGAAGCAAAATTTTCCATGTAAAACTTTAGGGTGGAGGAATTTTCTTCCAAATCTTCGTGTCGTATCCTTGAAAGATATTAAATTTAAATATCAACTTTGGTTTTTAACCAACTTTTCGTTTTTGAATTAATCTGCTCAAAGACACGCGCGCGGGGACCCTTTTCTAACAATGTCTTTTTTGATTCAGGGGGCCTCAAAACATATATTTCCGGTGAAATACTTCCCCTACTTACTATACATAGTAGAGAAAGTCAGAGCCATAGACATGATCGCACCCTCAAATACACAAGGTAGCAACGAGCGTAATGATTTGAAATAGGTTTTGTTTAGCGAGCCTAATGTTACTCGAGATTTATCTTTGAGAATAAGCGAAAGCCCCGAAACAATCCTTATCGACCCAACCGCAGGGAAGTCCCAGGTTCAAATCTCGTGGGTCGACCAATCTGATTAGGGCTTTTTCGTCGTTTCCCTCAGGCACCAAGGTAAATAATCCCGGGTCGGAGTATTAATACCGCGACCCAGAGTTCCACCTTAGGTCTAAAACAGTAAAACTCTGGTGTGTTGCGCATGACTTTCTCTACCCTTGTACAAACTTCGTACAAACGCTTATTCTTCTGTCTGTTTCATGTTAATCAAGATAAACATTTGCTTAAATTATTTTATTGCACATTTCCTTGTAGGTACAAGGGAAATACAGTAGATTTAAGGATCGCCATATCTTTCAAGAGCTTCGTAGCTATGTGATCGCTTTGAAATTCCATTCTCTTTGCATGTCCACAACTTAAAGAAACGAATGACTTCCATTTGAGAAAAATGTAAATATTGGAAAATTCAAACTGATAACAAGGAATATCTCGGAAGTGTTTCACTGTACAAGAAAAATTTATTTACATAAATTGAATGTTTTAACGAGATATACTTTTTAGCAGTAAGATTTTGTCCATCTCTTGCGGTGTAAGAGTTGTGTAACAGTGACCCAGAATGAAGAGGACTTCTGAGGATACTCACAGAAAATTCAAAACATACGTTCATTTGCCATGAAAATGTCTTAAACATAGGTATAGTATTTTAATAAAATCATTAGATCCATTTTTGAAGAAATAAGAATTTGCAAAAAATGTTTCATGTCAAGGGTAATGTGGGGTAGGGGATTTGCTTGAAAAGCTTCGTGTCGCATCTTTGGAAGAAGCTGAGCTTAAATACCAAGTGTGGCATATAACCGATTCGTTGTTGAGTTATGCTCTTCAAATATGTACACACACGCGCGCGCGCACACACACACACCCATGCACACACACACACACCAACACACACACACACACACACACACACACACACACACACAGACGGACATACACACACCAACACACACAGACACACACACAGATGGACATACACACACCAACACACACGCACCATTTTAACATTTTGATAAAAATGCTTCTTTTGAATTCAGGGAACTCAAAAAGTGTATTTCCAGTGAAATTTCCATATCGAATTTTGGGTAGAATACAACACCTTCCTTACCTGCTATGCCGTGGCCGAGTGGTTAGACCATTCGCCTTTCACGAAAGCGGCCCGGGTTCGATCCCAGGTGACCGTATGTGAAATTTGTGGTGGACAAAGAGCGCAGGGCGGGTTTCCTCCGGGTTCTTCGGTTTCCCCCGCCATCTCATTCCGCCGGTGCTCCGTCTTCATTCATGCATCATTAGTGTCACCGCCTGCAGTACCGCATATAGTAAAAGCGGGCTTTAAATACTACAAAAAAAAAGTTATCTACAATTTATCTACAGATAATGAAAGTAGGCAGACTGGACGCACCCTAATGCCGTTTGCATATCACGTATAGTAGCAGATATAGTTGCCTAGCACTAAGGCCTCTGGACACGTGACGAAGGTACAGGGAGAAAGGCTAACTGTCCGCCACACACCCAGCCACGAGGTATTCCCTAACAGATTTCTCGCGAAATTACCACGTAATTAACACGACGTAAAATAAACAGAGAAAGAACAAGATTCAATCTCTTGATTACTAAGTGGACATGCTACACATTGCATTGGGCGGACTTTAATATGCCGTGTCAAAAGTTTGCAGATTAGGAGATATTGACGTGATGAGATATTGAAACGAATGTGTCAGTAGTAATGTCAATACAACCAGTGACGCCTCGTGCTATAAAATAAATTATGTATGGATTTGAGAAAAAGTTCAACTCACCTAGTGTCGGAAAACGAAGTTCATGCGCTCATCTTTTTGCTGCAGAACTTCTCTGTTGTGCCTTGATGTTGAAATTCACTGAGTTCGAAACTTTTTTCAATGGACTGCACTGTCAGAGCATTGAGGCGTTCTTGTGAACATGTTTCCTTAGAAATGTTTTAAGCCGTTTTAATGAAGAAAAGCGTCTCTCAGGCTCAGCGGCTGATATAGCTTATGAGACAATGATCCTCAAAAGTTCTCTGACTTTTGGCAGTGTATCTTAAGGGACACGGGGACTGAAATTTCGGCCAAAAATGATAAAAATTACAAATTTTAGATTGCCACTTATAAATGTACCCTGGAACTCCAGGAATCAAATTTATGAAAAATGTCAGGTACTGTACTTGTACTTGTCACTGTACTTGAACAAAACTAGCTATTATTTTCAGTTTATGGTAAACAGTTTTTGTAAAAAGACAATGAGATTTTCAGAAATTTGGCTACTTTTTATAAAAGAATATGTGTAAATAGAAATAAATTCTTATCTATGCATATAGTGCTATGATTACAAAACTAATAACTGTAACAAATAAGCAGCACATTACCTGAGTTACCTACTTCAAAAATAATGACGCCATCTGTGTTTTGAAAATTAGCACTGTTTTATATTTTTTCATAAAATAATTAATATGTCTAAGTAACAATGATATAAATGTGGAATTTGGTACACAGATACTAATGACCTATTTACATGCTATATTACCGAACTTTGTAATTTCAGTTCCCGTGTCCCTTCAAGTTACATGCTCAGCAACGGATACAAGCCATGAGGATTGAGTATTACCGGCATTTACAAGTAAACATTACTGAGTTCGAGTCAATCCTCCCTACCATTGATGGATTTGGAATGCGGTTCAATCGCCGTCTGCATGTCATGTCCAAATCAAATCGATTTCAGTACAATAGAATCCCGATAACTCGACATTCCGTTTAACTCGGCACTCTTTTATTTTACTTTTAAAAAAATACCTTGACTAATAATTTCTATTATTTACTATATGGTATGAATAGTGTAGATAAATTTTAATTAGTGTACGTGTACAACCTACCGCAACCTCCCTTACAGTAGCCACGTGTTGATCTCCGATATCTAGTCAGAACATACGCAAACATTTGTTAGGCCGGTTTGAAGGTTTACTGCTTTATCCAGTACTTAGACGCGACAATTGTGCAGTGGTTTATGATCGAGTTCACCATGGAGGTATCAGGTTATGTTTCTGATTTCCACGGACCGTGCGTGGTTAAGTACAGTGCTATCTCACATTTATCAGCAATGTCTTCTTTATTTCAAGGAAGTAAACAGATACATTACCCACATCATCAATTTGCATGATGTCACTCGCACACATTCATTCGCCACGTGTACAAAATACCCCTGTACGTGAAAAGCTAAACGTTCAGTTACATATTCCTGGTTACAGTCCTACTTCCAGGATTTCGGGCTTACTGTTAGTGTTGCAGTAAGTTGTGTTTGTGCCAGTGAAAGTGTCAACGAGAAGAAAAGACAACTTAACATGATAATGGAAGTTGAATTGGATGTGTTAAAGAGACCGGACATATTAATACTGAATACATTTTAGAATATGTTATACTTTTGTTTCCTATATTATGCTAGAGAATGTATTTATGTAACCTGCAGTGTTACATTATAGATTGTGAATAACAGACCCTAATTCTGTAAAACTCGACATTTCGGTAACTCGACAACCTCTCAGTCCACATTAAGCCAAGCTATCTGCATTCCACTGCATTCCAGGTAATCATACTATATGTTCAGGGGCGGATCCAAGGGAGGATAGCGGATTGTATCCCCCCTCGAAAAATTGGGAATTATTAAGGACGTAATTAAACAAAAAAGTATTCACATTAATTCACAAATATATTCAAAGAATATGAACGTTTTCTACATTAATTATTTTATTAAAGTAATAAATGTACGTCTAATGAAATATCTAAATATAATAATGTCTTGCCATCGTAATTCAGAGCAGAGAGATTTAGAGCAGTTAACGATGAAGTATGCTTCCCATAATCTAATTCCAAATCGTATGAACATCTACGACATTAGGATAACACAAATCGCTCTGCAGTTACAGGAAACTCTATGATTATTTCGGTAGTAACAATGGAGGGGCTTATATCATCTTTGAATGAGTGTAGTGGAATTATTTTCCCCTTCATACACAAGGCACTGAAGGTTTTCTGCACTTTACCGGTAACTACAGCAACACCAGAACGTTCGTTCTCAACATTACGGTATCTGAAGACCTATTTGAGGAGCACCATGCGAGCACACAGATTGAATGGACTAGCGTTAATGTATGTACATAAACATTTGGAAAATAAAACTAAAAAAGTACTGGATAAAACGTGTAAAACGAGTCGTCGGCTTCTTCTTTAAATGTAATTGTATAACTGCAAGACAATTATCTGATATTTATTTGTTTATTTTATTTGTTTATTTTATCTATCTATCTGTCTGTCTGTCTGTCTGTCTGTCTGTCTATTTATTTAATAATTTGTGCATACGATGATATTTCAAAATTTTCTAATTGTAGCACCTCATCGTATCCCCCCCGCGAAAACAAATCCTGCATCCGTCTCTGTATATGTGCTAGCAGTAAATCTCAGTTGCACATTCTCTCGAGGATATTATCGGGACGTCATCATCATTACCATCTTATTCTACTAGAGAAGCAAAACTAATGCCGCGACCGCCGAGGCAATTGTCACTCCCATCTCTCATAGTTTTAATAAATGCATGATACATCTGTAATGTTTAATGTTCCTGATAATCAGTCTTAATTTGCTCCCTTTTACTATACTGCATTTCTCATTCCTTTCGGTGATTAAAGGGGAGGGGGTTATTAAAATAATAAGCTCATGGACCGAAGTTGAATTTTTCCACCCAGAAAAATGTGTAATCAATGTAGATTTAATTTTTAGAAAGCACATTTTAATGATACCCCAAATAGCTGATCGGTTATGCTCCTTTATTACATAATATTGTAATAAATGACAAGAGCCCAGTCCAACTATTTTTTCTCACTTCATTTTCTTCTAACTGAATACACAACAATACAGTTCTCTTTCACCTGACGTGAACACAGTCTACAATTTCTCGTAATACTATAACTCACATCTCTTTTCTTCTCGTAACCTTGATTCAGTCCTTTCTGTCTTTTCACTTTGTCTCTCAAGCAGCTGATTCTGACGATACAATCACTCGACATTCATTAACTGCCTCGCTATCTTCCCTCGACGCGCCGATTCTCTCACGATGTCCGTACACATACACGCGCGCGCGCGCGCTAAAACTAAAAACTGTAACTCCTCTCTGTAACTCACTCCTCTGTTCATTGCCTCGCTTCCTCATATAGCGAGGAAGACGTAACACGGACCTTCCTCGGACTTCTACAAATACGCCGACCGCCGGGCACTTCTCGAATAATCTCGAAAACCCCTTTTTGTTCTGTCATTCTGATTGTTGTTACGTGTACACAACAGTCGCGCGAGGCAACCTCATCTTGAGCGCCTTTGATACACGCATCGCCAGTGGTCTGGCGCAGTCCGACCCCAACCGTCCTTTGTTGTGCATCGCGACCGGCGACACAATATCTTTTTAGTGTTACAGTAAAAATCAAACTAACATTTTGTATTTCCCAGAAAAGGAATGATTTACACTTTTCAGTCTTTATTATAAAACAACTCAAAACAAATTTTACAGGGCATCTTCATTATACTCGTACTAATGAAAAGCTATGAAGAGGAATTTCTTATATTTACATAACTTTACAAAATACTAATTATTCATAATAAATACAGATTTCTCACATAAAAATTGAAATGTAAAGATTTTTTTAAACACTTAGACAACAGTACTTTTAAACTTTCATTTAACACACTTTTGTTGTGTTTGTAAGCTTCTATAAGCCAAAGATCAACTCTTGATGTGAAAGCATGCTGAAATTAAGTAATGGCATATCTGCACCACTACTGTTTTTTTAATGTCGATAATGAACAAGTGATCCTAAAAATTAAATTGGATATAAATGCAGGGGTCCCGGATTCGATTCCCGGCAGGGGGGTAGGAATTTTTCTCCAGCCAGGATTATTCCTCGTCCTTCCCTGAGTCTGGAAGTATAATGGCGGCACTGTGGCTGAGTGGTTAGACCGCTCACCTACCACCTAGGCGGGACCCGCATGTGGTATTCGTGGTGGACGAAGCGACGTCCGGGCGGGTTTTTTCCGGGTTCTCCGTTCATTCCACCAATTGCTGCATTATCACCCTTCCAATCATCCATTTCGCCAGCATTTCATATCATCCTCTTCCTCACTATCATACCTGGTGCTTGGCTGGCCACCTGCTTCCAGGTCTTCACTCTGTCTGGTCCAGAAGCCCCTCTGCTCCCCGACAGGCGTCTGACCCTAGGCACTGGCTTGTAAGTCCTACATAAAGGGAAGGTAATCAGGGAAAGAAGAAAGGATACAAATGCTGATACAACAGTTACTTAAAGATGTCCATTTATTAAAATATTTTCTGATGTGTTACATTTATGTTACTCTTATAACCACTTTCTGCAAGTTATTCTTATAAAAGCTTTTTCTTTCCTGCTTCATGTAAAATGAAATAAGTGTTTGCTCAAATAGCTTCATTACAGATGTCTTGGTAGGTACAAGGAAAAACAGCACAAGAAAAAATGAATAGCGATTTGCAATTGAAAATAGTAAAACTGTTTGAAAATTCAGACCAATAACAACCAATGTCTCAAAAGTTGTTAGTGCTGTAAAATAATGTATTTAATTTAAATTGTATGCTTTAATGAGATTTACTTTTTTTCTTTGTGTCTGTAGTAAGCACTTTTCTATCTCTCATAGCTTACCAGCATATACCAAATTACTTCCAAATGAAGAGGATTTCACAGGTGTTCATAGAAAATTCATTTTATTTGTCAAGTAAATTTCTTGAACTCAAAGTATTTTAATCCAAATTATAAGAGGCACTTTCGAGAAAATCAGAATTAAGAAGTATTTTCCATAGAATTACTAGGAAACGAACTTTCATACAGAGAGCGAAAAGTTGCGGAGTTTGGACTATGGCAAGTGGGAGGAAGAGAGTCTGTCATATGATCACAACACAGAGGAGGCAACGTACATTTGACACATGAATGTTATAGATAACGTTGCTGCATAATTTACATTCAATGCTGTCATCATTTACAGTAAAATATTCACTCCCAAGTTATTCTACAAGTTCAGTAATACGTGAATATTATTTTCATGCTGCAGACATTTTACTGTGTGTGTGGAATTAGTGAACACATTCAAGAGACATTGCACTGTAGGCAGTGTGCTTTGTGCTGTCACTGTACTGGGGCAATGACATCATGCTCTGCCTTTGTAGCAACCACCTCATTTTGGGATAGCTGTATAAAGGTTCAATCCTAGTAATTAGGATTAGAGAGGATTTTTGAAAAGTTTTTTGTTGCATCCTTGGTAAAGCCTGATCTTAATTGGTATTTGGTCTTGGTATTATATATTTTTTTGTTTTTGAGTTATGTTATTCTTGCACACACATGCAGTGACACATGCATGCACATACACACACATGCACATACAGACACATGCACAACACTCATGCTCACCTTCCTAAAAATGATTTATTTTTGTATTCAGGGAGCCCAAAAGTGTCTCTGGTGAAGTCTTGATACAAGAATATTGGTTGGAAAGCCATACTTTCCTTACTTACTGTACATAAACAGTTGAGAAAATAAAAATATAGAAAATATAATTTTTCTTGGAGAATCCTCCAAACAGATATTCTTCCTTGAAAAAAGGTAAAATACAGAAGCAGAGTTGTTGTTGTTTTGTTTTTTTTCTTTTTTTTTTTTACTCAAAAATTTTATTTTCTGTTTTAAATTTGCTCCAAGAATTTTTCTGCTGAAACTGAGTGTGTTTTGTGTTGCAGTGAACTGAAACCTGAAGATAAGGACAGGCGGTTGTTGATAGAAGTTTGGGATTGGGATCGTACTTCACGAAATGACTTCATGGGCTCAATGTCGTTTGGAATATCCGAGTTGATTAAGGCCCCTGTAGAAGGTTGGTACAAGCTCCTGACCCAGGAAGAGGGAGAGTTTTACAATGTTCCAGTACCAGAGGAAGGCACGGATCTTGCCTCACTCAAGAATCAAATGCGGGTGAGTCTCAAATCATTCACCACACTTTTTATGCCTAAGCGTATTTGTAGTATATTAATTCTTAATATAATATGTAATATGTTATCTCTTAGCCAAATGGAGTTACTGGGTTGGTGTGTTTTCTTTTAATAAAGTATACGTTTATGAGTGATTAATAGCTTAAGTTAGCAGATCATGTAGGGTGACCACCTTCAGAGATGAAAAATGACGGACAAGGAGGCACACAGTATGACATAAAATGAGTTGCAGTTCCTAATGGCTTTCCTCTTGCATAAATATACAATTATTCTTTTATTACACACTCTTATTCTATTCACATTTTTTATAGTTGAAAAAATGCTAACTTTTTTCTACAGCATTAATCAAATACTGATTAATTTTTCATAAGAAAAATTCATATTTAACACCTAAGTTATTTCTAGCGGTGCAGTTTATTAATTTTGCAATAAATAATGTGCATTTCATGTTATTTTTTGTACATGTCAAAATATTTAATTTTGGAGTATATTCTGATTTTATCCTCTTAATTTGCCAGTCTTCCCCAACACTATATCTTGAACCATCATAATTCTTGCTAAACTTTGTTGTTTGCCCATAAAATTTACTGAAGTGGAAGCTTTTTACAACTTTAGAGCATAGTCTGCAAATTTAAAGTTTGGTTACACTACTAGTGAACTCTACCCGGGTTCAATCCCCAGTATCAGCATGGAGATATTCTCCTGCTGAGAGACCCAGTCCAGGATGCACTTAGCCTCGTTAGGTCCCTGAGGGCAGATTGAGGAGCTACTTGATGAAAAGTGGCCCCTAGTCAAGAAGACCACATAACCGGCCACTAGGGACCGGGGTGCTGGCCACGTCCCATTTTCAGTACTGCACTCCACTTGTGACACCTGTTCTGGGCAAAGGTGGGGATGCAGCAGTAGGGTGGACCTGGATGGGCTGTTGTGCCATGGGGTTATGTTTACTATAAACTCTACTAACCAGCAGTAAATGCACAAACATTCAGTGATGGACAATGTGAATTGTAAAGTGAATTCCCCGACATAAATAGTTATATCTTATTTGCATTCCATGGCAGGAGGATCTAAGTTCCCCATTTTTTGTGACAGTTTTTGTTTGTACTTCATGGTATGAAGCATAAAATATGGACTAGAAATATGTGTATAGCCAAGGAAGTGGTGTTCTGTGCTTTAATATGTTTGTTGTGGTACCAGGAAAAATTTTAGCACATGTAACAGTACTACTGCATCTTCAAAGATTCTTATACAACAGAATTTTCATTTATTTTACATGTATTTTTTGTAAATTTTCTGCTTTGAACATTATGTATAGGATATAAAATATAATATATATATATATATATATGAAATTTCATGTCATTGCAAAATTATTATGCTTTGCTGGATGAAGAAAAGTTTTATCAGTTTCAATTTAAAGAAGTTGGATGTATGTGCATGAGTATTGAAGATCACTGAAAAGTTGGTTTAAAAAAAAGGACACAAATATTAAAAAATAAAACATATCAAAGGAACAGTTTGGGAGGGGTGGTCACCCTAAGATCATGATATGCCAAAATTAGTGGATTAAGTAGAGAAGATAAGTTTCAGATGGACAAATTCTGATTACTATAAATAATAATCTGCAGTGTGTAAGGGACAATGAAGATCTATTACATTGGTAATCATGACATACGCCCTGCCCATGTTTGGTGTATATGAAAGCAATCTCGCTGTTACTGAAACACAACAACATTTTCTTATGTTTTCTGGTCATCCGTCTCCATAATTATGCAATTTAGATTGACAGTTAATACTTGCAGTGATTTTGGAAAGAATTTATTAGGGATGAGACTAGATACAAAAGTATTTTAATTTGTAATTAGTTTCTCATTATTTAATTGCATAAATTTAACTTGTTTCATTTTCTGGGCATGCTCAAATATTTTAACATCAGATTCAAAAAGCTTTTAAGTTTTCAGTTGGATTGGTAGTTTTGAAGAGTGCTGTACATAGTGATATTCATAGATTCTTGAAAGCAGCTTTATTAATTAATCCTTTATTTTTTTGAGCACAACATTCTAACTTTTGCTCTTTGGAGCACTATTCCAGCCTTTGCATGTGCAAAGCCAGTTCTGATATAATAGGCTGTTACTTGAATCTTTCTTCCTTGTTTCCAATAGTTTCAAAAATTTGGTCAAAGCAACCTTAAGCATATGTGCTGATACAGCTTTCATTCCATAGACATAAAATCGGTTTTACATTTTATTTAGGAGATTAGAATGATTTATGTAAACAGTATTCTATTAGGAAAGTAATGAATTTAAGATTTAACTTAGCAAGTTAACATAAAATGTATCTATAGCAACATGTGTATATGCCGTTTTGAGTGCAATGTATATGCAAGAGCAGAGCATCTTTGTTTCAGTGTCATTGTGCATATTTGGTCATTTGATGTATGCATGGATCTTTGTCATTACTCATATCTGTAAAACATTGGTATAAAAGTTACCACATATATGTCCTATATACCTACTCACTTAAAGTGGTGAAAGTAAAATAAATGTTATCAGTTTATCATTCACTCCAACACCATTTTGTTATCAAGTTCTGTGCATGTGGCAAAGAGCACGCAAACTGTATATTGTCAATAAAACAGCATCTCCTCATATGTTGTATTGTTTTCCATGGAGCCACTAACATAATGCATATGTTATTGTTTTGGTGTTGTATTTTAATGTAAACAGAAAACTGATCATGATCATTGCCCCTAAAGACTTTTCTGAAGAAGAGAAAATGAAGATTATAGAATAAATATGCATTTGCATAAAAAGGAAAATAAATTAAGCCATTTTTATTATTAAAGTACATATAAAACATTGTCTTATGAAGTTATCATTCTTTAAAATTAAAAATCATTCATTTTCAAGATAAAAATGTTGATGATCTTTAATACTTATGTCTTGCTTTAAAACCATACTATCAGACTTGTGTTGAGAGACATACCTCTGCCTAGGTAGCCATGAGGGGTGTGTTAGAAAATAGTAAAACATGTAGGCAAGATTAAAAGCCTTATTGTGCAAATATTAAAACCACTAAATTCACGACTCATTATCTCAGGAACTGCTTAAGATATCAGACTGAAACTTTCACAAAGTATATATGCCACCTTCAAAGTTCAAATTTATTGCAATTATTTTTATAAAACATAACCAATTATCTTATTAACACCAAAGTAGATCCACAATGACAGAGATAGTTTTCACTATCCTAAAATTTAATTTATCTATCTTCTGAGAATATGGATCATGTGTACAGGACAGTTCAAAAGTTGTGCAACATAGGACACCTATGGTGTCAAGTAATGTGTGCATGAGTCAAGTGAACCCATATTTGGATTTACCTACAACAGAATTACAAACAAGTTGAAATACTCAAATAGTATGCAAGCAGTGCAGCTGCAGGGCACGGCAACTCAAGTATTTAATTTCTTTCAGTTTACCACTCCGTGAGTTTGTTATTGTGATTGTCAATTTTTTGTTAAGTCATAAATGATTTACGGATATGACTTTGATTTGCTTGTATTTGTTTCAGTTTGCCATTTTGACAGTCGTTTTGTTTTGTTAAGTTTGTAATTTCAACTAGACTAATATAGTTACCCAATAATTAACATGAATGGCAAATCTTATGTTGCAGCAAATAAGCTCATGTATGAAGTGGCATTTCCGGGTTCCTCAGTTTCCTCTACCACTCATTCCACCAACTGGTCCATCATCACTTTTCCACTCATCAATTATGCCTGCATATATCATCCTCTTCCTCACTATCATACCTGGTGCGGACTGACCACCCACTTCCAGGTCTTCACTCTGTCCGATCCATAGCTTCCTCTGACAGGCATCTGACTCTAAGCACAGACTTGTAAGTCCTAGGGGGTATAAGTTCTACATAAGGGGAGGGTAATCACCAGGTAAAGAACAAGATTTAAAATGTATTTCCAAAATGTTTCCCTATATCACTTTTTCGGTATTTGCACAAATAACAGAGTTGCCATATGTTGCATGACTTTTGAATCACTCTGTATAAGAAAATGTCATTCACAGAAAAACCTATTCTTAGGCAAAATGGAGAAAACAAACCTGCATATATTGAAAAGAAAGAAACTGCATGGTTTAAACACTCAGAAGCTGTCATTCTTAACAGTAGTGCCAACCTGTAGAACAAAACTTCCCCCAAAAATGGATTAAAGTTGACCTCTTTACTCTAAAGTATGTAAGAGTTAAGATTTTTTTTTCTCTAAAGTGGTGCAGAATTCACAGTATAAAATTGTAGATTCAGTAGCATTTCTGAAAGTATTGTACTCTACAGTGATAAAATATATATCAAACTAAATGATAAATGCAAGAGGAAATTGTAGAGGAAAATAATAGGAAAGCTTGCAAATAAGGAAGCAATTAGTTATATTTAAAAAATCAACACACTTTTTGATGTGCTGTATCTGTTTCATATATTTATGTGCTCTGAGAGTATCCAAGGCAAAGTTGTGCTATCTCCCTTCGCTGCAATGGTGCTAAGTCCTAACAGTTATTACCAGGCAACAAAAACTTGGACACCAATGAAACAGGTTAGGTGTAACTAACTATATCATAGCATAAGTTGCCAGAGACAGAAGTGCAGAAGGAGGGAGCAGCAAGTTCGCACAAACAAATGTGAATCTTATGCAACACTCATGTGCTACTCCTCTGTTCATGCTTCAAAATATTTTAAAAATACAGTGGTAATTCTCATGGCGCACTTATTTCGGTTGAACATTTTGTTCGTTCAGATAAATAATTTACATGTATAATTTTTACCCTTAAAATGGGAGATATATTTCTTCCAGAGGTTTTATGCAGATATAAAAGCAAGCACTACTAGCGGTATGTGGTAAAATATAACAATTGATCCTGCAGGAAAATGTTCAGAAGCTGAATTCCTCACTTCAAAACAAAGAGGTTTAGTCTCCATGACCGCATTATATACAGGATGGAAATCAAATAACTGGATTTAGGAATTTAATTGGGAAATCAGTTTTTCTCAGTTACTCTCCCCCCTGTTAACTTTAGAAATGTTTTATTTAAATATTTTTAAAAACATTGAAAAGAAAAGAAAATTCAAAATCAGCAGGTTTATTTGTTGTTTACTTTTAGAAAAAATAAAATTGTCTTTATGGCTAAATGATTAGAACTCTAGCTACCCACAAGTCTGGAGTTCAATTCCCGGCAAGGGCAAGTGATTTTCTTCTTTTTTCTCTTTCTTTCACCAGCATTATTCCCAGTGCTCCATAAAATCTAGAAGTGAGAATGTATTTGTGTGTTTAAAATACTGGTAAAACCAACATTAAGAAAACCTACGGTTTACCAAGTAATGTAATCAGTGATTTCTCAAGTCAAAATCCCTATACAAGTACAGAAGTTAGAGGACTATGCAAATGAAAAATTTAAGTAATAACAATAAGAAGAACAACAAGAACAACAATAAGAACAATAATAATAATGCAACTTTATTAGTTCTTTTCATAATTTTGTTTCATTATCGTGGACCGTGATTCACTGCAAGCTTTTAACAAATGAGAATCATGATATGAAAAGCAGCATATCTGTCATAGAAATTACTAAAGCTCTTAACATGGTATTGAATCTTTGCTGACAGATTAGAATACAATTCTTAACACTGTATTCCTAGTCAGCTTTTAACTGTTATTGCAACAGACTTGTAAGATTTTTCTCTGAAATTAACATGTGGAGAGTATGCGAGAAAATGTATTTTTCAAGTTAAATCGCTATGTTTATTTTGATTTCTATCCTGCATATTTGTCTAATACAGGCACAACTGTATTATAATGAGGAACTGAATTCCATTGTAAAGTCATTAAATGCTAATTTTCACACATCTTAAATGTTAAGCACATGTATAAAAGCTTTGATCTTTATATTGTATTCTGTCAGAACTTCATTCAGGAGGCTTAACAATTGACTTAATGTTTCTTAATTTGTTGATTTTTCCAATAGTATTAAGTTAATGAAGCATCTATTCATGTGAAGATCATCAACCATAAATATTGCTTAAAATAGCTGCTGATAAGGTAACTAATATTATTTCAAAGCCATAAGATGCGCTATGGTTGGAATAGTATGTCACAAATGATTAGCATGTGCAATTGTTTGTAATATTTATTGGCTTTTATGAGAGCATATGCATGACTGAAACTATTGTTATATCAATATAAATGGTGCACCTTGTGGTGTATTTGAATAGGAAGTATTGCTTTGAATAACATTTTAAGTAATGTAAAAGCAAAGAAATGGAGTAAAATGTGATGGAATTGGACACATAATACATGAATATTGGCATAATTATACAAATTTAACAAAGTAGAAGGAATAGTAATTTAGGATAAATATAGGTAGCACCACTTTGCATTGTCAATTGGGAAGTGTAAAACTTGGAATCATGAACTGTGATTTTATTGAATGTTTTGAGAGTAATTATGAGCTACATTCACTTTAGTTTTCAAATCAGTAGAAACTGCAGGTTAATATTTGGAAAGCAATGCAAATTAAGAGACCTATATGTGGCAAGGAGGAGTTAGTGATTGACTAAGTATACAGTTATAGTCAAATTTACAGATAATATAATGCAGCGATGTCCAACATTTGCAAAAGAGGGGAGGTTGGATTTACCTCCTTCAACTTTATGTGGACCATGCCACTCTTTAGCACTCAGATGTGCATTGTGTTGCAGTGGCTGTCTTGTTTTATGTATGTTGCATTTTATTTACGAAAGGACTTTCAAATCATATACGATAAACATCTGTTCATTAATGACTTCTTTGGTACCGCCTATGATTAAATCTATCAATATTTGGCAACAGAGTCAAACAGCATAGTGTTAGAAGATACACCAAGTGATTGTCACATAACCTTTTGCAATATAGACTTTAAATATAGTTCAGTTTGAAGAAACTCTGCTCAGAAATATATGTGGAGCTATACTCGTTCTTGTACAAACTATTCCTGCAAATCTTTATTTCTCTATCTGCTTCATGTTAATAGATATAAACATTTGTAGAAATTATCTTAATGCTAATTTTCTTGTAGGTGCAAGGGGACTAGGGTAATGCAGTAGGCTTTAAGTGATAGTCAAATTATTAAGAGCTGGTTGCTATCGATGTCTTTGAAATTCTATTCTCTTTGTAAGGCCAAGAGATGAAAAAATGAATAACATATTTCTGTTTGAGAAAAGTGTATTGGCAAATTCAAACAAATAATGAAGAATATTGCGTAAATGGTTTACTCAAAAGAAAATGAAACTATTTCCCATAAATTGTGTTTTAATGAGATCCACGTTTTATATTTAGTAAGATTTTGTATATCTCTTACTGTTTACTATTTATGCAAAAGAATAAAGGGTCTCCTGAGGACATTCAAGGTATGGCTCAGAAACAGCCATGGAATCACTTGTTTGTGCCCGTCACTGGATACTGACTGGTTGTCATTTTATACGCCACAGCCACTACCCTCTGACTGAAAGAGGAGGTGGGGTTGTAGCTGATAATTACATTAGCATCTCCAAAGGGACAGGGTTGGACATCGCTGATATGTTTCCAAAAGAATACATGAAATATCAGGATTTGAAAGCACCAATAAAAAAAGGCATTTCACTACTTCAGAATACTCCATTTTTATGCTTGCATGTTTAATAGTAAAGCTAGTATGTAACAAAATTATTTTGAAATAAAAGCATGTCAGTGGCTATTTAAGATTTGAAATGAATGTGAAATATAGGTACTTAAAGAGAAAACTCCCTTCATTCAGCAATAACATTTTAAAATGCATTTTAATTTACCATAATTGAGAAAGTTAAATAGCTTGCATTAAAATATTTTCATTGCTCTAAAACAGATATGCAATTAATATATTTGTAGATTAGTGAACTGTAAACCATGCACTAACTAAATATATATCAAAGGGTCAAAAAACATAAGCAAATGGAATGGTGGGTGAACTTTGTGTTCTTATTCAATTTTTAGGCTATTTCTATGCTTTTAGATAATTAATGAGTAGGAATTGGATTTAAACAGATTTATTTGCTGTAATCCAGTAGAACAAATGCATTTAGTTTCAAGGAATGTAGATATTTTTGTTTGCTAAATGCAACAATTCTTCTGCACAGTTGAATTATCTGATCTTGCATCTTGAATGAAATGATTCACAATTATAAGAGAAGGAACACAAAGAATACTTACTGTTCTGAAAAGTAAACTTTGATCTAATGCAACTCACTTGTTTCTCCTATCTAACAGGGCTCAACGATTCTTAGCAAAAGTCAAGTTCGACACACGGTGGGCACAGGTTTTACATTTTTGTAGGTTTCTAGGTGACTGCGTGCATGACAGCCTTGTGCAGATGCTGGACCTCATGAGGAACATCTCAACTAAATGCTGAAGAATTCCATCCACATCTAATTATATGGTGCAGTTATTGGGATTCTTCAGCATTGAAATAGTGGCTTAGATTATAGCTTAACTATGCAATAAAAACATTTCTTTGCACCTGATGTTACCACAATGAGTTGAGCATATAGAGAGAAAACTCATTTCATCTTGAATATGCATGTATTTATACTTGAAAAGCATTCATTGCTACAAAGATGTTAACAAATTTAGACCAAAACATAAATCAAGAGTGCTTTTAGAGTTGTAAAAGTTTTAGACATAGTCTGTAGCTGGTCCAATGGAAATTGTTTTGTCACAGGGAAGCATGGTGTTATGGGATATTCATAATCCCTTAAATTCAAAACCAAGATTTCCCATAAAAATAATACAATAATCTCATATATTCAGCACAGAAGATGAAAATGGTGTCCTTGAACCACCATGCATTTCTCACACCTTTTAAGAAAATTTGCATCAACATTCATTAATTCTTCTTGGCCAAGTGAATAAAACCATGCTTCATACATAAACAAGGAGAAGAAAAACAAATTCAGGTCAATAAAGTGATTATTAGCATTTCCCAGTGACCCATTACAGCAATTAACTAAACTCGCAACATTGTGTGATTGTGTTTCCTCAACTACAGTTATCTTAAAGGGTTTTCACTTTAGAAGTTTAGTGGCATTCCAAGCCTAAGCTTGCAAAATTCCTGATTCCTGTGCAAAGTATCTCAGAGATTTCTTTGATTTTATTTCCAAGTTTCCTCTGAAAGAAAAAGGTGATTTAACCAGTCCTGATTCCACCTCTGAAATATTGCCCACACACGGCTTGTGTGTTTAAAACACCCTATGTTATCTGTACTGTTTTTCTGATTATTACAGTGGACTCCCAAAATAACACAGTTCTTGGGGGACATGTTGTAACCCTGCATTATAACAGTTCTGTGCTATATCAAAAAATGAGCTTAGAAGCAACAAAAATCGACCCGTGGAGGTGGTGGGAGACATTCTTACAATAATAAATTACAGTACATTATAAAGTATGTAATGTATATAACTTTTAAATGCAATTACACACAAAAGTGATGCTAGGGCTGCACCCCAGTCCTGTAACCGATCTTAAGTTATACAGTACATACAATTACAGTATACCCATTTTACACTAACCTAATTTTGCATTGTCTTAAAAAATCAGTAAGTTTTGTTTCGTAGCATAATTCACGAGGTTCTTTCTTTTTTTTTTCCCCTCCACATATTGTTTGATTGTAGCAAGATGGAGATGAATACTGTTCAATTCATTTATTTCCTCCATACACAGAATCATCTTGTTTATGGTACTTATCACTTCACTAACATGCAGAATATCTTCTTGCCTCGTTACTTTGGGAAATTCTTAGCAATGTAGTGGCCAAGGTGCTAGAAATACAGTGGCCACAGTGGCCAAGGTCCATGCTAAGGGTAGTAAAAAGTATATTCCAGTATGCTCTTTGAAGAAAATTTTAAAGTCAACTTTCAAAAATAAAAAATAAATAAAAGTACAATATACTTTTGGGGGACATACTTTCCCCTGTTTTAAACCAAAATGCACAGTATATCAGACCATGCTATTTTGGGCTTCCACTGTATGTAGTATTTCCATGTATTGTTAACTTTGTACAGAAACTACCTGTGTTCAGGATGGTCTTTAACAGCAACCAAGAAGAAGTGGTGATAGGGGCAACAGTGTAGTTATAATACACATTTTTTTTTTAATCTCTAAATTATGTTTATAATTACAATTATTATTTACTTTTAGGGGCACCTTAGTAGCACATTTGTGGATTTAATTCTTCACCTTTTTATAAAAGCAAGATAGATTCTAGTGAAGATGTCTTGCTGCTCAAATGTAAAATACAAGGATCATTAATTTAATTTTTGGAAAAGCTAGCAGTGGTAACCTCCAAATAACCACCATATTGCAACAGAATCACACAAAATGTGATGTCCGTTTACTTTTCTAACCCCTTATTTTCCTCTAAATCTTACTACAAATGCACACTTTCCTTCTCGTTGCTAACACAGTTTATACTCTTCTCTACGATTAAAATTCACAATTGTTCTTCTGATAATTTTTCTCTGTCTTTCTCCAGTTTCACTATCTCTTATATCTTTACTATTATGATACAATCACTTGACGACACATACGTACCCGCTGACAGGCTGGCCAACTCACTCTCATAACTAAAACTAACTGTACACATGACTTAAACAACTACCTTAAACTACTCACTCTAACTCTGACACCAAAAACTAACTAAAAACTGAACTGAGCTGCTCACAGTCTGTTCTATTTATACTGGAGCTGGCGTGACGTAACCTCCTTTGAGTGCTTTCCATGCACACGTGTACAATGACTCATAAGAAAGCGAGAACCTATTAGACACTACGATGTTATCACACTGTTTGATTGCATACACAGAGTCAATAGCTGTCCTGTAGTCTCGGACCTCTTTTATATTTTGCCATCATTACGGTCACACACATACATAGCTGCTCGCCATATCCTAGGTCATCCGGCCTCCTCTTATCCATAAATTGTTGAACGACCCAATGTCACAATATTTTCTAAAAGCAGTTGATGTATGTGCCCCATGTCATCCATAAATCATTACCGCTAAGCTTTCTATGATTGTGGTAGTGATGGTTCATCAAGGTCTCACTTTGTTTTCCAGAGACATCCTCCAACAAACCACTAGTTAAATTGCTCCCTGTAAATGCTCCAGTAACTGAACTCCTGTAATTTTTTCTTCTTTTTCTTCTTCGTTCTTCTTAGTCTGTTCCTCACCTATCTTGTGGCATAGAGGTTTGGCAGACTATGTTGTGTCTGCTGCTTTCCTCTTGGCATCCCTTATGTTTATTCCTCTTCTCCTCTAAGTTATTTTCCCACTTTGTTCTAGGACATCCTCATTGCTGTTTACTGGTATGATGTGCTTCCCACATAAGATGTAGGTAATGGGTATCAGGCATCCTTATCATATGCCCACAGCAGCAGAGCTATATTGCTCTTATTTCTTCTTCTAAAGGATATATGTTTAATGTTGCCCTTATATTCTGGTTATGTACTTGGTCTATGTGTGTCTTATTCTCCATCTTCCTTAAATATCTCATATCTGCTGCCTGCAGCCTACTTTGATGTCGGGTGTTGAGAGTCCAAGACTTCGAAGTCTGAGTTAATGTGGGGAGATATATTGAGTGATAGACTGTCATTTTAGTTATCTTATTAATTTCTCTTTTTCCAGTTAATCCTCTGTTAATGGCATAAAATAACCTGCTGAAGCTGTTCTTTGATTGATCTCTAGATCATATTTTCCATCTTGAGTAATCATTGCTGGTTTCTGAGTCTGATGATGTGGTGATTTGGTTTACGTGCAATTACTATGGTTTTTGTTTTCTCAGCACTGATGACCATACCTCTTCTGCTCAGTTCCTTTTGCCACACATTCAAGTTGGCTTGAAGATTTCTGGCTAAGTTAGCCACTAGGATTATATCATTGACAAATCTGCACTAACTCCAACTTCCATCTGCTAAGAGTAAAAGGTTTTATGTATCTCTTACACTCCTTTATTATATCCTCAATCAGTATAATAAAGAGGTAAGATATGTCTACCTGCCTCACTCCTGCAGTAGCTCTGAATTCCTCAGAAACCCTTCCCGATGTTCGTACTTGATTTCTTCAGGTTTTGTAGAAACTTTTGATAGCTTCCAACAAATTTGTCTCAATGCTCCACTTCTCAAGGATGTTCCGCATCTCTTCTCAGGGCACCTTATCAAAGGCTTTCTCTAAGTCCAAATAACCCATATGTGCCTTTGCACCATGCTTGATTATTTTCTAACTTCTATAATCTCACTTCATAATCATAAAAGTTAAATAGCTCCATGTTAATAGATAGTGAGCAGAAGATAATTGACTTTTTGTTGCTGCCCACATGAAACTTCTATCTCTTCCATTTCCAGAAATAGGATAAGATAAAAAGGAGATATTTGTGGTGGAAGTTTTAGGTCACTCACCATGCATTTATTACATCATGTATCAAGAAACTTTAAGCTCTGTGTTTGAAACAATTGCTCATGGCTATGGTGTTCACTTGTTTACTGTTTGTTTTTAAATTCGGACACAGACATACACACTTTCTTTCATACTTCCAGTCTCTAGGGAGCATAAGGAATAACCTGGCTAGAGAAAATCTACTCCACCCTTCAGTTGAGAATCAAACCAATGATCTCTGGATATGGAGGTTAGCACGGTAACCACCAGACCACAAAGGCAGTTAGAAGAACTTATTGATGCATACATTAACTTGGGTTATAAAACATTGGATCTACTTTGCTTGATGCTGTTGTGCCTATTGTATCAACACAACATATCCTTTGTAGTTTTTATGTGGTAACATACGGCCTTGAGAAACTTTCATAAAATTCTTTTAAACAGCTTGTCTATAACAATAATTGTATCCTGGTGCTGTTTCTTTTTCGAAAAGAAAGAGACAATGCAAAGAGAAATGTTTTATTGCCTAGTGACTTTGCATGATGTTATTGGTTTATATTATGGCAGAAGTTGAGTTATTGGTTCCACATGATGGACAAACGGACTAGAGTAAGCACGCTGGCATGTGTTACGCTTGCAAGTTGCTGGTTTATCATAGACAGAAGCAACCTTTCACATTCTTTACATGCATATTAAAGTAATAAATTAATAAAGACATTGATAAAAACACCATGATATAGATAAATGAGCAGTTATTATTATTTTCTTTGTGGAACATCAATCATTTTCATCTTCCAAGAGCCTAAGGTGGGCAAAGATTCACTGTATGACCTTGTATTCTTTATCTATGTCTATCAGAGGCAGAGGGTCACATAACGAAAACATATTAGTACTCAGAGGTCCCTCAGTCATTTCAAAAATGAAGAGCCATGCATTTCAACATTCAAATGTATTGACATGACCCTTACCTTGGCTAGTACAAGATGTATAATTCCTTGTGTCAGGCAGATTGAATTTTTTTTTTAAGTTCTATAATGTTTAAACTTTTAATATTTATATATCTTTCTCAACCAATGTCCAGAATTTCAATTTTCTGTAGGTTTACTTACAAAGCTATTAAATATTGTATAAAACTTTCATTCAGGATATTAATAAACCTTTGTCCTTACTTACTCTTGCTTTTCAGAATATTTTAATAAAAACTAATGTATTCATTAAAATTAAGAGCATTTTAGCCAAATATTATATGTAATCAAATATAATACCTATGTTTATTAATTTGCCTATTGAGCGCAAACTTTTCTATTCAAACTGGACCAGAATTCTTGCACAAGGAGAAATTTACATCTAAAAATATCTATAGGGAGAAATATAAAGGTATCATACATTCAAAGTCCAAAGCTTTGTCCATTTAAAAATAAATTATAGTATGCAAAAAATATCTCATATACTGTATATTGTAAATTAATTTTTTAATTTTACCATTTTGGGCCAATAATTCAGTCCCTTTATCACTTAAATGAAGAGAAAATGAGCACTCCATCATGAGCATACATTTTTATGGAACTAATGTAAATGATGCAGTGGATACACGATGGTTAACAGTAATAAGTATTTCCATCATTTACTTCATTTAGATCCTTCGTTATTCAGGAAAATCATACACTTATAATTTATCAAGAATCCATGGAAAAAAGATCTACATTAATGAACATTTCTGTTACCTGAAGAAAAAATGGTGATGTTTATCTTAATTACTTATATGTGCAAGAACCATTAGTAAAATAAGATCTGTTTTGTTAAAAAGTGGAAAATGGAATGTACCCCAACATTTTAATATCTTTGCTGCACACAAAAAGTATTAATTTTTTTATTAATGCACACGGAAATGTTGACATCTTTTTATACCTGGCTATTTCCCTTATTCCAACAGTCTGCTGGCAGTCCAACAGGTAGTCATTTCTTCCAGACATTTTTCTGTGCCAAAGACAAATTTTGAAAACATTTTAGAGTATAGAGTATAATTTCACAATATGGAGGAACTTCATGAGGGGGGTGGGGCGGGGGGGGGGGGGGGAATGGGTACAAAATTGACACATAAAATTAGGGATTATTTCAGATGAGGAATAGTGTGGTAATGATTTGCTGACAAATGAAGTGTGGTGCTCTGTCCTTTTACGTCCAGCATAGCCTCATTCATACCACCTTTGATACAGGAAGATTTTTGCTGGAAACAATTGCATGTTGGCTAAATGGACTGCTGGCAGATCACACTTGTGCTATGCATCATAAGTTTGGCAGAAAAATAAACCTTTATTATATTGGAATATTAACACTATGTTAATAACAAAACAGATCAGAATTAATCACAATTTATTTGGTATGTTGTATTTCAACCAGATACCTTATGTCATACATTTTATTTGCAATATTCCCAAATAATAAGAAAAATTCTGTCTCTGTTAGACAGTTTCATTAATCTTTGGATTTCTTTAATTGTGCATCCAGCAATTTGCAACCATTTTTTATGTTCAGCATATTATTTTCAAGCTTTTTATGCAGACTTTAGGCAGCTGTTACCATGAGCAAATACTGCCTATATGTTAGAAGAGGTTTTGAAAAAATTGCATATATGCAGATTACATATTTTAATATCTCAAATTGTTAAAGCATGAAGAATTAGATTTTGTGAATTAGTGAGATTAATACATTTTTAAGAGAATTACCGTTACTTTGTAATGTTATATTAGTTCATTCCAAGTGAGAATCAGTTTGGATCTTAGGGTGTTTGAAGGTATTAGTTCTAATCAACAGGACCTCATAGTACCAGCAATAGCACCATTAATGCATTGCACTTAGAACAGTAATTAAATACATAGGTATATAAAGAGCAAACAGCACTGGTAGAATCCAGTTTTAACACAATTTTATTCCCCAAGGGAAAATAAATGAGTACAGAGATAAATAAATTTTTAGCACTACACTTAATTTTCTCAGCACAGAATACACAAGCTCCCTTAAACAATTAGCCAGGCAAAAGTGAAGGGCTACTCCATTTGGAATCCTGTTCTTGTTTTTACCATGTACTGTGTAAGATTGGAAGTTTGAAAATGCTTAGGCATCCAGGAAAATTAATTAATTAATTAAAACTTACAAAACACTTCTTACTCCTGGCTGATTGACTGAGGGAAACTATATCTCAAGAAGTTATTTCACGTAGGAGTAGTTTTGTTTCACAGTAAGATAACCAGGGTTAAACTAAATTAGATAAGCACAATAGATATCTACACATTCACATGCAAACATTTGAAGGAACTTCCCAGCAATTACACCCAAATGTGTTCCATTAACAAACCACTTAGATCAGAAGGCACATCACTAGTTATAGTTATTGAATAATAGTAACACTAGCATTAGTGTCAATCCAATTTATCAAATAAAAGTAATCTTATTCTTCTTTGAACATGAATAAATTCAAATGTACGTAAGTTAAGTTAATATTCTGACATTGCAAGTTGGAAGAATTTAAGTTGACTTGGCCCACTTTCTTATAATATTGTAGACCCACATTAATTCAATATTAAATGTTGTTGGTTGGTATCAAATGTTGTGCAGTTGGCAATGAAGTCATTTACTCCCTTGTACTCCAGCAAATACTTTTTTTAAGCAGCTTTTTGGCCCCAGATTATTTAAGAAAATCTACTACTTAGACTGAATTTTAATTAAGTGTACTACAAACTCTTGTAAGTCCTAGGAGGTGTCAGTCCTCCATACGGTGAGGGTAATCAGATAAGAACAAGAAATATTACAAATTTAAAACTTGGTCTTATCAATAAATTACATCTTATATGTGAAACTTAATTGTTTAAACAGGATAAAGGTATCTTTAAAAAACACTGCAGTTGATGGAGTGTGATTAAATTGATGGAAAACTTTAATAGTAAATATTGATTTAACAAAAAGGTCCTCTCATGTACACATCTCAAATTAATTCCATACACAGAGGGAGAGAGTTTGTCAATGAAAATTGAATTTTTTTTTAATGCCTTCATCTTCAATATCTCTTAAATTTTAGATCCCCAAATTTCACTTTAGCTACAGGGGTTGATTGCCAATCCTAAAGAAGAAAAATTCACAATGAATTTAAATTATACACATGATACATAAGCAAGGAATCTTCAAAATACTCTTCTTTTACTATATCTAGCAACGCCATTTATTGTCAGTTTCTTTTAGATATAACATTTTCATATTCTTATATTCCTAATAACAAATTTAATAAACAAGCACATCAATATTATATTTTACCCAATTGTTGAACCCCTTGCTTAGATTATGCATGTAAAGTTTTGTTCAGTTTTAATAATTGTTATTCATGGTATGCGTAGGTACATGTGTAGAGTAAATAAAATCTTTAAAAAATCTTCAAATCTACAAAAATTACATTTAAAAAGTTAATATACCTATATTTGCAGTACAACAAAAAAAGAAAGTGACAGGTAGCAGTTATTAAGTCATTATTAATACAGAAACAAGAGCAATTTCCTTCAAAGTGGTGTAACTTCATTGACATTCCCTCTTTAAAGTTTTCTAACTGAAACTTTGGTCTGTAAAAGCATGTTTTTCAATCCCTTGAAATTTGCTTAATGGGGGTCTACTCTGTATATTGTGGCATATTGCCGTACATTAGTTGAGTACACTGATTTATATTAAGATTTCCATATTTATTAAACTGCCAAATGCCAACTGTTATGGTAAGATTTGACTGTTACATTTTGTCTGATATGAAAGGCAAATAATAATTAATAATTTCATATGTTTTACCATTGCTAATTTCATGCTATTGCTAGCATTTAGTTTTGCACATGCCTATATTTTCATTTTACTAATACATTATATTTTTTGAAATAGCAATGCAGAAACATTATGAACTGTGTCAGGCCTATAATTCTCATTTTGGACAAAACATTCAAATAAATAATAGAGCTACATACCAAAATATTTATCCTTTAGATCATCTTAAATAATTCTATAGAATTTCTTAACCTGGAATCTTTGATAGTTTCAGAAGGTTTCCTCAGCTGTACTATCTTTTGCTGCAGAATATTATTATTCAATAAATGAAGATTATTTTGCTACAGATCTAAAAAAAAGCACTAATAATATAAATGTGGACAAGGAAATTGTCCTGTTAGTTTTCCGAAGAAAATACAAATTAATGTTTACTCAAGCGTAATCAAAGTCTAATATGACTATAATATGCATTAATTACAGAAAACCTCTATTACAAAGAAGGAGGTCGTTTCAAACAAGGATGTTCCACATAATATGGGCAAGAAAGATGTTATCCGTGCTTCTGATTTCAACTTCCTCATGGTGCTTGGAAAGGGCAGCTTTGGCAAGGTAAGCTTCTCCAGCAAAATGCACTGGTATTTTACTGTGCTTGTAAAAACTGTAAATTGTCCATAATATGTGACAAAAGTGCTTAACTTCAACATAGCCATTCAGAATCCAAAGACATTCTAATGTAGAATTAGTTTTTCTAAAACTCTTATGTGTATCAGCCTTACAATTATTTCAACTTGTTAGTGATTTGCAGGACATATTTAAACAGAATATCTCTGTAAAAGCAAGCAACATTTAAATATCTATCTGTTTTTTTATTCTTATTCTTGTACTTTCCACTTTCATGCTTTTGTTTTCTAAATCTCAGCCAAAATGTTGACTTAAATGGTCTTCTACAATTTAGCAATTTCAGCTTCAAGTCAATTTTTCTTGGTTCATTTTACTTTCTCTGCTCCTCATGTAATAATAATAATAAGAAATGCACCACTATGATACTAGGCAGAAGCAAGATCTCCATAAAAACACATATAATACAAAATTGATAATGAAAGATCCATACGTTGCAGGAGCCCATTTTTACAACAAATTATCCAAGCACCTAAAAATGTACAAGAGTAATGTATTTAAGAACAAATTAAGAGAATTCCTAATGGTAAAAGCTCTATATTCAATTGAAAATTTTTAACCTAGTATGACTGAAAAATGTATGTGTAATTTGTAAATAAATATAAATTGTAACTCATTTTTGTAATTGTAACTTTGACTATTTCAATTGTAACTAACTTTTATAATTTTATAATTGTAACTTTGACTTGGTCTACACCTATGTAAATTGGTATATGGACTCAAATAAATATTATTATATCATCATCATCACCATCACCACCATCATCATCATCATCATCATCATTATCGTCATTGTTGTTCTTGTTCTTGATGTTGTTGTCATCATCATCATTATTAGTGTCACTGCCTGTGCCACATGTAGTAAAATCGAATGTTAAACACAACCCCAAAAAAATTTAAAAATGAAAGGTTTAATGAATATCAAACTATGAATTTAAGATAAGCTTCCCAAGCTAGCCTATATATGGAAAATGTTTAGTATTTTTTATATTCTCAAATATGGCACTTAACAATTTGGATTAAAATATTGTGTGATTAAGAGGTTTGTATATCTTGATTTTATAGTGAATAGCCTATGAAGTTCTCTTCAAGCTCATTGACTTTCGTGTAACTAGTAAACTGTAAGAGATAAACAAAATCTTACTTCAAAAAAGGTATAGATCTTGTTAAAAGTACACAACACATTTCTGTGACACAAACCATTTCCGAAATGCTCTTTGTTATTAGTTTGAATTTTTGAATACTTGTATCACTTCTTTCAAATGACAAATTGCTATTCAGCTTTTGTCAGGGTCATACAAAGGGTATGAAATTTCAAAGCCATTAGGCACCAATCCATTTTTAAAAGTCTGACTTTTGTTATAACCAAATGAATCCTAAAATAACAACAAATTAGAAACTAAAAGCTTCACTTATCTTAATAATATTGCAATATTATTTGTTCTTATTTTAGATTCTGTTGCTTCACTGTTAATAGCTTCAAAATTTCCTTAACTAATGAATCCTCATGCCTAGAGCAAAATGTGTAAGTTTGTAATGAGAGTTTATCTCAATTAATAAGTATACCAGGTGGAAGGGAAGTCATTACATTAATTTAAACCCTGGTAGATCTCAGTATTTGGAACACATTTTGTATGTATGTTTTTGTCTCTGGCCATTTCCTATAGAGATATTTTAGTTTTGTCGAAAACAAGCTGACAACACTGCACATTGTATGGGTGTCACTTTCCTTAGCTCAGTACATAAACAAACACTGTAGTGTACATAAACCTATACCATGCCTTGTCCTTCAATGTTTACTGTGTGAGTGTAGGCCAATCACAAGCATTATCTATCAAAACATTAAATGAAGTGAAAGTGCCTGACCTGTTTACATTCACAAACCAGGTCAATTCCGTGACCAACCTCAACACAACATTATCAACTTAACTTATGTCTGAAAAAGCTGCTCTGAGTATTCCTACAGTTCCTTTAAGTGCTTAATTATTTTGAAACCCTGCATGAGGTCCCATAATTACTAATGAAGCTATGTCAGAAATAAGTCACTCTATGCATATTACAAGTAACAAACTGTTACCTATGTATATTCTTGTGGAATTACACATCCAATTTGGAACAAAAACCATTAATTTTTTTAAGTCAGCTGATCAAAGAACAAAATGCCATTACACTTTTTTGTTTTTAATGCTTCTATGAAGCACATATTAGAAGGGATGTAATGACTTCCCTTCCACCCTGTATAGAAGAATAAGCTTTTATAAGAATAGTTCGAAGAGTTAGTCGAGAAAGGTATAAGAATGCATTATAATTTTCTTTTTCCACTATTTTAAATGCTCATTATACCACAGATTTAATGTACATGCTTGACATTTTTAAGAGAGCTTCAGGCAATAATAGTTTATAATTGTGTATTTTAAAAGAAATATAAGGCAAGATTTGAAGCTTTCACGGCGAACGTTATGGATCAAGGCTTCACGGGTGATCAGCCGTGTTAGATTTATTAAGGTCAAGCTTTTGGCCATTGTAGACTCCATGGCCATCTTCAGGAAAGATGGCCATGGAGTCTACAATGGCCGAAAGCTCAACCTTTATAAATCTAACACGGCTGATCACCCGTGAAGCCTTGATCCAAATATAAGGCAGTTTATTACACTATATTATGGGCCATGGGCCATATGGCACTTACTTAAAATGTTTTAATATCATCAACTCTGAAATGTGCACCAGATGCAATACAGAAGATACTCCTGAGGATGTAATGTTTAACTGTCAGAAATACAGTGAAATAGCACAATCTAACAGGGAAAAGCTCATGCACCTCACTTTATCGGAAATGGTCAGGAATAAGGAAAATCTAAATACTTTAAATGAGTTAGTGACTCAAATCAGTATAGCAGAAAGATCTTTAAGACAAACTGAACAAGAAAGAAATCTAAGAAATTTTTATAGACCTCCAGCGACTGTTGTACCATCACCCCATCGATCGTTAAGATTGTCAAATCAATCTAACCGAAACCAAGTGCCTCAAACTTCTGAGCCTGTTCTACCAAGAACAATTACATAGAACAGAAGAAGATTTCATTGGATCACTGGACGATAACTGTAAGCAGAAAGGAGAAGAACGAGGCCAAAACGACAGCCTGATGAGACTTGGACAGCCTACCAGAGATGAATAGCAGCGGCTAGGGAACAATAAATTGCATGAATACTATGAGATCCCATATAACTTTAAAATATCACTAATTTTCCTTGTTTTTATTTAGTTTAATTTAGGTTAGTAACTTCTGGACATTCTATTGTGAACAAATTGTAATAAATAAGTTTAAATAAATCAAAATATCCGCACACTACGTCCAGATATAAGAAATTAGGTATCTGGATATAGCTGGCAGATATTTTTTTTTTTTTCTTTCTTTCTTTCTTTTTTTTTCTTTCTTTCTTTCTTTCTTTTTTTTTTTTTTTTTTTTTTTTTTTTTTTTTTTTTTTTTTTTTTTTAGCAATTAAATATTTGCCTAGTTGAAGTTGGAAAAATTTAATAACACAAAATAATATTTTTTCTAGTACACTTATTAAAATTAATCAGTGCTTAAGGAAAATTTCTTTATATTGATTTGTAAATTGAACATAAAATTGCAGTACAAAGGTCAAGCAGCATTTTGTACTACCATTCAAAAGAGGCTAATTATAAATAAAAAAATCTGATGTGTTGCACTCACATGACTTTCTCTACTCTTGTACTAACCATTTTTACAAACTCTTATTCCTATATCTTCTTTGTGTTACTTGAGATAAACTTTGCAGAAATTATCTTATATTAATTACCTTATATGGGAATACAGTAGACTTCGAGCGATAGTCAAATCTTTTAAAGCTTTGAGATCCTGTTGCACATAAAAAAATGAAGAATGATGTTGCATTTCACGAAAATTTCTGTTTTCTGAAACTGACACAAATAACAAGGAATATCTCCGAAATGGTTCACTCTACAAAAAAGTTTATTCAGACATAAGTTGTGTGTTTTAGCGAGATCTACATTTTTTGTAAAGTAAGATTTTGTCTGATCTCTTACAGTTTACGAGTTATTCAAAAGTCATCCAGAGTAAACAGGACTTCATTGACTATAGCCAGAAAATTCAAAATATACATTTCATTTATCATAAAAATATCTCAAACATGTAATTTTAATCAAAATCCTTAGAGCCATTTTCAAGAAAATCAAAATTTTTAAACAATTTTACATATAAAGGGTAGTTTAGGGTGGGACTATTTTCTTCAAACTCTTTGTGTTGTATCCTTGAAAGACATTAAACTTAAATATCAACTTTGGTTTTTAACCGACTTTTTGTTTTTGAGTTATGCTAAAGGGAAGTAATCGGCATTGCAACAATCCTAGGTTGTGATTGCTTTATAAGGGCCATATAAGATAATTGCTTGTATCAACCACATGGCATATCACATTCAGCTGATAGTAGTTCATCTTCATTGCCATGCTGCATACTGCAAAAAGAACAACTATGAGAAGGGCGCCAAAGCATCAATTGGATGGCACCAACTGACTGCCATGAAACAGATGCAGAGATAAGTAGTGCTCTTGCCCAGCATAAACTTCAGAAATACTTGAGAGATAACCAGAACCTTCTGGGAGTTTCCCTTTTCTACACCTCAAATATTCTAGAATTCTGAAAAATTCAAGTTGCTATACAAGCGAGCATCCTCGTGAGTGAGTAGATAAGTTATTGAGTTTGTTGAGCACATTTCAGATGTGACAAAAAGTGCTGTTCTACAAGCGAATTTGTAATGACTATTGTGATGTACAGTGCCATGGCAAGAAATTAGAGAGAACCTGCGTTTGATTCCCCAGCAAGTAAAGTGGAAAACAGAAGGCTGATTTGCAAGTGTTCCATTGTGTGGCTAGATCATGAAGAAAAATAAAGTCATAAAAGTTTAACTAGATCATTTAGTAAAATGATGGTTAGAACTTAGTGAAGTAAGAGTGAAAACTAGACAAAGCTACAATATGATTTATATGCAGTATATTTGCACAACTTTTCCTATCCACAAATATACCTTATATTTTATTGTGCTTATACAAAAAACCTGTTCTTTTATGCATTATGCTATTTGTGATGCCTGATTTCAAATTTAGCAATAAGTGCTTTATTACATTTAACATTGTAATCAAATTGTTTAATCAAATGTATGGAGAAATAAAATAAAAGTCATACTTATGAGCTGTTGCAAAAGAAAAAAATCTGATGTGTTGCACTCACATGACTTTCTTTACTCTTGTACTAACCATTCTTACAAACTCTTCTTCCTATATCTTCTTCGTGTTAGTTGAGATAAATATTTGTACAAATTATCTTATTACATATTTCCTTGTAGGTGCAGGGGGAATATTACAATACAATAGGCTTTGAGTGATAATCAAATCCTTTAAAGCTTTTAGATTCCATTCTCTTTGCATGCTTAATATATAAAAAATGAACAATGTTCCATTTCACGAAAGTTTTAAGTTTTCCAAAACTGACACATGACAAGGAATATTTCCGAAATGGTTCACTCTACAAAAAAATATATTCAGACATAAATTGTGTGTTTTAGCAAGATCTACATTTTTTGTAGAGTAAGATTTTGTCTATCTCTTATGGTTTACGAGTTATTCAGAGTAAACAAGACTACATAGGCTATAGCCAGAAAATTCAAAATATACATTTCATTTGTCATACAAATATCTTAAACATATGTCATTTCAATCAAAATCATTAGCCATTTTAAAGAAAATCAAACTCTTTGTGTTGCATTCTTGAAAGATATTAAACTTAAATACCAACTTTGGTTTTTAACCAACTTTTCATTTTTGAGTTATGCTATCCACAGACTGATAGTCAGACCCACGGACCTTTTTCTAAAAATACTTTCCTTTTTTATTCAGGGGGTCTCAAAATATATATTTCTGGTGAAATCTTGACATTGAATTTTTGGGTGGAATACAATACTTCCTTTACTTACCAGTAGAGCAAGTAAAAAAAAAACGGGGTTGTAATCAAATTGTTCAATCAGTACTTAGTTCTCCATACATTTGAAGTCATACATATGAGTTGTTGCAAAATAGACAAAAAAAGGATTGCAACTTTCAAAAGATTCTATCTGTTAGTGTACACTTCAAAGTTGTATTTATATGTCCCACTGTATGTATTGACTATGAAATATTTTATATTTATTGAATTTTTCCTAATTTTAGGTAATGCTGGCTGAGAGAAAAGGCACAGATGAACTGTATGCCATCAAAATACTGAAGAAAGACATTATCATTCAGGATGATGATGTAGAATGTACTATGGTAGAAAAACGAGTACTTGCACTGGCTTCAAAACCCCCATTCCTTGTACAACTCCATTCATGTTTTCAGACTATGGTAAGTGAATTTGTTACATTCTAGTTCATTGGCATGTTTTTGTTTTCCTGTTCCTTTTTTTCTAAATATTTTTATGGAATGCTTGTTTATATACTTTCTTACTTTTAGTTGAGTAGGTTTTCAGTATGTTAATGAAAATATCCATGATTTCGTTAAGAAACTTTAAAGCTTTCAATTACATTGAAATGGCCTCAGGTAAACCAAAAAAATAATTTTCACAATCATGCAAATATCTAAACAGACCATAAATTCAATTACCTGCTCTTCCACACACTAGTCGTATGTAGGACAAGGTTGAAAAGGGTAGAATGAGACTGAAAAATTCAATGCCATAGCCAGGATTTGAACTACAGGTTCTCCCAGTCTCTGTCTGGCTGCTCTAACCACTGAGCTACCATGGCAACCTGTCCACATGACATTGAATTCTCCAACTTGCTTGCATTTTTCCAGTAAACCACACAAGGAGATCTCAAATTATATGGGATAACATACCTTAATGGTGACTTACTATGCTGTAGATACTTACAGTCCCAGGCTTCTAGTTTAACCAACTATAAGATCAATAGGCGTAATTAATGTTCTTCCACACAATATCTGGGTATAGGACAAGGTATGGCATTGAATTTTTCAGTCTCATTCTGCCCTTTCCAACCTTGCATGTTTACCCTTAAATGAATTACAGCAATTACAACATTGCTAATATTAAACTCTCGTAATTAGATCACAACACCTTCATCGTGCCAAATTACCTATTTGTTCTAGAAATAATCTAAATTGCCTTCTGTCCAACATTTTTCAACCCCACTCCCCGTTTCGTATGGTTTTTCACATTACCAGCCCTAAAAGAAAGAGAGCAATATTTATCCCTTTATTATTAAGAAAACAGAACCGCTTAATACTGACTATTCTTGGAATTACCTCCACTAAACATTTTCAAAACTCTCTCCTGCTTGGAGACACTTTTTATTATTCCACCCCTAAAAGAATTAAGAGAACATGATTTGTAGTTTCATTTCACAAAAGTATTGAAAAAATCTGATGTGTTGCATTCACATGACTTTCTCTACTCTTGTACTAACCATTCTTACAAACTCTTATTCCTACATCTTCATATAATTAAGATAAACATTTGTTCAAATTATCTAATTGCTTATTTCCTTGGGGAATATGGGAATACAGTAGGCTTTGAGTAATAATCAACCATTTTAAAGCTTTAAGATAGCATTCTCTTCGCATGCTTAACATGTAAAAAAATGAACATTGATGTTCCATTTCATGAAAGTTTTAAGTTTTAAGTTTTCCGAAATTCACACAAATAACAAGGAATATTTCCAAAATGGTTCACTCTACAAAAAAATGTATTCAGACATAAATTGTGTGTTTTAGCAAGATCTACATTTTTTGTACAGTAAGATTGTGTCTATCTCTTACGGTTTTCGAGTTGTTCAAAAGTCATCCAGAGTAAACAGGACTACATAGACTATAGCCAGAAAATTCAAAATATACATTCCATTTGTTATTCAAATATCTTAAACATATGGCATTTTAATCAAAACCGTTAGAGCCATTTTCAAGAAAATCAAAGTTTTCGAAAAATTTTCCATGTAAAGGGAGTTTAGGGTGGGGCTATTTTCTTCAAAATCTTTGTGTTACATCCTTGAAAGACATTAAACTTCAATACCAACTTTGGTTTTTAACCAACCTTTCGTTTTCAAGTTATGCTGTCCACAGATGCACAGACTGACAGACACACACACATGGACCTTTTTCTAAAAATGCTTTTTTTGGATTCAGGGGGTCTCAAAACATATATTTCCATTGAAATCTCGACATCGAATTTTTGGGTGGAATACAATACTTCCCCTACTTACCAGTAGAGAAAGTAAAAATCTGATGTGTTGTACTCACATGACTTTCTCTACTCTTGTACTAACCATTCTTACAAACTCTTATTTCTAGATCTTCTTCGTGTTAGTTAAGATAAACATTTGTGTAAATTATCTAATTGCTTATTTCCTTGTAGGTGCAAGAGGAATATTAGAATACAATAGGCTTTAAGCAATAGTAAAATCTTTTAAAGCTTTGAGATTCCGTTCTCTTTGCACACTTAACATATAAAAAAGGAACAACGATGTTCCAGTTCACAAAAGTTTTTAAGTTTTTCAAAACTCACACACATAACAAGGAATATCTCTGAAATGGTTCACCTTACAAGAAAATTTATTTGGACATAATTGTATATTTTAGCAAGATCTACATTTTTTGTATAGTATGATTTGGTCTATCTTTAACAGTTTAGCAGTTATGCAAAAGTCGTCCAGAGTAAATATGGCTACAGGGGTTGTAGCTAGAAAATTCAAGATATATATTTCATTTATCATAAAAATATCTCAAACATATGGCATTTAAATCAAAATCGTTAGAGCCATTTTCAAGGAAATTAAAATTTTTCATGTAAATGGTAGTTTAGAGTGGGGCTATTTTCTTCAAAATGTTCATGTCGCATCCTTAAAAGACATTAAACTTAAATACCAACTTTGGTTATTAACCTACTTTTCGTTTTTGAGTTATGCTGTCCACAGACTGACTGACACACAGACTGATACACACACACACACACACACACACACACACACACACACACACACACACAACCTTTTTCTAAAAATGCTTTCTTTGGATTCAGGGGATCTCAAAACATATTTCCAGTGAAATCTTGACATCAAATCTTTAGGTGGAATACAATACTTCCCCTACTTACCAGTAGAGAAAGTAAAAATAGGTCTTACATGCTAAAAAATCTCAAAACTGCTTCACACTCTACTTGTCACCTGTCCCATTAGGGCTAGTTTTTTCTTAATAGCATCCCAACACTATTTTCATTCGTCCCCTAAAGAATGGGTATGTTAACTTTTCCATTCATATTGAAAATCCTCCAAAATGTGTCTCATCATACAGCTTTCAATCCCATTTCCCATTAGAGGTGTTGTTGTGTTGTACGAATACCTTCCCTTAAAGAACAAAGCAAGCAAAAGCATTGAAAAAACAACTGAAAATCCTCAAAATTGCCTACCACCAAACACTCTACACCCTTTTCTATTGAGAGTAGTTTTTGTGATAGCACCCCCACAGTATTGTCAAATTTCCCATTCATGCTAAAAATCCTCTAAAGTGCCCCCCATCAAACAATTTTCAACTCCATCTCCCATTAGAAGTGCCTTTATGCCCATTAAAGAAGGAAGTGTTTGAGCAATGTTTTTATTCCCCTCGGCTTTAACTTACACATAACTTGTGTGGAAGTGCAACTAACATTGATCTAATAGTGGCTAACTATGAAGCAAGAGACATGTTTTTGCCTGTTGCCATTGGAATATGCTATCTCAAAATGAATTTGAGTGTGCCTCGTGGTTTATCAAGAGTCAATTGGGGAATTTAATGCTGTACAGGTCTGTTGCCTTGGTAGCTCAATCGTTAGAGCAATGGCATAGAAAGCTGAGGATCTGTGGTTCAAATTCTGGTTATGCTATTGAATTTTTCAGTCTGATTCTACTTCTTCAATTTTAAACTACACACAGCTTTTGTTGAATAATTATCATTTATAAGGTAGAATCAGAAATGAAAACTTCAGTAACATAACTGGGATTGGAAACATGGATCTTCCTCTCTACATGCAGCTGCTCTTAACCACTGAGCTACCATGACAACATGCTGGCACAGTCTTAAATTCTTCACCTGATTTTCATTTTCTTGGTATATGGAAACTATCACATAAAAACCTTGAAGCCTGGGACTTTAATACTTACGATTGTGAATTGCTATTGGGGTAAGTATCTCGAATACAAGGCTCCTTTGTGGTCTAGCCGAAAAATATAGATCAGATGAAAAATTTAAAGATGTGCTGGCATGTTGCCATGGCAACTCAGTGGTTAAAAGCAGCCACATGTAGAGCTGAAGATCCGTGGTTCAAATCGTGGCTATGGCATTGAAGTTTTCATTTCTGATTCTACCTTATAAAGTTTATCTACACACAGTTTGTGTGTTAGAACAATCAATTACCATTGATTATCCTGACATATGGACATAATTATCATTTATATTTTTATTTAGCAAAATTATTGGAAAAAAAAACAGGCCCAGTCACGTTAGAATTCTCAAAATTGCCTCCTACCAAACATTTTTCACACCTTCTTCTGCTGGGGTGTGATACTGCCCCACCTTTATAGATGTATAGATGTAAATGCATTTTAAATTACATATATGAATTTCTTAATTTTAGGATCGTCTGTACTTTGTGATGGAGTATGTAAACGGTGGAGATCTGATGTTCCAGATCCAGCAATGTGGAAAATTCAAGGAACCTGTTGCTGTGTAAGTAGTTCAGATAAATATATTATTGTTTTCAGTACAAAATGCTGTTTTTGTACCTAAGGGTATAAGCATGTATACCACAAAATGTTTCCTTTTCATTCCCTTCATGTAGGATTACAAGAAAACTTCTATAAATTTTTATTCCACCATTGTTGTCATATTTGTTATTTTATTCCTCTCTAAATTACAGGTTTTGCAGGTGTGACATTTAGTGATCAAATTACTACTGCAAAACAAGTCAATATATGTGGCTCAAACATGCATGATTTGTGATTTAGCATCATGAGAATAATTGTCAGTAGTGTTAAAATTTATAAAAGGAAATTTCATTTCATTTCACTAAAATGGACAAGAAGGGATTTAGTAGTAAATAGGAACGGATTTTCTCTGATGTCTCCATTGTGCATAATAAAATATCAGGAATGAAAATATGTGCATTAAATGGACCATGGCTGCAAAGCAAGAACTTCATACCTTTAGTATGATTTGACTCCAGCCATGAAAATCTTCATAGTTGTTTAATCTGTGTGAAATTTTTTATTGTGGTATTAGTTTTTGATAGGGTTAAAAACGGTATAAGTTAACATTCTACTTTTACTAACTAATTGTACAGTTGAATGCATGGAAATATGCCAATGCTTCTGGTTTCCTATAATGGTTTTTTACTTTCTCTAGTAAGTAGGGGAAGTATTGTATTCAACTCAAAATGTTCTTGTCGAGGTTTCACTGGAAATATATGATTTAAGGCCCCCTGAATCTGAAAAAAGCATTGCTAGAAAAAGGTATCTGTGCGTGCATGTGAACAGCACAACTCAAAAATGAAAAGTTGCTTAAAAACCCAAGTTGGTAATTGGTATTAACTTTAATATCTTTCAAGGTTGTGACATGAAGATTTTGAAGAAAATTCCTATACCCTAAACTACCCTTTACAAGGAAAATTTTTCAAAAATTTTGATTTTCTGAATGAGGACTCTTAACGAATTTGATTAAAATGCTGTATGTTTAAGATATTTTTATGGCAAATGAAACGTATATTTTGATTATTATTTATTTATGCCAACAAACTTACTGTTGGTGTTTTTAAACACACAAGCCGTGTGTGGGCAACGTTTGAGAGGTAGAACTGGAACTTAAAAATTCAGTGCCACAACTGGGATTTGAACCAGTTATGGTTAGAGCAGCCGCCTGGTAAGCGGAAGGTCTGTGGTTCAAATCCCAGTTGTGGCATTAAATTTTTAAGTATATTTTAATTTTCTGGCTATAGCCTATGTAGTTCTGCTTACTCTTGATGACTTTTGCATGAGTAAACCATAAGAGATGGACCAAATCTTGCTATACAAAAGATGTAGATCTTGCTACAATGCACAAGTTATGTACCAATGCATTTTTTTGTGGAGTGAACCATTTTGGAGATACTTCATTTTACTTGAATGAGTTTTTGTAATACTTTTCTCAAATAAAAGGCCATTATTCACTTTGTTTTATCTGTTGGCCGTGCAGAGAGAATGGAGTAACTTCAAAGCCTTCATATAGTGACCAGCTGTAAAAAGGTTTACTATCGTTCAAAGCCTACTGTATTCTCATATTCCCGCGCATCTACAAGAAAATTAACAATAAGATAATTTCTGCAAATGTGTGTGTATAGCTAATACTAAGGGTTTAGCAACAAAGCCATTCTCCTTCTTGCCTAACACTATTTTGAGGTCAAATCTGGATACAATTTAAGTTGTTCACAGATTGATAGATATTCCATATTCATTTCTTCTTCCTTGTTGCGTAACAGACAATTTGGGGATGATAGCAATCCAATTTTACACAGGTATTTACTGAGACAGTCATGTCTAGTGGTAAGTCTGAACATTACTGCAAATGTTTATCTCGACTAACATGAAGATAGAGGGATAAGAGTCTGTAAGAATAGTTAATGCAAGAGTAGAGAAAGTCATGTGAGTGCAACACATCAGATTTTTATATTTAATGTTAGCAGAATTTCCACATTGTCCATGTTTTCCAAATCAGCCCTGGGTGAGCCGATACCTTGGTAATCCCAAAAAACTAAGATCTCCAAAGTGCTTGGATCACAGGAAAACTGTTTGCATGGATGTTGGCCATACTACTTTTTTCCTTCCTCCGCCCACCCTCTACAGAAACCACCGGACAACCGCCGGAGCCCTCAGTCTTGGCTTGGCAGTCAGTTGTTATGGAGCTCCTGTTAGCCACTACTGCCAGATGTGATGGTCGCGCAGTTATTTGGTTTTTTAGTGCAAAAGAGGTTAAACCATTTAAAATTCATCTACAGTTGAAGGAAGTGCACGGAGAGTCATATACAGCTGTCAAAACTGTCTGCAAGTGGTGTAGAGTTTACAGATGGTTGTACGGAAATTTATGATGAGGAAAGAAGCGGCAAACCGTCAATTCCCAACGAGAAAATCACACATTATTGGCGGGTCATTCTCGACGAGCTTCGCATTGCTGTTCCTGAGATTTCTTGAAGCACCATTCACCAGACTTTGATTGAAGAGTTGAAATTTCGAAAAGTGTGCACAAGGTACGTCCCAAAAATCCTGACAGAAGACTACATAAGGCAACTTGCTGAAACTTCTTGCCAATTTCTTCAACGCTATGCAGATGAAAAGGACAACCCTTTGGATTCTATAGTCACGGGTGATGAAACCTGGGATTTCCACTTCACACCTGAGACCAAACAACAATCACGTGAGTGTTGGCATTCCAATTACTCAAGCTGCGAAAATTCAAAAGAACACAATCTGCTGGTAAAGTCATGACAACTGCATTTTGGGATCAAAAGGGGATATTCTTGGTTGACCTTATGGATCCTGGGACAATAATAAATGACAACAGATACTGTCAGACATTAAAAGAAGCTCAAACGTGCAATTCAGAACTGAGGAAGAGGAATGTTGAGCAAAGGCAAAAGCCTTCTCCATGATAATGCTTGCTCCCACACCACCCGTCAAGCCATGGATTTTCTGCAACAGTTTGGATGGGACATCATCACGCATCCACCCTATAGTCCAAACTTAGCACCCAGTGACTACCATTTGTTTCCCAAGTTGAAAGAACACCTGACTGAAAGACACTTCAGTGACGACGAAGTGAAAAATGAGGTCCAAAGCTTCTTCAATAGCACGACAGCGGGCTGGTAGGACAAGGGCATACAAAAACTACCACAGCATTTACAAAAATACATCGATCAAATTGGCTATTATGTGGAAAATAGAAAAATGTTTGTTTCAAAACTATTACCAGTTGTTGCCAATAAATGTTTGTCTATATTTTTAAAAAAATTGGAGATCTTACTTTTGGGATCACCCTCATAGTTTGAATTCAAGTTTGACACACATGCATTGGCCTATGAATAAACGTCAGAAAAAAACTGAAATAGGTCAGTAAAAATTGAAGGTCATTTCAACAAAATATGAATGAACATTTAGTGTGCATAGGCATTCTTCAGAATAATTATACAACTAAACAGCCATAAACAATTGAAAAGTAAGATGGTGATTGACTTGCCACATGCTAACCAAGTTGTTAGTCTTACCAATCAGATTCATTGATAAATTAGCTGCCATCTTTCCATCTGACATGCTGATGGCAGGAGGATATATTATAATACACTGCATAAGCTGTACTTTCTCCAATGAACCTCACAAGTTGCAATGCATGTTATCCAATATTTCTCAGTAGTGAACACCTGGAATATTAATGCAATGATTATGCAGTAAAATGCTTAAGTCCTGATTGCTTGTCTATAAACTGAGGTGCGACCATTATGTGATGAAATAGAGTATTAATTTTCAGTTAAGCGTGAATTTCAGCAATCAGCCATAACTGGAAGTGGCAATTAGCAATGATCACTGTAAAATTTCAAATAGGGTGGGAATCATTTAGGGTACCATTAGATAGAGGACTTCAAAACAAACCATTTTTACTTACAAAAGGAACAATGCGTCATATTGTGGGTTGCATAGAAATGAAGACTGCTGAATTACCTTGTATAGTTGCTACAAATGCATACTACACTGAGTGGCCAAAAATCACGGGAAGTGTTGTCCCATAAGAAAATGTACTGTGTATGACTCCTGAGTATCGAGGTCAGGTGAGGCTCATGGTGCTAGTGTAGATATGATATCTGAGCTGTCTGTTACAGACACATGTGTAGTGAATATGGCAACATGTCATAAGTTAATGAACTTTGAACATGGGATGACAATCAAGTGCAAGATTCATGGGTCATAGCATATCAGAGATTACATGAGAATTCGGGTTTCTGAGTCAGTAGTGTCTAGGGTGGATCTTCAATATCCAAGAGAGAATGTTTCCAAATGCATAAACTACTGCACAGGAAGACCACAAGTGATTCATAAATGGTCATCATTTTGCCTCAAAAGAATCATACGGGGAGCTGAAAGGGTTACTGTGGCCAGATCACCACCCAGTTGCATGTTGGAAGTCAAGAACCCATTTCCATCAGGACTGTGATGAGACATATGCACCACATAGGCTTCAACAGCCAATAACTAACTCATGTCCCTTTGCTGACATCTCAACACTGGGATCAGTGAGATGCATGGGCCCATGAACATCGGCAATGGACCATGGAACTATGCCAGTGTATATCCATGTATGGTCTGATGAATCTCGGTTCCAGTTCTATTGAGCTGATGGGCATGTGAGTGGTGTATGCCTCATGAAGCTGTGGATCCTACCCATCAACATGGTTGTGTCAAGGTAGGAGGTGTAAAGTTAAGATCTGAGCTGCATTTTCATGGTCGCAATTAGGCCCCATTGTCTGGCTGCAGAGATCAATGACAGATGCACGTAACGTGGACATTCTTTCATGCCATCAGCATCCCTTTCTGGCACTAGAGTATCCTGATGGAGATGTCATGCTTCAACAGGACAATTTGACACATTCTTTGGTGTCATGCAGATGGTTTTATGATAACTACAGTGAATTTATAACCAGGGTCTGACCCAACAGATCACCCGATCTGAATTCAATCAAGCGTTTATGGGAGGCTGTCAATATTAGTGTATGTCCCATGAACCCAGCACCAATTACACAAGAACAATTGTGGGTAGTACAAGATGTGTGGGTCCATATCCCTCCAGAAAGATTCCAGCACCTTATACAATTTTGAGGGCTCGCGGAGAAGCAAGTCTTTATTAACACACATACAGTGCATTCCAATGACTTTTGGCTACTCAGTGTATTACTATTAAGTAACCAAAATACTGAAATGTTGCTCATATGGATTAATGTTTTAATACCTGAAGTTGAAGAAATGCATTGGTTTAAACATTTTTATCAACCGAGATTACATGGCATTGTTCTTGTATACAGGTTTTATGCAGCAGAAATAGCTATTGGGCTATTTTTCCTTCATTCACGTGGGATTGTATACAGGGACCTGAAACTGGACAATGTATTGTTGGATCAGGATGGTCATATAAAAATAGCAGACTTTGGTATGTGTAAAGAAGGTATAACTGGTGACAAAACAACCAAAACCTTCTGTGGCACTCCAGATTATATAGCTCCTGAGGTAAGTTGCAAGTTGCATTTTCTGTTAAACATCACTGAGGAACCAAAAAAGAGAATAGTTATTGAGACAACTAGTTGCAAAGTAGAGCTTTAATAATGAGAGAGTCAAGTTAGAACACAATTAGAGAAAGTGTTCTAAGATACAAGAGTTACTAAAGCTAATTTTGTAATATCTTATCCACAATATTTTACCTACATTTGGTATATTTAATAAAATTTACTTTAAACATTTATTAAATTAATTTAGTATAACTTGCAATTTATTCAACCAGCCAAAGTCTACATAATCCTTTACATTTAAATGACTGGGGAATAGTTTGTTGGTAACAAGAGAAACCAACAAACATTGTTGCTGTAATCTCAATTACTACGTTTCCATGTAGAATTGAACTCAATTTGAGTCCATTCCCATTTCCATGATAAATTCAATCTGGAAATGAGATCAATTTGGATATGCAAGACTCAAGCAAAAACTCAAGCTTTTATGTTGGTCACTTGGTTTATGTTGCCCAATCTGTAAAAATATGTTATCTGCGTATTTTAACAGTGAATATTTTTGAGAAGAATATATTGCGAGATTATAGAAACAAAAGTGGCATAGTTGTTTTGTTTTACTACACCGCTTTCACTAAGAAAACAAAATGATGAGTGTGCAGCGTGTTAAGAGTATAGTAGAAGTTAACATCTTTGGCAGATTCAAATTGTCCATGGAAACTGTATATAAGCAGTTGTATGAAATTCAGGGACTGGTGTGTGAAGATTGGAGTAACAATAAGTTAAGATACTATGTTAGCATACTTTTACTCAAAGTCCAATATTATTATAAATAAATATTCAGAGTTGCAGTTCAGTCTAATTATTCATTATTTCCTGGGAACAAAAGCTAATTGATATATTCTTATAAAACGCAAAATACATCTTTATAAACATAGAACACTATTTGAAGAAAGCAATATAATAACTAGCTTTTATTACCTAAATATGATCAAGTATCTTGCAGTTTTGTAACTAGTAGACAACAAAATAATTGAAAAATTAAAACAAATTTTTTTTCGTGTTATGAAAGTCAGAAATACTGTCCTATACCTGTCTCTGGAAAGACAAAAGCTGGACCCTGCCAAGGTTTGCATTTCGTCACTACATAATGTCACAAAAATATCTTTACAGTATAATGTTTTGCAAGCCGATATAATTGGCTTGAGCACTAAGACAGTCATACTTCTGAAGCTATTCACATTGACTATGGTACTTTAATGCCTGGCAGCCACAAGACTTTTTTTTTTCTTTACCTGATTATCCTCCCCTTAGGTAGGACTTAACACCCCTAGCCAGTGCCCAGGGTCAGATGCCTGTTGGGGAGCACAGGAACCTATGGACCAGACAGTGTGAAAACCTGGAAGTGAGTGGTCAGCCAAGCACCAGGTATGATAGTGAGGAAGAGGATGGTATGAAATGCAGTCAAAATCGATTAGAAAGGTGATAATGGAGCAATTGGTGGAATGAGTAGCAGGGAAACCAGAGAACCTGGAGAAAACCTACCCTGATACCACTTCATCCACCATGAATACCACATACAGGTCCCTGGGATCGAACCCGAACCATCTGGGTGGTAGGTAAACACTCTAACCACTTCTAACCACTTAGCCATAGCTGCCAGACTGCTTGGCATTAAAGAGGTTAACAAACAACTTACATTAAACCAGTCACCAGATGCCTAATATTAACGGAATTGCCTTTTTTACTTTCTCTCTTACATCTAGTAAAGTAAAGGAAGTATTGTATTCCACCCAAAAATTCAATGTTGAGATTTCACCAGAAATATATGTTTTGAGGCCCCTGAATTGAAAAAAAGCATTTTTAGAAAAAGGTTCGTGTGTGTGTGTTTGTCTGTCTGTGGGCAGCATAACTCAAAAATGAAAAGTCTGTTATAAGTCAAAGTTGGTATTTAAGTTTAATGTCTTTCAAGAATGCAACACAAAGATTTTGAAGAAAATCGCTCCACCCTAAGCTACCCTTTACTTGGAAAATTTTTCGTAAATTTTTATTTTCTTGAAAATGGCTCTAACGATATTGATTAAAATAACATATGCTTAAGATATTTTTATGAAAAATGAAATGAATATTTTGAATTTTCTGGCTATAGCCTATGTAGTCCTATTTACTCTGGATGACTTTTGAATATCTCATAAACCGTAAGAGATAGACAAAATCTTACTATACAAAAAATTTAGATCTCGCTAAAACACACACTTAATGTCCCAATAACATTTTTTTACAGTGAACCATTTCAGAGATATTCCTTGTTGTTTGTATGAGTTTTGGAAAACATAAAACTTTCATTAAATGGAAGATTGTGATTCATTCTCTTTTATGTTAGCCATACAAAGAGAACAGAATTTGAAAGCTTTAACAGCTTTGATTATCACTCAAAGCCTACTGTATTCTCATATTCCCCTTTCTCCTACAAGGAGAAGCAATAAGATAATTTGTACAAATGTTTATCTCAACTAACACGAAGAAGATATAGGAATAAGAGTTTGTAAATGGTTAGTACAGTAGTAGAGAAAGTCATGCAAGTGCAACACATCAGGTTTTTACTTTCTCTACTGGTAAGTAGGGGAAGTATTATATTCCACCCAAACATTCAATGTCGAGATTTCATGGGAAATATGTTTTGAGACCCCTGAATTAAAAAAAAAAAAAAAAAAAAAAGTTTTTTGAAAAAGGTCTGTGCGTGTGTGTGTCTGTCTGTCAGTCTGTGCACAGCATAGCTCAAAAACGAAAAGTAGGTTAAAAACCAAAGTTGCTATTTAAGTTTAATGTCTTTCAAGGATGCAACACAATGATTTTGAAGAAAATAGCCCCAGCCTAAACTACCTTATAAATAGAAAATTTTTCGAAAATTTTGATTTTCTTGAAAATGGCTGTAACGATTTTGATTTAAATGCCATATGTTTGAGATATTTTTATGATAAATGAAATATATATCTTGAATTTTCTAGCTATAACTCCTGTAGTCATATTTACTCTGGTCCACTTTTGCATAACTGGTAAACTGTTAAAGATAGACCAAATCATACTGTACAAAAAATGTAGATCTTGCTAAAATACACAATTTATGTCTCAATCAATTTTCTTGAAGAGTGAACCATTTCGGAGATGTTCCTTGTTATGTGTGCGAGTTTTGAAAAACTTAAAAACTTTCGTGAACTGGAACATCGTTGTTCCTTTTTTTATATGTTAAGTGTGCAAAGAGAATGGAATCTCAAAGCTTTAAAAGATTTGACTATCGTACAATGCCTACTGTATTCCCATATTCCCCTTGCACCTACAAGGAAATAAGCAATAAGATAATTTGTACAAATGTTTATCTCAACTAACACGAAGAAGATATAGGAATAAGAGTTTGTAAGAATGGTTAGTACAAGAGTAGAGAAAGTCATAAGAGTGCAATACATCATATGTTTTAATATTGGTTCTGTTGTCCCTACAAAACCTTAGTGAGATGTTTATTGTCACATTTTTATACACTTTGGTCCTATATTGTCCCTTTTTACTTAAATTCAGAGCAGGACATTATTGTACATACAGACATGCTGTTTTCTTGTATTTTAAGGTCAAAAGCATGCTTACCTACTGCAGTTACATAGGACATCAGTTATCCAAATACCAATCGACCAGAACATCAGTTAACTAAAACTGTTCCAGTCAATAAATTCTCTATGCAGGAGTTCATGATAAACAAGATAATCACCTAAAATTCCAGTGCACTACTTAAAATTTGAGTTATTTTAGGAATAATGTTGCAAAAATTGTCTTTGATATAAACCCCAAGTAAATGTTTTGTCTGTTACAGTTTTTGAGCTCTTTAAAATATTCAGTGAGAATGAAGAGGACTTGTTTGGATATTTACAGAAAATTCAGGACAATAGTTTTTTTCTCATGGTATCTCAAACATGAGATATTTTAATCAGAAGGATTTTAGCATTTTACTGGGTCCATATGAACCTGTTAGGCATGTGATCCCAAACAGAATTTATGAGCTTTGACCCAGGATCAAGAAAAGAGGGCTCTTTGTTCCATAGGCAAATGTAATTTTTCTTTTCTCCCATTTGTATAACCCCATTTAACCTCCAAGGTTATATCAGGAACTTTAACTTAAGAAACAACTCGTTTGACTAGAATCTTTTAATACTTAGTGGTAATTATCTGTCTTTAAACACACTCATACATAAATACTTTCTGACTCTGCCGAGGGTAGGGAAAAGAGTCTAATTAAAGAAGCATTATCTATGCTACAGGGGATCAAACCCAGGACCTACAAGTTGAGAAACCAGAATGCTGATCATTCAACCACAGAGGCAGTCAGTTAACTGCTTGAAAATTTTGAGAACTGAGAAATTGTAATAATAATCCAGTATTCATGTCTGTGAACAGCTACTGATATTCATGTATGGCCAATTAGAAGAGCTATTCAGAATGTAGTTATTTTAAGGTAATTTATAACTTTTACTTTCTCTACTACTAGAGGAAAGATTGTATTCCTCCAAAAATTTTAAGTCAAGTTTCACTGGAAATATGTATTTTGAGTCCCCTGAATGAGATAGAAAGGACATTTTTAGAAAAAGGTTTGAGAGAGTGCACACGTGCATGTTGGTTAAATACCAAACTTGTTATTCAAGTTGAGCATTTACCAAAAATGTGACTTAAACATTTTCAAGAAAATCTTCCACTTCAAACTACCATTTAAATGGATATTTTTTTTTTTTTTATTTCATTATTTTCCTAAAAATGGCTCTTAATAATGTTGATTAAAATATTATGTTTCAGGTAATTCTAAATTAAATGCCCATACATATATCTTGAATTTTCTAGCAATATTTTGTTATGTTCTCTTTATTCTGAATGAATTTTGGTAACCCATGAGATGGACCAAAACTTAGTAACAAAAAATGAAGACCTCCTTAAATTTATGCCAAAATGGGCATTAACCACCTAAAAAATATTATTTTTTATTAGTTTGTATTTTTTAATGCTTGTACTTTTTTCAAGCACTAAATCATTATGTTGTTTTCTCCTTGTCATACAAGGAACATGGAATTTCAAACCCAACATAGCAGTTGGCTTTTTAAAAATCTGATGTGTTGCACTCACATGACTTTCTCTACTTTTGTACTAACCATTCTTGCAAACTCTTTTTCCTATATCTTCTTCGTGTTAGTTAAAATAAACATTTGTACAAATTATTTTATTGGTTATTTCCTTGTAGGTGCAAGGGGAATATTAGAATACAGTAGGCTTTGTGCGATAGTCAAATCTTTTAAAGCTTTGAGGTTCCGTTCTCTTTGCACACGTAACATATAAAAAAATGAACAACGATGTACCATTTCACGAAAGCAAGTTTTCCGAAACTCACACACATAACAAGGAATATCTCCGAAATGGTTCACCCTACAAGAAAATTTATTGAGACATAAATTGTGTATTTTAGCAAGATCTACATTTTTTGTATAGTATGATTTGGTCTATCTCTAACGGTTTACCAGTTATGCAAAAGTTGTCCAGAGTAAATACGACTACAGGGGCTATAGCCAGAAAATTCAAGATACACATTTCATTTGTCATCAAAGTATCTCAAACATATGGCATTTTAATCAAAATCGTTAGAGCCATTTTCAAGAAAATCAAAATTTTCAAAAAATCTTCCATGTAAAGGGTAGTGTAGGGTGGGGCTATTTTCTTCAAAATCTTCGTGTCGCATCCTTGAAAGACATTAAACTTAAATACCAAGTTTGGCTTTTAACCAACTTTTTGTTTTTGAGTTATGCTGTCCACAGACTGACAGAGTGACACACAGACACACACACGGACCTTTTTCTAAAAATGCTTTTTTTGGATTCAGGGGGCCTCAAAACATATATTTCCGGTGAAATCTCGAAATTGAATTTTTGGGTGGAATACAATACTTCCCCTACTTACCAGTAGAGAAAGTAAAAATTTTACTATCATTAGCCTATTGTATCCTTCTTATGCCTACAACGAAATATATAAATGTGTAATAAAAATGCATCTCTAGTGACAGGAAGTAGGTAGAAGAACAGGCTTTTGTAAGAATAATTTGTAGAAGAGTGATAGACAAAGTTATGTTAATGCAGAACTTCAGATTTTATATATATTGCCTGAAACTTAATTTGTCTATTTCAGATAATTCTGTACCAACCGTATGGTAAATCTGTAGACTGGTGGGCATATGGTGTGCTGCTTTATGAGATGTTGGTGGGACAGCCCCCATTTGATGGAGAGGATGAAGAGGAGTTGTTTGCTGCCATCACAGATCATAATGTATCGTACCCCAAGAGTTTATCTAAAGAAGCTAAAGAAGTGTGCAAAGGGGTAAGATGGTTATGTTACTCTTTATACTACACATTCCACTGATAATTTTAACTAATTTGACAAAGCTTCACTGTTTTTAAACATTTTCATAAATCTATACAAAAGGTTAAGGTGAATTTGAATAGAATCTCATTAAATCAGATGATTGATCCACGAGAAATGCAGTTGTCCTGTTAAAATCCAAATAACCAGTTTGTTTTGCATAATTAGACTAATTATAATAAATACTCTTAATAAAATTAGAATTGATTGAATTTGAATTTGAAACTGGTTTTAACTATAAGTATCTTATGTGAACTATTTGGAACATAATTTTAATGCACACTGTCAGTTATTTTTATTCTCCATGGTATAGTGATTACTAGGCTTAGTAGTCCAGCTACATTAAAGAGAATCAAGTTATGCGCATTCATAGTGCATGTGACGGCACAGTGTGGGGAACCGATTCTGTCCGTCTGCTGTACAGACAAAGCATGTACAACTCCATTCTTTTGGTAGCTCACCTACTAAGTTTAGTGATTACAATGTTAGCTTCTAGTTCCCACAGTCATAGGTCAAAACCCACCAGATGGTGCTACATAAGGTGATCATTTTGGATGTGGATAATATTAAATATTATTTTAATAGCTAATATGATAGTAGCAGACATTTCTTTGTAGTAATATTTTGTTTAAAAGTTCATATGTCATAATGGCATAGTGTTTTATGTTCAAAATTATCATACAAAATTATAATTATCATGCAATCTGGAACATTGCCCAAGAATGAGAACAAGAATGCATATCAACAGTGTTCAAATCAGACTTTCTGACGAGGAGGGGAAACTAAAGTTTGTGTCATATTTATGGCAATAATGGTAGTAATATCGGTGGTAGTAGCATTAATGTATATATTATATACATCAAACATAGCACCAGCAGCAATATGCATTTTAATATGTTTAAGAGCACCGTGATTTTGTATTTCTGAGCAGTGTAGGCATAATATAACTCTCCCAAAACTATTTAATGAAAATCAGGGGTGATTTGTTTACCATTTTTCAAATCCAGTTTTGTCTACATGTACTCCCAATTAGTGTAATGCACTTACTTTCACTATTTTCACTACCACATTTCACTTCCAATGCTGCAGTTTTTACCTGAGAAACTGTAATATTAATATTACTTGAAGCTGATGCCTGAGATTCGAACTGGAATACATCAGTGTCATTACTTTCTGTAACTTTTTGCTTTCTTATCTCAAATTTATCCATGCTGACAAACAATGGAACAGTGATATAAGTGCTGAGGCTTTCACGGCCGGCATTGTCAACTATGTTAATGGAACAGTGAGTTGCAAGAAGCTAAACTGAATAGTGCAAGCTGCAATAGTCATTGCTGGAATTGTGACCCTGAATGCCAACCCAACTGCTGAACCTGAGAATTGCTTATTGTTTAGCTTACTTGTGGTATGATACCTCTGCTTACTCACAGCTCACACTTGTACCATGTACTGTCTGCATCGAAAGTGTTCCACGTCTTCTAATGTTTTTAAAGAGCAGAATAGTAAATACTTACAGTGAAAAGAAAAAATACTTCCCTGGCAGGGATGGAATTCTTCTTTGACGAGCTGAATGAGAGGGGAAAATCCCCCCGTTAATTCGAACCCTGCATATCAATGATCATAATGATAGCAAACTGGAAAGTCAATTTTATGCATTGGGATGTTATTTGCTTTTACTGACCAATGATATTTTTCCGTCTGCTTTCAATTCAAGGAGCATAATGCAGGCTAGTCAACATAAAAATTCAACAGAGTAGACATTTTCTAAATGCAGATTCATTACTATTTCAGATTCCTTTAATTGTGCTAAGCATGATACTTTTATTAATAACATGCATTAAAGTTACATGTTTTTATAGTTTTTATTAATTTTACTAGTTTTTTGCTATTCTTTATAGTTTTTGATGAAATAGCCAGTTTTGAGTTACATAAGTAAACAATAAATGGCACTTTCTTTAGAAGAACCAATGCTAAATGAATGTGAGGGAGTCAGGGTGCACATTTGTTGGAATTTCTTCTGGTTCATTTTCCTAACTTACGAGCAGAAAGCACTCCTGCAGCTGTTTCACATCATGGCTCCCTTGAATAATTTCTACAGCAAAGAGCTTAATGTACACAGTATGGATATAATATGCCATACCTAGGAATAGGAATGAGAACATTAAAATTGAACCAAGTCCTTTTTCCCATTCCAGGGACCCAGTAAAGCTTCACATTAATTGTGAACTTTCACGTTATAATACATTCTCATTCTGCTTTCCATTCTCAGTTATGGTGAACCAGAATTAAAAAGGGGATACTTCTCTATAGTATGTTAGTATTTGTACTTACCCATAATCATTGTTCCTTTTCAGAATGTTCATTTGGTCTTTCACATAATTATGATAGAATTATTACCATGTTGCTGTAACATTGCCTACTTCTGTTTGCAGTTTTTAACAAAGAATCCCACAAAGCGATTAGGATGTGGGCCAAGAGGAGAGGAAGATGTACGAGGACATGCATTTTTCCGGCGGATTGATTGGGAAAAAATTGAGAACCGCGAAGTGCAGCCTCCTTTTAAGCCTAAAATTGTAAGTTTCTTTGATTTTGTTGTTCTTTATTATGTTACACTCTGCAAACAAACTCAATCATGCTTCCTTGGAAGTTACTATGTACATTGCAATTATAGGTGCACCCTCCACAAGCTTCACTCGATTAAAATCTTTAAAAATTCTAGCTATTGATCCCCGCATATTAATGAAAAGCATAACTCAATTTGTCAGGTCACAGGAAAGGGGCAGTAGTGTGGCTTTTAATTATGAAATGCAGAATACAAAATGCTAATCAAGCTGAAGAGGTTTCTGCCTTGCAAATCACTGTCATACCTCTATTTTCAAGAATTGGGGTCTGACACAAGCACTGCAGTTCTCAAAACATGCCCCATTTTTATAAAAAGCAACATATGTATGTAATGTCAATAAAATAACTCACAATTGATGCTATTAAAATGTTAATACATTATCTGTATAAACTTCCATTCAAAAAAGTGGAATTACATGCTCATTTTTATTTCACAAGAGTATTTAAAAAACAATGTGTTCGTGCTGAACAGTCTCAAAATGTAATCCTGCTCCCTATTCCATTAGGGATGATTTTTTTATGATAGCATCCCCACATTACTTTTATTCTTGTCCTAAAGATTATGTGTGTCAAATTTCCTGTTCATACTGATACATCAAAAGCAGAGAAAACAGTCCCATTCATTCTGATAATGCTCAAAATTCTCTTCTGCCAAAGTAAGAATTCAAACCAAATTAATCTCTGGCATTAAAATGCTAGCTAGCGATGTTCAGTGCTTTAGTTAATTGAACTATGAATCTGAGGTCTGGTAACACAAGTATCAAAGGTTGCAAGTGTGGTCTCTGTTTCAAAAACCAATTTAAGCCAAAAGTAAATTAGGCTGGAAAGGGATAGAAAGAATCTAAGGACATGATTAATCTCAAGAGATAAATTCAATGGGCGCTCAAAAAAATTGGATTATCTATCAAATGTTTAACAAATAAATTACACGCTTAACTCTGTTATGGAAATTACATAACTTTCTTCTGTGAAATGGACTGATATCAAAGAAATCTTTATGAAGAGATACAAAAATATGTTTTTTTTCAAGTATTCATTCAGTTGGTAAAAAGCATTTATGATACAATTTTTCCCCCTTTCATTTAAGTGATATGATGTAGTTAAAGTAAAATAGTTCTGCAAAGTCTTCATCTGGGCACTGGCCTGACTTAACAGAAACTTTCTTAGTGCCAGGAAGTATGCTTTTTACCATCAGAGTTTATACTAATAGTCCCTTAAATTCCAGTGCATAGATTTCTCTTGCAAATTATAACTGCAATAAATAAATACCTTCATCATAGAATAAATTGGAAATTATGTCCTCGTGCCGCTACACATCTCTCATACCTTTTAAGAAAATTTGCATTAACATTAATTCTTCACATGTAAATAAAATCATGCTGTCTGTAAATGTGAGTCAATAGAACAACCATTGACACCACCAATTGCATTACTACTCATATTTCGTGGTTCAAATTCATTAACTACAGTTGTTTCTCATTGGGTTTTAACTTTGAAAATTTAGTGGCATTCCAAGTAGAAGTTTGTCAAATTTCTGATTCCCTTGCAAGCTTTCTCAGAGATTCCTTTGGACTTTGTTGTAACTTTAGGTCATAGAGCATTTTCCTCAGTAAGAACATGGTGATTTAAATTTGGTTTTCTATCAAGAATAGATTCAATTTCCCCAAATATTTTCACAAGGTTATTAACCCTTTCTCTGTATAGTGTGCAAACACAGGTGTAACGTTTTACTCTGGTCGGAAGATTACCTCACTGGGATCTGAGGGTACCATTTGCTGTCTGGTGTGGATGAGCGTCAATTCTTCTTTGCCGGGCTAGCACAGCGGCGAGCTTGAACAAATTTTTTTTTTACGAGTAGTCCAGTAAAATACTTGCATCCAGGGCGTAGTACGGGTCAACATACAGTATGAGTAATTAAAGTTCAAATTTACCTTGTGGAACTAGTTTATTTTCACTCTCACTCAAAAATATACACTTCAATACAGTGGATTGGCATCCTTTTTTATACATACGGGGTTCACCCGTCGATATCACGGACCACGCACTTTTGTATTTTCTCTAATTTATTTAGTTTATGACCCGCGTCATAAATTATACGTCTCTTTTGCGGAGAATGATTTCTAATTACTTTAATACAAGACTATTTGTGTATCAGGACGTTATATGCCGCTAAATTATGATTTTCCCAGACTTCGCGTGTCATACACGATGCCAATCCAGACTTCAGTTGAACAAGAAGAACAAGGCAATTGAATACACACATAATTGCCCACTATAATAACGATTCACAATTTTAGGGGGCTTTTTCTGCCACCACTATAACCACACATTCAAATACTTCAGGAGGCTTTTACAAAAAAAAATTTCGCCTCACAGGGAATTTGTCTACAAACCACTGATTACTTCTCTTGGAAAGCTTGTTGTCACATAGAAATCATACATGAAAATGTTGTGTGGCAAAGTATACAGATTTTGTGGCATTATAACAGCACTAACACATTATAACATTGAACAAAGAATCATATCAACTGGATAGCTGACACACTGAGTGGAGGGAAAGTAGAGGGGAACAGAACTGATTAGAAACATTACAGTGCAGGACAAGCAATTCCCTGTGATATGATCATGTGTCCAAACAAAGGCATAGTAACACAAACATAATTTCTAAGGATATATCATGTATCAGTTTCCTCTGTGTGATTTCAATCTTCAAATTACATTATTTTATGCATGCAGTATGAGGGAAAGTTTATTTGGACATATATCCAGGAAGTTAAAGTTATGCTGTTTATTTTTATTCATTAACAAAACCATTTGTTTACCTTTATATTAAGCTCTGTTTTTACCCAAATTGTTATACAATCAGTTATATTCTTTACCATAATTTTGAATCTGATTGTTTAGTATGCCCAGTACATGCCTGAATTTTATTCACAGAAGGAACCAAGTTTACTAGTGGAGGTATGTGTGTGTGCACATAATACTTGCAAGTTAATAACGAAATTCTCCTTTTAGCTTCCCAATATTTGATGTTTGATTTTCAAGTCAGAATTTTTAAAATGTTCCTTGGCCATTTCTTCTTTCTTGGAGCACAGTAAACAGTTTAGGGATGTTACTATTCCAATTTTATTAAAATGTTTATTCAAACAATTATGTCCTGTAATAACTGGGAATGCAGCAACAGAAGATTTTTTTTGTAAATCAGGAACTATTGATGGGTCATTCAAAATGTTCTTCCATTTTGACTGTTCATTTTGAAGTGTTATTTCTCAGTTATAATTTGAAATGATTTTCGTTTTTATTATTTAAGAAGTTTAGTTTTACCACAAAGTTTATTTTAGTTCCTTTTTTGTCTAATATGTGTAGCCACCATTTCATTACCAAAAACATTGCAGTGTGCAGGGATCCACAGTAAGACTGCACTTTTCTTCAGGTTCTATATATTTGTTTGATCATATCATGCATTTCTTTAATCTTTATCATTTGGGCTCAGTAGTAGAAACAACTACTTGGAGTGAAGCTTTAGAATCAGTTTTCTTCAAAAATTAAACACAAGGTATGTAATTCAACTTAGGGTGGTTAATATGCACAAAATATCTCTGACTTCTAATTTTTCTTTTACAGAAACACCGTAAAGATGTAAGCAACTTTGACAAACAATTTACATCAGAGAAGACGGATCTCACTCCAACAGATAAGCTGTTCATGATGAATCTGGACCAAACAGAATTTATGGGCTTCTCATTCCTCAACCCAGAGTTTGTACAACATGTGTAGGCCAGTGAGTATGGTGAGCTTCAGATAAAAGGCTAATTAATTCTGTAGCCTTATTCTCCTCTTTTACTATCTTCATGACATTTGTGGAATTTGAAGAGATGTTTAAACTGAGGCAGCATAAAATTTTTATGGTGAACTAATGCCTGCTTTATGTTACTCTAATGCAGGTACTGCAAATGTTGGTCCTGTGAGATAGAACCTGAACTATGACATAACTTCCATGATACAACATCCCTCTCCTCACTGGACCCCTCTCTTAGTTTAGGCAGCATTATCAGCATTGTTTCAATCCGTTATTTGAGTACTGCATGTCCTACTGACAGTAACTTTTTCAAAACCACAAAATGGGAGGAGAAATATATTTTCTGTAGTGAAAATGAGAATGTGCCATGTTTATTGTGCTCGAAAGTATTAATGGGTGTCAACAGCAGTAATATGCCATGACATTATGTGAAATGTCACAAAGATCATGCTGCGATATCAGGTAAATTTATTACTGACTTGGTGTGTAAATTAATGGTAATTCATATTGAATCATACAAGATATTAGGGACTTCCTATATGAATGTAACAGTCATAGTTTGATTTCCTATAAAACTGTTCTTGTACATGGATATGGAGTTGCATATATATGGTAACTTGTTTGTATAGCTTTGAAAATAAGTTGGATTCAACTTGAAACATGTCAAAGCTGTGGAAAATCTTGCAATATTACTAAGATAAGTGAAACTTTCAGTTTCTAATTTGTTCTTATTTTAGATTCTGTTGCTTCGCTGTTAATAGCTTCAATTTTCCTTAATGGACATGGTTATTTATGGCTATTTCATTTTAGAGTAGGAATGGACAACAGCGTCACAATACTTAAAGGAAGCACATTCTAGCAAATATGATAGACATGGTGATATACAAACTCTGACTGTGATTTAAAAGCAGCTGATTGCAAGCTATCATATAGTTTGCAAAATGGTAAAAGCAATTAAATCTTTTATAGATGCAGAGTTTACAAAATCCTATGTGATGTCACTAATATAATATCTCCCAGCAAGCAGATTCAAGTTCTCAAAATATATTGTAATTATATTCATTCTTCAATTACTTTATTTCCCTTAATTTTACATTCAGCTATGGCCTCACTCAACACAGATTATCACTAATACACTCAAAAACTCTTTTCTGTACATAAACTTTCATGAGCTAGCATTTTCCAACTCTGAAAGTTACTCTTACCAAAGAAGGTAGTCAAGGAGCATAAAATTTATGGGTTGCTTTCCACAGAAGCTTGACATATCAATGTCGCACTATGTTTGTCTCCTGAAATTATCAAGACTAGAGTGCTAAAAATTGCAGAAGTAATTTAAAACAATATTCAAAATGAAGTTGGAGAGTTTATAAATTACTCTCTAGCACTGAATGAGACAACAGACATAAACGACAAGGCTTAGTTAATGATCTTCACTTGCAATGTAAACAAGAATCTTCTGTACACCAGCCGCTTTAGAATCTTATAACCCTTAAGGAGCGAAAAACAGAAGAACTGTTGGAAGATTGAAAGATACAGTAGAAAAAGGTCAAGACTTGAAAAGGCTGATATCAGCAGCGATAAATGATGCTTCAGCAATGAGCAGTGAAAAGAAGGGTCTAGTAAGGAGATCAAAGCAGTTATCTAAAATGTTACAAATGCCTGAAAAGTATGCTTTCCATTGTATTGTCCATCATTAGGTACTGTGTCAAATGACTGTGAATGCCAACAGGAACTAATGGCTATCATAGTTCCTTCAAACCAGAGGTTTTGGGTTCAATTCCCAGCTAGTGTTGGGAATTTTTTTAACCAGAATAATTCCCTGTCCCCCACAGAGTCTGGCTGCATGAATGTGGGAGCAAATATGTGTGTTTACTGTAGAAATGATAAAAATCAACATCAATATATGGCAATAACATCATCAGTTGTTTCTCAAGTCAAAACCACCAGTATGACCAAAGAACTTACATGCAGCTGTGAACAGTTTCTTTTAATTCTAAATTGAATGCATTACAATTAGGAAGAAAAACATGCTCAACTAATATCAGCCTTTATGTATACTTAGCCTACCACTACTTATGTGGCGACCACCTTTAGCACAGTGGTAGTGTACCTACCTTTGGTGCGAGGCACCCAGGTTTGATCTCCGGTACCAGCATGGGATTTTTCCCCACTGCGAGGTCTGGTCCAGGGTGCATGCAGCCTTGTTAGGTCCCTGAGGGACCAATTGAGCAGCTACTTCAATAAAGAAGTAGTAGCCCCAGGTCATGAAGACCACATAACTGGCTGGGAGGGATCACAGCACTTACCACCCTCCAGTACTGCACCTCAACAGCTGGGCAGTAGGTATTGGCCTGGATATGGTTGTTGCACTGGGAGTTAGGCTTCTTTTTCTCTTTTTTTTTCTGCTTATGCAGCAACCCCAAATTTAGAATGTAGTCACTGTGGCATAGTGAAAGAAAATGAAATAAAATAAAAAACAGATGAAATGTATTTGAAATATCCTAAAAAGATTTAATCTTCATTCTCTATTATTCATTTGCTGCAAATACTATTGAGCAGTATGTATTATAGTAGTGCCGATCACAAAGTGTTTCTTAGTATGACATGATGTGACAAAATATAAAATAACATTAAATGGTACTTTTAGGGTTGACTTAGCAAAATTCATGTAATTTGGCTAGATTTGAAAAATTTGTTTGTCAGACATTTTGTCCTCATTATACTGTGTGTTCTAGGACCGACCAGACTGCTCCATGGTGGCACCACTCCGGGCAAGGACTGCATGTGCTCCACCAGAGTAACACTTAAAGGATTGGCAAGTCATGGGTACGGAACATTAACTACTGTACTAACCTGCATTAGATTTACTTGCACCACAACAGATGTTGAAATTGATGACCTTCAACGTGAATACATTCCCTATATAACCAAAAACAATTCTGGTTTTTAAACCAAAAAGGTGAGTTGATTAATAATGCTATGCAACACTTACTTATAATTTACTGGAACATGTTTCGGAGGCAGACTTTCCTCCATTATCAACCAGACATCAACTGGTTCTCCCTGGTGTGGATGGTGATGTTTCCTCTGAGGTCTCCTCTGGTGGTGGTTCAAGGAGCTTGCTAAAGATATCCTTTTAGGGGATGCCAAAATTGAATACTGTTTCTATTTTCCAAAATGAAGATTTGTTCTCACGTGGACAGCTCTTGTTTTGCCGTTACATGTTTGAGGAGTTTCAGTTCTGGCTTTGTTGTGGTTTTTTTGTCAAAAAGTGAGTGGCAACTGCTGATTTTTCCAACCGTTTGTCTTTTACGTTTCTAAAGTGTTCCTTGGATCTTATTTCTAAATTTCTTTTGGTTTTTGCTATATACACTTCATTCGATTTTGTAAATGCCAGATTTTTTATTGGGTGGAATGGCATCTTTGACGTTTGAGTTCAGTAGATTTTTCACTGGTGCTAGCTGAATGTTCTGTTCTTTGAAAACTTTTTTGAATTTTTTGAGGGCCCAAGAATGGAATGTGAATTTGTTGAATGTCATTTTTGTTTCTGCTGCTCTGAGTACTGTAGTTTCTTTTAGCAGCTTTTTTGTTTCTGCTTGTTTCACTTTTTTGTCTACTAATGATTTGGGGAAACCATTTTTTGTGTTATTTCAATTATTTTGCAATACTCTGCTTTGTATTCTTCTGTTGGAAGGGGGATGTTCACCAATCTATGTGTTAAACTATTGAGGATTGCCTGTTTGTGACTTCTTGGATTGTAACTATGAGCTGTTATGCAATTGTCCTCTGCGTTAGTTTTATATGAATGCCGAAGTTTATTCTATCCTTGTTTTTAATTATTTGTAAATCTGCACACATTACAAGAATTGAAGGACAATATCATGAGAGAAATACAGGCAATCAGTCAACTTGAACTTTTGCGACTAAACCAGAATTGTTTTCGAACATATAGGGAATGTGTTCATGTTGAAGGTCACCAATTTCAACATCTGCTGTGATGAAGGTAAGTCTAATGTAAGTTAGTACAATAGTTAGTGTTCCGTACCTGTGACTTGCTGGTCCTTTATGCATAACTCTGGCAGAGAGCACACAGATCCTCGTCCAGTGTGATGCCGCCGCAAAGCAGTCCAGTCGGTCTGGAATGCAGGTAGTATTAAGTTTCACTCCCTTGTGACCAGTTGCAGCAAGTTCACATGGAGTAGTAAATTGTTACTCTATTTTAATTAGCTGCATCTGTTTTTATTTTCTGTAACATATACCTAGTAGGTAGAGGGGTTTTGGGTTCCCAAAAATTCTAGGTATTTCAATATTTCCCAGGAGTGCATTTTTGGAGACCCCACTGAATAAAAACAGATTGTTTAAAAAATGTTTCATGTGTGTGTGTGTGTGGAGGGGAAGTGGGAAGAGGTGTAAGAATGGTTTGGTATGAAGGAATTTTCTTTAAAATTCTTGTGTTACATTCCTGAAAGATACTGAGCTTAAATGCAAAGTTGATAATTATTATTTATTTATGCCAACAAACTTACTGTTGGTGTTTTTAAACACACAAGCCGTGTGTGGGCAAAGTTTAAGAGGTAGAACTGGAACTTAAAAATTCAATGCCACAACTGGGATTTGAACCACAGACCTTCCGCTTGTGGCATTGAATTTTTAAGTTCCAGTTCTACCTCTTAAACTTTGCCCACACACGGCTTGTGTGTTTAAAAACACCAACAGTAAGTTTGTTGGCATAAATAAATAATAATTACCATGTGAAGGTTATTTAATCCTGGGATATAAAGTACTTACAATAGTAAGTCACCATTGGGGTAATTGTTTCTGATGTGAGACTGCCTTTGTGGTTTACCAGGAGAAAATACGAACTGGCTTGAGAATTTAATGCCATTCTGGCAGTTTGTCACAATAGCTCAGTGGTTAGAGCGTCCGCCCGGCAAGCGGAAGGTCTGTGGTTCAAATCCCAGTTGTGGCATTGAATTTTTAAGTTCCAGTTCTACCTCTTATGCAAAGTTGATATTTACTCAAGATTTTGCTTTTGAGTTAGGTTGTTCACACACAATGAACCTTTTTCTAAAAATAGAATTGTTTACTTTCATGTTTACTTTTACATGATTGAAGAGACTAGTGCCCCATCCATCAGTGAAAAATATTGGAGAGCAAGAGGATTGATGACTTCATTGTCAGAAATCCAGCATTAGCTAACAACAACAACAACAACTTTCACATGATTTTCTCTTGCTCAGAGGTCCAAAAAGTGACACTGCAGATCATTCTCCTCTCTTTCTCCCTCCACTCGCTATGGCTTAGTGGCATGGTGTGCAGAATAAAGGTGACTGGTATTGGCAATGCAATACGTCTGCACCCCTTTTAGTTTCACAAAATAAGAATGTCTGTGTCAGGCATCAACATGTCCCATTACAAAATCCAATTGGAATTCTCCCAGCATTCTTTCTTGCATTCATATCTATTACGTCCCCAGCGTAGAGTAACTAGGAAGGGGAAAAAGTAATCACTCTGTTTCTCCTTAATGATACTATTGCTCCAGCCACTATTATTAACTTTTATATAGGTTCTACAGACTATTCTAATGAAATGTTATTTTTCTATCTAAATTATTTTGAGATAAACTTTTGCAGAAATAGTTTCATTACATATTTCATTGTAAATATAAGGGGATAGAGGAAACTAAATTGATAGTCAAATGTTTAAAAGAAAGTGACTATATATTGGTCTAGAAATACCAACTCTTCCATACAAGAAGCAGCTTGATAGCAAAGACACTTAAAAAGAGTCAGAGTGTTAAAAAGTTAAAGTAACAATGGATATACCTGAAAAACCTGATGCCAGAGGAAAATTTATTTGAAATAAATTGTTTATATCTTTTGCGTGGTGATCCAGAGCCTGTCTGTGCAACATGCAATGTTCCACTCTTCGTCCCACATGCCCTTCTTGGTTGTCCCGCAATACAGTCATGAGCACCATTCCGTTGGCCTGGGCCTTACACTGTGCTCTGTTTTAGGCAATGACCCAGTAGCTGTAAATACAGTACTGCGGTTTGTTGCCAAGATTGATTTTGGCAAGTAAGTGTAAGGTACTTTTATCTTGGCGGATTTAAAATTTTAAGATGTTTTAATTATTGTGTTTTTATCTTTTTAACTGTGTTATCAGCTGCAGTTTTTGGCAAATCACATTTTACCTGTTTTAACTTTTAGCCGTTTTAGCTCACGCTTTAGTGGTTTTAACATTGATTTTTTAGTTATTTTATCTTCGACTTTTTAATCTTTAAAGTGGTGAGCTTACAGTAGTAGTTTGATTGTTTTTATTCTTTGACATCGGGCCCTAATGACCTAGTTGTTGACGGGCCCTTAAACACAACTCAGTCACTCACTAAATTGTTTATATTTAAGAGGTTTGTAGTTATATGTAGTAAGTTTTTCTCTCGTTACGGTTTACTTACAAATAAAGAGGACGCCACAGGCCATTCCCAAAAACTTCAAAATATTCATTTTATTTGACATGTAAACATCTTAAATATATGATATTTTAATCAAAATAGTTAGCTCTTTAAAAGAAAATAAAAAATTGCTCATAAAGGGTTGTTTGAGGTGAAGGGAATTTTACTGGAAATATTTGAATTGCATCTTTGGAAGTAATACAAAGATGTTTGGTATTTATCAGACATTTGGTTTTTGGGTTTGTTGTTCTCTCTCTGTCTCTGTCTCTGCCTCTCTCATATACACACATGCGTGCATGCCTGCCAAACACCCATCCACACACACTCCCAATTGTGTTATTTTGAATTCAGAGGACCTCAGAAATGTATTTCCTTTGAAATCCCGACATTAAATTTTTGGGTGGAATACAATGCTTCCTCTGCTTACTGGATATATGGTACAGTAAGAAAAAATGAACATTGTATTTGTAAATAGATCACACTAAGAGTACACATGAACCCAACATTGCCTTTTTATTCTTGAGCTATCAGAAGTTTTTATTTTTTACTTTCTCTACTGGTAAGTAGAAGGAAGTATTGTATTCCATCCAAAAATTTGATGTCGAGATTTCATCAGAAATATGTTTTGAGACCCCCTGAATCCAAAAAAAGCATTTTTAGAAAAAGCTCCATGTGTGTGTGTATGTGTGTGTGCGCGCGTGCATGTGTGTGTGTGTGTGTGTGTGTGTGTGTGTGTGTATCTGTATGTGTGTGTGTGTGTGTGTGTCAGTCTGTGGACAGTATAACTCAAAAACGAAGTCGGTTAAAAACCAAAGTTGGTATTTAAGTTTAATGTATTTCAAGGATGAGACACAAAGATTTTGAAGAAAACAGCCCCACACTAAGCTACCCTTTGCATGGAAAATTTTTCAAAAATTTTGATTTTCTTGAAAATGGCTCTAACGATTTTGATTAAAATGTTGTATTGAGACAGAATATTGTAAGACCCTAAAAGAAAATTATTTATGTGAATATTTGTTAAGAGTGTAATTTGTTTTTGGTGTTGGTACGAGTTGGTTGAGTGACGAAAACGTGTTGCTATTGTTCATTGTTACAAACAATTAAGTTTGTTTAAAGACGTCATAAATATTTCCATATTTAAATTTAATATATATGTATAAGTAAAAGAATTATATGTGTACAATATTGAAAGCGAAGGGAGAATAGCTAAAGATCGCTTCCCTAACAATACGGGAACTATTTGATGAACGCATATGCGGATGTAAACAAAAAGAAGGTAGCATCATGTGAAGAGGCGCCAATTGTTTGGCTAATAGCGTCTGTGTGCTTGATACAGGAAGACGTGTTTTTATAGTGCTCTTGGATGTGAGTAGAAAATTGATAAAACTTTCATGAAGCTTTTGTTCTAAAGTTGTTAAAAAACTGGAAAGACTATCAATATAATATAAATTGGTGCAATGAAAGGTTATTTAAGTGTAGAGCTGAGAAAAAGTGTTAATAAAGTAATATATTATAGTGAGGTAACGAGTGTTTGTTCATTCCATCTAGTACCACGACCCGATAACGAAAGAGTCAAAAGCTCATCACCATCACCTTCTATATATTATAAAAACAGCACCAGTATGTATAAGATATTTGTATGACAAATGAAATTTATATTTTGAATTTTGTGGCTATAGCCTAGGTAGTCCTGTTTACTCTGGATGACTTTTGAATAACTTGTAAACCGTAAGAGATAGACAAAGTCTTACTGTACAAAAAATGTAGATCTCGCTAGAGATCTCTTGTAGAGTGAACCATTTCGGAGATATTCCTTGTTATTTGTGTCAGTTTCAGAAAATTTAAAGCTTTTGTGAAATGGAACATCATTGTTCATATTTTTTTATATGTTAACCATGCAAAGAGAACGGGATTTCAAAGCACGAAAAGATTTCACTAGCGCTTAAAGCCTTCTGTATTCCCATATTCCCCTTGTACCTACAAGGAAATAAGCAACAAGATAATTTCTGCAAATGTTTATCGCAACTAATACGAAGAAGATACAGGAATAAGAGTTTGTAAGAATGATTAGTACAAGAGTCGAGAAAGTCATGTGAGTGCAACACATCAGATTCTTTTATTCAGTTATCTTATTCTAATAAAAGTTCTCATCCTAATCAGTGTTCCTGTTACTTCCTGTGGAATTGTGTAAATTATTTCCTTGTTGTTTTTCATTGCCTCATTTAGTAATTCCATTGTTCTTTTAACGATATGTTTATAATGGGACACCAAGCCCCCATGCATGTTTAAAAATATGCTGTCCATTAGTGGCAACCATTGGGAATCTAATCCAACTCGAATTAAATTTTGTCTTGATATTGTGCCAATCTAGTCTGTTTTCAGCTGGCATCCTTACGTAATACTATGCTATTGTAGTTGCTTCTGTTAATCATAAAGCATCAGCTTAGATTATTTAGGAAGCAGGTCTTAACTTCAGTAATAATGTTCATATATTTTATAAATCTGTTTATCTTTCAAAAATGAGAAGTATTTTATTTTTTTGTAGCAAATATCACACCCATACATTGCACAGAGAAGCAGAAATATGTTAACACTTTAAACTTATTCATAATTAAGCAGTGATAGATTATCTCATTCTATTGGCTTCAATGGTAAACGATATAACACACTTTTGAAATCAAAAGTGAGCACTACACTTACACATCAACCAACGACTAGTATAGTTTATTGGTTATAAAATGTTACAGTTGAACTTTGTGCTTTTGCAGATATGTGGTATGGCCCATTAGGACAGATGATGCTTCCAGTTGACAACTGGAATACTACCTAGCTCAGCATCCAACTACACCTACAGCCCTCTGGAAGAACGCTGTATGTGATACATAGAGAAGATTCTTGCCATGGCATGCTATCATTCTATTAGCACTTTCCTGACTACAACCTTAGACACATCTTGCTTGAATTTAGTCCTCTCTGGAGCATCTCGACAGTATGAAAGTCTCTTATTCCCTGTAAGCTTTAATTTCATCCCACATAAGATTCTGACATCCTGTGCTATTTGCACCAGTTATAACACCAACATGACTCCTATTGGAAACAGTCAATTGTTTCCCACACAGTGCTTCCGTTTCAGTTAGTTGTATATTTTTCCACTTGCCACAGATCCATAAGATAAAATGTAGGTAAATTAGCATGCTTATAATGTTAGTTATGATGAAAAATCTAGAATACGTTGTTCTTGTGAGCAAGAACATGCTGTAACAACTAACAGATCACAGAAGTTGTAAAGAAAGGAAAACAATTATGTTGGTATTCAGTTCAAAAGCTCAACATATAGGTCACAGTTTTCTTTTTCAGAAACTGTTTCCTTTGTAAAGCTGTGTATAACAGCCTAACTGGAAAAGATTCTCTTAAAGAAGTTCATGCTATCCAACAAAAATTTTTTTTTGCTCGGTTTCTTATTTAACTTCTTTTTTCTCCCGCTTTGTTTAGTAATTGCTTTGTGCATTTTTTCTACCTTTACTCTGCCCAGCACATGAGAGAAGATTCTCTTAAATGAGGCTAGTAGAAAAACAAAACCAAAAGAAGTGTCTCCTCGCCAACTATGCATTTTTGTTGACCTCTTAACCTCATATTATAGAGGGTGCTGCTACAGATGAACAAATGCACAATGGCATTGTTAGTTATACAAAGAGAAACTTTGGTGGCATAACAACTAATGCATGCAATGATGCACAACAGATCTGTTGCATCAGTCCACCTTAAAAGTAACAGCTTTAGCTAAATATCACCACAGCAAAATGTGCTGCAAGAAACAAGGTTGTGAGTACTGCCAGTGGACCAACAGCTGAGGTCCTGTTATGGCAACTGATGCCACAATAACATGCAAGTAATAATTGTTTCAACCACAATCTGAGATGTTGATTAATGATGAATTAACAAGAACCTGTACATATTCTTGTTATTCATTTTTTCTTTGCTAAGATGTTTATGATTGTAACTTTACAGTGTTATCTTTAACCTTTAGTGGAATGATTGATATGAATATGTTAGAATGTTCTCTTATCCCACATATTTTATGTTCACAACTTCATTTTTAAAATTCTCTTCATTAATATTTCATAAGTTGCTCTGCCTGTGTTTAAAAGCAGTGTGTATATACATTCAATATCAATAGCAGAAAATATGTGCATACAATTTATGCATGACAGAAGAGCAAAACAAAACAAACACACCATTCCTCATCAATTTACACAGTGTTTAATGGTTGTATTCTTGGACAGTGGTCTTTCATTATATCTGGAGATTGTGTAAAGAATACTCAATAGAGACAGTGTGATATCTTGAAATTGTATTTACTTTTAGTGAGATAGAGCTCTAGATGATTCTAATAGATACTGTCACCTCTCTATCTTTGCCGCTTCTTCCCAACTGTTTTTGGCAACAACAATTAATGCTTATGATATATGTAAATACCATAAGTCTGTAAAATTTGAGGCTTTATTACATCATTAAAACTTTTTAACTGTGATATTACCTTTTACAGTAGAGGATATCTGTGTCTTAATAAGCAATGAAATTTACCATGCATAGAACTGTGGAAACTTATAAATATCTGTTATATCCATGGATGTGGAATCATGTATAAATTCAACATTAACCAAATAATTTGTACTGAATATTAATAGGGTGACAATGGTAATTAACAACTTTTTTCATTCAAAACTCATAGTAAATAACACTCTGGACAATCGTAATACCTTATGGCAATCTATGTTTGCATTCAAAGAAAAGTAAGTTTTACTTTTCTCCTTTCTAATTAAGATATTGTGAAAAAAGCAAATTATGACAATTGAAAGAACCTATAGGTTAGGATAAACTATGAACTCGTATTTAGTCAAGTTTCATTGTTTGCTTACTTACTTTTGTTTTTTGTATAGAATTTTTAAATAGCTTGCTATGCAAACAGGTAATCCTATTGCTAGGTTCTTCTTGGATTATGGGCTGAAATACGACTAGCATAGGTAACAATTTCAATTAAACAGTGACTCAAACTGCAGCATTTATAATACTTCAGTGGGTTTACACGTTTACAATGCAATATCATTGCCTCATCTGTTTAATTTGTTAAGAACCACAGCAATAATTATGTATGAAGTGCTAAATAATGCTAACTTATACTGAACATTTAGTGGTGACCAAGAGAATTGCCCACATTCAAGTTATGTGCACTTGGAATTCGAGCTATGAAACAGGCTAGCTAGTTAGAGCAAATGTACCTTACATTCTTGGTCTGTATAACTAGAAGTAACTTTTGGACCAAAAGTGAGAATAGGCCGCTTAAAGTCAAGGAAGTGGGATGAGTTAAAAATTAAATTTTGACAGATTGCAAGATATCTACTATGAGAATAGAAGGCATAAAATATTCTAAGACATTAATGCTTACTTTCATGCTATACGTGAAGTTTCTCAAACTTTGGTTGTGGCTCATTTGGCTGTGAAGGGTTTGGATACAAGGTTTTTTGGAAAGGGCATTAGTTCCATTTCGTGATACTCACTTAGGACCATGAAGAAATTGGTGTACTTTGAGAATACCAGCATTAGTGGTTAAGGATTTTTACGCCTTTTGCATAGCTTAACCATTTAACTTTCCAATTTTAGACATCCAAGGGTTATTATTTTATTTCCAGATAAGGGGAAAGCTAGGTTTGAAAGTTCCAAATAACCATATCTTCTTCAAGTATCTTCCTACATAGCCCATACAGATTGTCATCCTTTAAAACCAAGCCTTATGCCAGTCCTCTTCTGGTCATTGTACAGTTTCTTGCCATAAGCTTCAACACCCTCTTCTGCACTATTAAACCAGTACTTCTGAAACTTTTCTTTATTTATAGGAATAAAGAGAAACTACTTTGAATTAGGATATGAGTGTAAATAGGTTGAGTAACCATCTGGATGCATGACTCCTCAAGAAACCTAACTGCTCACATTACGATTTGTTCTAGTGCACTATCATGATGGATAACAAGATTTGAAGTCTTTTTTTCAGTTGCCCTTCACATGTTTTCTTGAAGATTTCTGGAGGTGCATATCTGCTTTCTGAAGAAAGTGGTAACCATTCATCACTTGGTATTGCATGCACACTTCAATTTTACAGGAATTTCCTCATCCAGAAAAGTCAGAAGCTGGTTTCAGCAGTGGTATATGTTGTTTTGTCATCTACATTCACTGGAACCCATTTTCAAATTGATATATCATATAACAGCACCCACTGGAACTTGCTGCTAGTCTTTTAACAATGCAATGCCTAAAGATGAGAAAGGAGGTAGCTTCCAGCAATGCATATACACAGCTGATGTAAAACAAAGAAGGCAGAAAACTCTGTTCTCATTCAAAATGAAAAATTCGGGTGGCTAGATGGCAGGAAACTATCTTACACACACACATTCCCCAATTCAACCCACAAGATCTCACTGAGCACCACAATTACAGAATAAATGAGGATCCCTTCATATTGCAATGAAACAACAAATCACATAACCTGAAATAACTATGAAATCATAAGCTCATGCAGTTGTATAACAGGTGGGTAACCTTAAATGGGAATATATTTGGTAAATATACATTTATGAAAGAAATACACAGTTGCATTTTGGAGGCACAAGAACTGTATAACCTCAAGTAACCATGAAATCAAATTCATACAGTTTTGTGATATGTAGATTATTGTAAAATATGAATTTATTTCATAATGTACATTTATAAAATAAATAAAGAGTTTTAAATGTGACAATTGACTTAAAAATGGAATACTTTAAACATTGCATTTTACCAGAAATAACTGTCACAATGTTATTTGAAATCCGGATTTCCATTAATAATAACAGCTAAAGGGTATGACAAAAAAGGAACGCTTTACTTCATAACACTTTCTGCTAATGTTACCTTCTCCCTTTTTAGATTATTCCACTATTTATTTCATGCTTATATTCCATGATTCAGTTTTAGCTCTCGTTCCATTACCCATGTTCCTCTCTGATTCGTAGTTGCCAACCTCTTTGTCCAATAGTGTATTTCTTCATGTCAAGTTGGCATGGTTCAGCAACATTGCACATCAAGAAGCCCGTATTCGCAACATTAACAGAATGTACCTTAGCTCAGTCTTTTCACATTACATATACCAAGTTGTCTGAATTTGCCAGAGAAGCTCACTTCTCCTGCACACTGCAGTGCAAGCATGAAAACATTCAGGATATCGATCTAAAATCTATGCAGAAATTATTTAAAGGTATTAATGATTGAAATTAAAGGGAGGGTACTTGTTCTTGTGCTCTTTAACATCTGTTGCTAATGGTATAGAAAGCTTGTTTCAAGAATCTTAAGATTTTCTCTGTTCATGGTAGTGACAGGCCAGCCAGGTCTTACTTCATCTTGCATCTTATATACCAACAGTCCACAAACCACCAGCAGAGTCTGGAAATGATTACAGTTTTATAAACATAAAACATCATTGAGCAAAAATACTGCCTGGACAAGTAATAACAAGCATAAGACTACAATTGACATTTTATTGAGTTGCAACATTGAGAGATGTGCTAACTTTCACATCTAGGAAATTTTCTTTCCATTGCTACCAATATGAAGTTTCTCTGCATAGAGAAATTAAATTAGTGCCCCTTTAGTAACAGTGGTTCAGTCTTTGAAACCTGTTGTCAATTACCGTGAATTACAAAGCTCCATTGAATACTGTTGGATGTTAACTTGACCCAGCAAGGAGTGGATTCTCATTCTCGCTCTTCTCTAACGTAAACAAATTATTCTAAAAATCTATTGCAGTGATTTTGACCACACTAAGCAGTTTGAGTTATTTTTTTCTCTGCATAACTTTTTAATTTTATACTCATTTTAATGATTTGCTTTGATAGAATATTTGGAATTAAAAAAATAATTCCTAAAGAAGAATTAATAACATTTCTGGCTCAAACAGAAGACAATGGAGAATGCTTGAAATCCAAAGTTTGACAGAACTCTAAATAGGTGGCTAGACAAGTTTAGCAATAGGATAAAATAGAAAACATATTTATCCTGTTTAGACTTAGTATTGTATGTTTAAGGTGCAGGTGCTCCAGCAGGCAATGATGACCTTAGCTCCAAAAGCATATTTTTCTTCTTCTTCTTTCTTTTTTCAGTTTTTCTATGAATCTGATGTGTCTTTTTGTGTGTTCCCTGGTTGTTTTTCTGATTTACTTACAAACATACACAAAAGTGATGCCCAAGGCATGGCTTGAACCCACAGTCCATTGTACCACAGTGCACTTTTTTTAGCCTTTAGTAAGTGCATCCTTTGGGGATCAGCTGTGTCAATCAGAATAATTGTGGTGATAATCTGCTAATAATTTTGTCCTGCTGTGAAAAGTTATAATTTTGTCTTCAGTCAGTGTTTTCACGTGATTCAGTGTAGGTCTCTTTCAGATGGTCAGGGTTTGATCTGCTCATACTTCCACGATTATCCATGGGGTCCTTCTAAACTAAGAACTGATCACTCAGATAAAATCTCTCAAATGATACAGAGTTGGAGAGTAACTGCTTGTGAAAGATATGGTTGAGCAGGGGGTCCCTAGCAAGTCCCATGTTTGCAGTTAACAATTGGGTATTATTTGAGAGGTAGGACTTGAACTTAAAAATTCAATGCCACAACTGGGATTTGAACCACAGACCTTCCGCTTACCGGGCGACTGCTCTAACCAACAGAGCTATTGTGACAAACTGCTAGAATGGCATTAAATTCTCAAACCAGTTCGTATTTCTCCTGGTAAACCACAGAGGCAGTCTCACATCAGAGACAAATTACCCCAATGGTGACTTACTATTGTAAGTACTTTATATCCCAGTTGGTTAGAGCAGCCGCCCGGTAAGCGGAAGGCCTGTGGTTCAAATCCCAGTTGTGGCATTGAATTTTTAAGTTCCAGTCCTACCTATCAAACTTTTCCCACACACGGCTTGTGTGTTTAAAAACACCCAACAGTAAGTTTGTTGGCATAAATAAATAATAATTGGGCATTAACTTTTATGCATATCATCAAACATGCATTTCAACTATTCTTGCACTGGTAGACCCACTCTCACTACAACTTTCTCACAAATAGTTGATTCACTGTAGGTTTTAGAAAAAGGTTGATAACACAATACTATACAATCGAATATGAAATAAATAATTACACCTGTCTTATAGTGACAGCAAGGCATTTTGCAGGTTTTATGCAATTGCTCATTTTAATATTTTCCTGGTGGAATTGATTGTGTACCTTATGCAGGAGTTTGTTAAAGGTGGATATTCACATCCAAAAGTAAATAAATAGCATTGTTCATTCTCAAGTCATAAAACTGTGCAACACTCTCGTGTGACTTCTCTGGCCCATTAGTAAGTGCACCTACAATCTTGTACCTTTTTCCTTCTTTCTTAAATGTAGAAGGTAAAGTTAATGATGATGATCCATATTTATTACCAACATTGGAAACAGTATTGAAAAAGATCTACTGAAGAGCATGGTGTGGTTCTGCACAGATTTTAATTACTACCCACTGTAAGTGTCGGCAGAAGTAGGTGTACTCTTGCATACGTGTGAAAAAGTTCTTATATTTTATATTTTGATTTGTTTTTCTTTTTGAGAAAAAATATTACATCCTCTCAATAATGACAGCTCTCTATAATTGCACAAAAGTGATAGTGTCCCAAACTTGCCATTACGTTAGTTAAGATTTAAAAACCTAATAGAAATAGACTTGAATGTCTGCAGTCATTGCCTTCTTTTTTTCTTTCTTTCTTCTGTGATTCAGATGTGTGCACTTTTTTCTGGTATTGTTTTGAAAACATCAGAAGCATACTTATATTTATAAAAGTTAGGCAGTGATTTCCCAATGAAAATTAATTAAATTACCAAAATATCTATTACAAACAGTATTGCAGAATACAAGAGCTTTTGTTCTGAAAGAAATCTCTTAAGATTTGAATATATTTGGTTCACAAGGCATAATTTTGAATGTCTGCACCAATCATTTGTGTTTGTCCATAGTGATTATAAAATATAGTACAACAGCTTTCACATTCATATTATTATTGTATCAGTTACTTTAAAAAAAGTAATACATATAATGAATCTAATTATTAAATTTTGATTTTGCAGACTACATTTAAAGCAAATTTTAACTATTTATGACTTTGTTTATTCTGTATTTATAAGAGAATAAGTTCACTATTACCTTTTCTTTTCAACTTTATTTTTGTTGTATCTATGAATTGAAAGCAAGGATAGCCGTGAAATTAAAATATATCTGTGTTATTCCATAGTTATTTCTGATATGCAGTAACATTTTGTTTGTAAGTTCTTAATGCTTTAAATTTTAATTTTATTGCTTACTGTTTATTGAGATGTTTGATTACTTGTAATTTAAATACTATAATCTATTCTGATGCAGTAATATGCTCTAATACATAGTCTTCCATCTAAAATAAGAGTGCTGTACCAACACTAATTAATATAGAAGCAATATAAAATATAAGCTTTCACAGTTAATAGTAGAACTATTGTCTTAACAATGCATCATTTGTTATTTGCTACATAGAGCAGTAGGCATTTTTGGAGATAGCTCATCACTTTCAGGCTACCTTTGTTGTAAGTCAGAGAAGAATGGAAGTTCAAATGAAAATCTGGAAGAGGCAGCACATTATCATAATTGTTGTTTAGTAACTCTGTTAATGTGCTTCTACAAAGCTATGAGTAAAAATAGTTTGTGCTAAAGCAAAAAGCATTATGACATAATCGCATTATTATTGTTATTACTACTACTACTACTACTACTACTACTACTACTACTATTACTACTACTACTACTACTACTACTACTACTACTACTACTACTACTACTACTACTACTACTACTACTACTACTACTACTACTACTACTACTACAACAACAACTAGTATTACTACTACTATTACTACTACTACCACCACCACCAACACCACCACCACCACCAACACCACCTCCATGGATGTTGGCAGACATTTTTTCAGGAGGGGGGGCTGCATGTTGGAACCTTGCAATTAAACAATATTAATTACTCTGTTGTGAAAAACTACAAAAGGGATGAGTTATAGTACCTACTAGCGTTCATAATAATTTACTCCCTTGTTAGCATGTGCGTGTGTGTGTGTGTGTGTGTGCATGTGTGTTGTTGCTTTGTTACTCATGTCTTCCCAGTATACTGCAGTGTGTCATGCAAACACAGTATAACTGGAAATGTTTGACAATACTGTAACAATAACTATCTTCTTCATTATTGATTCGATTATATTATTATATTACAGGTTTCATGTTTTCAATTTCTGTTAGTAAAAATTCTTATGGACTTAGACTGTAAAAATTTTTACAAAAATAAAAATCTTATAACTAACATGTGGCGCAGAATCACCATTGACAATAATAAAATGTACATTTATAATTGTCAGTATGAAAGTATTGTTGAGGGCAATAATTAGTAAAGATATGTAGCTACTAATTGAAAATAATGCATGCCTTAGTTACATTAAATGAAGTATACATTACTCACAAGCTCATTTGTAACATAGGTGCTATGAAGTAATCGAGTATCTCTTGTGTATGAGTATCCTGAGGAAAAATTGTTCTTTGCATAAAAATTAAAATAATAGCCTAAAGTGAGTAATCGACTGCACATTAAATTCATTAATTTCCAAGGGGGCCATGCCCTCCCCTCTTCATGATGCCCATGACGACAACTACTACTACTACTACTACTACTACTACTACTACTACTACTACTACTACTACTACTACTGCTGCTGCTGCTGCTGCTACTACTACTACGACTACGACTACTACTACTACTACTACTACTACTACTACTACTACTACTACTACTACTACTACTACTACTACTACTACTACTACTACTACTACTACTACTACTACTACTACTACTACTACTACTACTACTACTACTACTACTACTACTACTACTACTACTCTTGCTACATGATGACTTGATAACCTGCTATGTGGGTCACCAACTTGGACATTTTTGTGAGTGTCTTTGTGTCAGTGTACAGAGAGATTGACTTATATTCCTGCATTAATAACACAACTTATGTATTGATATCTGTGCATCCAAAATGGATGGAATATTACTACAAGTAATGTCACATGCACAGAGATATCAATTTTTTGCTGTTACATACGTTGGGCAACCAGTAGATATGCGATATTGGCTCAGCTGTGTGACTTTGTTCCATAAATCAGCATTTGCATATGTGTCAACTTTTAAATTTGCCCATAAAATATATGGGAGTAGAGGCCTTTTTAAGATTTTACAGCAAAGTAGACTTTTTACTCTGTGAGAGCAGATTTAAAAATGTATGAGAAAGCATTAAATTCAATTGCATTATACTGTAACTTAAGATTACAGACAGATGCTAATTGATATACAGTGCTGAAATTGGCCAGAGGTTATCCATGGGTATACCCTTCATTACAATCATGGTCCCCTTTGACTGCTCTACAACAAAATGCATAGCTTGCAGATTTAAAATTTGATTACATTACTAGTGACCTTGTAGTAAATGGGCATGATCATTTGGTAATGGATAACATTAATTGTAAAGCTATGTAAATTGTTTTATCTTATTTGCATTTTGAAGGTGTGAAATATAAGTTTCCTGCTTATTGTGACAGTTTTTATAGTTCATGTTATATCTGTAAATCTACAGATATCCTAGGAAGTGATGTTCTTGTTGTTTACTATTTAATACATATTTATTATGGCACCAAGAAAAATTTCAGCATGTGTGACAGAAAGAAGCAGTATTACCAGGTTTTCCAGGATTCTTATAAAATGAAATTCCCATTTATTTTACATGTAATTTTCGTAAAATGAACATTTTACACATTATAAATTTCATTTCATCACAAAATAAATTAAGATTTGTTGGCTGAGGGAAGTTTTTACAGGTTTCAATTTATTCAATTTAAGATGCATGCATTTGGGATTTATAGTACAGTAAGCCACAAAATTGAACTTTGTTTTTAAACAGAATGTAATTATAAATTACTTTTATTGTAGCATATAAAATAATAAGAAAATTATTTTATCAGTTTTGTTTGTGAAATACATATTAAGTATCACTCAAGCTTTTCTAGCCTTATTAGATAAGTTGATATGATATTACCATTCTTTATTCTAAATTTAAACAAGGCATTCAATTCATTCTTGAGATATTCAGGTTTTTGTTCCATTACGTGATACAATGGAAAAGTTCTAAATTTTGCTCCCATTTTGTCAGCAAAATAGACCCAGTATATATGTACATTATCATAAACTGCTTCCATCTAGATCAACAATAAGATTTTATGAGCAACACAGAGAATGGAAAAGTGACAGCAAATAAAAATGCAGGTTTGAAGTTGGAATATACTTCGATCTCCCTTTTGCAGTTCTTGTTTTTTGATAAAGTATAGAAGTACCCATAAAAATTAAGTTCCTAGCAATAGATAATTTATTTCATGAATGGTTTGTTTTGTAACCAAGAAAATATTGTGAATTATATGCAGTGAGAGAATGGATGAATGAAAATTACATTCTACAAAAAGTCATTGTGTAATGTGGTCTAATATTACCACCATTTCTGTAAACATTTACTTATTATTGCAAGATTGATGATTGTTAGTAGACTTACGTGCTTTATGTGGTTAAACAAATTGTCATCTAAACGATTTAGCCAAGATATTACTATTTTTCCAAATACTTGAATAAATGTGTTGCAAAATTTTCTGCTATAATCTGTTTTGCTGTTTAAACAAAAGACTGCTGGTTGGATAGCTTGTTCTAAGATGGCATTATCAACTGTACTTTAGGTTTGACAATATCGTAAAATGTTGCCATAAACACCAGCCATGAAAGCCTTTGCAGAAGTTGAGAAAACTTAAGAACTGCATAGTATATTTCCCATCCTATGAGGTCCACTGCAATGAGCTTACATATATTAAATACTATAGTTGAGATTTTATGGTTCTTTTCAAAGTTTTACCCTCATACATGCATTGTCACTGTAAATAATACCCATTTAAATGTAATTATATACATATATTTGTTATTTTCCTTTTCCATCTTACTCAAATAGTAATTGCCTTGAAAGAGTTGAACACTATAAAGAAGAAAGAATATCTGTCAATATAAGGATGTATGTGTACCTTGCGCTGGGTGCTAAGGTGACTGATGCTTCTTTGTTATTCACTTCTGTGCCCTATTTTTGTCCTCTGTGTGTTTTTATTAGAAATCATTTTACATAAACTAGAAACTAAATATTAATAGTGATGAGATAAATCTTTCCTAGAAATCTTTTCTTAAATTTAATCATAAATGTAAATTTCATGAATTGCTCCATGTGAGCAGCAGTACATGAACAGTCCACATTCATAATGAATTAAACATTTTAGATAAGCATAAGTTTTCTCCAGCATGTCAGTTACAGTATGGTCACATATCAGTAAAAGAAAGAAAAAAAGAAAAAAAAACATTTTTGAGATATAATAAAAGTTAACAAAAGAAATATAATCTGTAAAATATAATGTTGCTCCCAGAATATTTGACAGTAATTGGATGCTCTCAAAGGGCTGTGAGTAGAAGTTTGAAACATTTCCTCATGCCTCAGTAATCTAAGACACTCTCTGCAGAAATACATATTATAGCTTGAGCATAAGTTTCCTTGTTGTAACAAAAATAAATTATATAATACAATAAGACTATGTGCTAAGGTAGAAAAATGTGTTCTTTAATTTTTACTTGCATTATTTGAAAGCTATAACTTTGTGAACTGATGAAGAGTAAGATTGTGCATTCTGTTATCACAGTACATCTGTGGTAGTTGTTTGTTGAACCTTAGCAATAATAATGAAAGCATATTGTTTTCATTTTCTTAATTATTACATTCCATTTATAAGTGTGTTACTCTGTAACAACATTGTGCTATAATGAGGTAAACAGTAAGAAGCAGTTGTTAGTCTGCTTTATTGTTTATTTTCATACTTAAAAAAAAGCATGTTAATTCATGTCTATTCTCTGAAATAGTACTGATTTTCAGTTAAATATTATATTTAGCAGCTGCCGTAATACTTGAAATCCAGGGAAGTAGACATAATGCAGCGTTTCGGCAAGGTAATTCAGTGGACTCTAACTGTGCTGCTCTCTAAATTAACTTCACAAAATTATAGTATACACTTGTAGCTGTTAGATTTCTCTTAAGTTACTATACTGTCAGTTCAACAGGTGAAAAATTTTAATACTGTTTAATAGATATAAAAAAACCTCTTGTTATTTATTATAAAATACTATTTATTGTAAAGGTAGTGCTAAATGTCAGTTAAATAGATAGTGGATTCTGTAATAAATAAACTGTAGGACAACTTTTTACCTGTAAATGCAATATTTCAAGATCTCTTTTGTATAAATACTTCCTATACTTTATCTACATATATAATATAAATAAATTATGTATACAAATTACTCATACTGACTCTGGAAATGGCCTAAACTCTGTAAAATAATTTATATCTACTTGTAGTCAAACTATTTTCCTCCTCTGTCCAACATTGTACTGCGTGGCGTTCTGATTCTAATGTACAGTATTTGTAGTTATTTAAATAACCGGTCTAGGGAAGCAGAGTGATGCCAGGTAGCAATATGCTTACATTGATAACTTCTGAGTTGTTCCTCATTTTCAAGTTTAGATAAATAGACTTTCTATTCTATTAAAACTGAATATCATTTATACATATATGAGGTAATAAAAATTACTCATTTTTTATTTTTAGTAGACAACTAATTTTATCTCATACAATAGGCTATAATAGGCTACTCTGAAGCCTTCCCCCCCAAAATGTATTTTTTAAACTCTGTGTGTGCCTGTATGTGTAGGAGGAGTGAATTGGTGCATGAGAATTATCAAAACAACTATTATAAAACTTTATACAAAGTCTTCATTTTCACACATGGCCAAGCTGGCAAATTTGCTTGGCACCAAGAAGCATACCATTTGCTGGAAAGTCAAATAATCATAGCTCCTTAAATTCAAGCATATTGATTTCTCATACAGATTATAACTATGGTAAACAGATTCCTTTGTTATTGAAGATGTTGGAAATTATCTTCTTGTACTGCTACAAATTTCTCATAACTTGTAAGAAAATTTGTATAACATTCATTAATTCCTCTTTTGAAATTGCAGTAATTTCTGTTTTTATATTGCCTTTTAGTTCTCCCAACATATGATGATTATTCTGATACACTTCATTTTTTAAGATTCCCATAAATAGAAATTGCACACAGATGAGGAATCTGTGTGCTTGAATTTAAGGGTCTATGAATATATGACTCCACTGGCAAACAGCTTCTTGGTGCCAAGCGAATTCCCATTAGGCTGGTCACACATCCAAATGAAAACTCATCAGAGAATAGGCTGTATGCCATCTTAAACATTTTCTCCAAAGGTAGAGGAACAAAGTCAGAAAATTGAAATATTTTTATTATTAAATTTGTAAATAGGTTTACAGTTTTTTGGACACATTTTTAATTAATCACGTTTGATGGAAATAATATTTAAGTAGTTACACCAATTCCACTACTATTACTGCCCTTCTCGACTGTGTGAGGGTTTCATATCAACCTTTTAGGTCCCACATTCAGATCTTAGTTGTGGTAAGTTGTGTGGATAAAATTGTTTTCAGCTCTTTCCCTTACCCTTATAAGACAATACTGAGTAACTCTCAGTTCTATGGACCTAAGGCTCAATTGAACACATTTAATTTACTATCTCTCCCTGCCTTTTAACCAAGAGAATCCAAATTCAAATCTCTGTTAAAGTTAGTTGTCTGGGTAAGATTTAATTTTTTCAGGTTTTTGCCTTATCTTTATAAGACAAATGCTGGGTAACACTCAGCTCTGTGGAGCCAAGGCTCATTTTAGCTTCATTTCATGCACTGTTTGTACAGATACAAGTTACTGGAAGGGATGTTAAAAAAATTTTAAATGTACTTGTGTATCAAACCATTTAATATTTTTTTAAGGTTTAACATCCTTTTACCTGGTAGGTTATATCACACAATGAATGAATGGGTGAAATGATGCTCAAATGAGCCTGGGGTCCATAAAGCTTTAAGTTACCCAACATTTGCCTTCTCCCACAAAAACCTCACCCTAATTCTTGAATATGAGACAGACCAGGTACCACCACACCATAGAGATGGACTTAAACCATTTAATGTTTGAAAGGGTTCCAACTCTAGAAACAGTAGAAGTAATGGGTAAAAAGTTCTGTAATGTTAAACTTATGCATGTTTTATTTTTTCTAGCATCTGAAAAAAGCAACTTTACATCAGTTTTATAAACACCACATAAACACCACATGAACATACATGTTATGAAGAGAGAGGGGAAGTGAAAATGAGAGAGTAATATAAGGAGAGAGAGAGAGAGAGAGAGAGAGAGAGAATCTTTGCAGTTAACATTATTTAGGCAGAGGTATGAGTTATGTTAGCTAAAAATCTGAAACAGTTTTGAAAAAGAGCAGGTACTAGAAAATGATATGAAATAAGCATGTGATAATACACCAACAATTTTTTAAAACACCATAACTGCTAATGTAGTTATTTTTGTGTTAAGCCCGCATATGCTTCCTGGCACATGTTACTGCAGTAGCATAGGTATGATCCTGACCTTAGTTATGTGTACTATTGCTTCTAACAGCTTATGTGAGGTGTACATTTTTTTGTTAACAAGCTTAGCCAATGCTTCCATTCACAAGGCATTTACATTACAACTTTTTATAATTTTTCAACTCCAAGAATTGAGTTCATACAGCATTCTGTTGTAGAATTAATATGAACAGAAGATTTGGTTTTCTCTGTTGGTCTAAATAAATATAAGACTTCTGCATTAACAGAAAGGAATGTAATTGTATGTATATATGACAAATAACAGAGATTCAGAGTTCTCACAATCTTTCTCAGGGTTTTTTCAGAGTTAATTTTATAGCTTCAGAAATTCTCATTTACTTTCCCAATAATAATTACTTCATCTTCATTAAGTTTTCCACATAATAAAAGTCTGTTATCTTGCTCATGGCTACCTATTATCCATACAAAACTTTATTTTTTCTGTTTCTTGTTAATCAAAAGCTGTGTTTATAGCTTCATTACACATTTTACTGTAGATACAAGGGGTATACAGGAAACTGAAGCAGTACTCAAGTGATTAAAATGGGTCCCTATATGTTGACCTTGAAATTCATACTCTTTCTATGACATAAAAAGGAACAACTGTAGAGTGACTACTAAAAATTGAAAGTATTGAAAAATTTAAACCAATAATAAAGATATCTCCAAAACACTTGATGCCACAAAACAGTTATTTCAAATAAATTGGTATTTTTAAAAAGCTATAAATTGTGTATTAAATTATTTTCTATCTCTTACAGTTTACCAGTTTTACAAATTATGCAAAATTCCTGAGGACTTCGAAATTGCTCCCAGGTAATACAAGATATGCATTTTATTCGCCATGTAAATATCTTAAATTCAATCAAAACTGGCTATAGTGACATCACTTCCAATGACGTATTGGTTATAACAGCAAAATCTAATAGTCCTGTCTAAATCTGTTTAGGAAGAGTCATGTGAATGTAGCACACCAGGTCATTGTTATCATCACTCTGAAGGTAAATTTTTGAGTCCACTGCATGACATAGAAATAAAGAGCATCTGCCGTGCTTTGTAGCAGGCTCAAGTTCAAATCTTGATTGACCAGATGCAGATAAGTATTTTGCTTTGCTGGGTTTTTCCTTATTCAGTGAACAGAAGTTTTGGCTAGCACTCCTTTCTACTGACTTCATTCTTCTTAATAAACACTACAACTTCATTAACTGAATGCTTTGGCCTTCTCTACAATTTTCTTCCATTCAATGCGATCTTTTGTCAGGTTTACCCAATTTCTTATCTTCATATTTTTTAAATCTTGGTATGAGGAGGTGTCAAAAAATAACCAGAATTGTTTTTTTACTGCAAAATGCTGTTCAACTTTATTCAAATTCCATTACACACCTTCAAAGTATTCTCTCTCGGACACAAAACAATGATTCCAGCGTTCAGTCCAATGTCCAAAACACTCCCTGAAGCCCCTTTTTGATAGTCTGCTGAGTACACCCAAAATTTTATCGTTTAGCTCTTGATCACTCTGAAAAGATGACCCTGAGGCTCTTTTTTTACTGCAGGAAATAGGTGGAAGTCACATGGGGCTAGGTCTGGTGAATAAGGTGGATGTGGCATCACCTCAATGCCTAATTTAGTGATTGTTTCCTGACTCTTGATGACACAATAAGCATTCATCACTGATTACACGGGGCACCCACTTTGCTGCAACTTTTCTATACCCCAGAACGTTTCGTACAATGTCTTCAACTGATCTGTAGGATATATTCATAATCTTGGCAATCTTGGTCAACAATAAACAACGGTCTTTCCACAGTATGACATCAATTGTGTTGACGATGTCTGTTTTCCAAGTTGACGGTCTTCTGGGACGTGAAACATTCTCAAGGTCACTTTTACCCTCCCAAAATTGTTTATACCATTCAAACACTTGAGTTTTACCCATTGCTTGCTCTTTGTAGGCTTGCTGCAACATTTCCAATGTTTGTGATGCAGTTGTGCCAAGAAGAATGCAAAATCTAATTGGTGAACGCTGCTGCAACTTGAGATCCATGGTGGGTACAGTAAACATGGCCTCACACTTCTCCTGCTACCCTCCAACCGAGTATCTCCAGGCCAATGACGTTATCCCATTTCGTCACTCATGGTCAGACCTCTCTGGTACTACCAACACTCATCTCGCCTACCACCTAGGCGACCCGGGTTCGATCCCAGGGACCCACATGTGGTATTCGTTGTGGACGAAGCGGCGTCAGGGCGGGTTTTCTCCGGTGCTCCAGTTTCCCCCGCCATCTCATTCCACCGGTGTTCCATCTTCATTCCATGTGTCATCAGTGTCACCGCCTGCAGTGCCGTAGTAGTAAAAGCGGGCGTTAAACACTACAACAACAACACTCATCTCATATGCGAGTGCTTTAAAATGCAAAAAAATAATTTTGGTTATTTTTTGACACCCCCTCGTATATGTCATCACTCCATCTGTCTTTAGGTCTGCCCCTTTTTCTAGATTCAAGAGGCTTCCATGTGTATATTTTTTAACTGTTCTCTCATCTGTTATTCTATACAAATGTCTGAACCATCTAAGTCTCTGTGCTGTAATGAAATTAATAATTGTTCGGTTTTTTATTCTTTTATTTAGCTCTTCATTTCTCAGAGTCCTCCATTGTCCTCTGTCTTTAATTGGTCCAAAAATTCTTCTTAATATCTTTCTTTCAAATATTGATACTACTGACTTCATACTGGTTTGAATATTAATTGCTTTCAGTGGAATTTACTTCACAGCCACAGGTGAAATAATTACCTCAAAGAGATTCTACTAACTGCCTTGATATTTTGAAACTGAATGCAATGAATTCTTTGTTGCTTAGGTATCCAAATTTTGTCTTATTATGCATATTTCCTTATTGACCAATGTGGAATAGGAAGGGAATCTACTACTGCCAGAATAAGCACAATACACTGAGTGAAGCGAAATGCCAGAATTTTTTTTCAGTCATAATGATAAAGGACAGAATAAGAAACAAATTAAGTGTAGAGAAACTGCTAAAATACTTTAAATGCAACTGCTTAAAAGATGATGCAGAAAATCATGAAGATTTGTTTAATAAGTGACATAGATAAATCAAAGAGTAGAAATAAAGGAAAAGAAAACACTAGAAAGTATTTCATAAGTCAAAACAAAGTGCAAAGAAGAATCAAGGAGGATGATTTGTATTCTTCACCCCAGAGTATGAAATAAATTATGCTAAACTAAAACTTATGGAAGCAATAAAATTATATAAAAAAAGGGATGCACTTATTATCCAGTCTCAAGCAGAAATATCGAAGTAAAAGATGTTTTGAAACAACAGAATTGTTTATTCATCACACAACTCTGCTTCTGAAACAGTTACAGTAAGAAAAAATCTGTATATAAGTTTATAGCCTCATGAAAACAGGTTTGTTCTATACAGAAGCTGCTCTGTCCATTGTGTTTTGAAGCACCATACACATAGGTGATTATATGAGTAAAATAGACAATGAAAAAGATTAAAATGGTAAAATCAGAACTAAAAACTTCAATCCTTAGCCGGGATTTGAACCAAGAATCTTCTACTCTATGCGGGCTGCTCTTAACTACTGAGATACCATGGCAAAATGACAGCATAACCTTAAATTCTGCATCTGATTCACATTTTTTCAGTAGATACAAGCAAATCTCGTATTCAAGACACATCCCAATGGCGATTCACAATTGTAAATACTTGAGTTCTGGGCTTTTAAGATTTTTAATTAATAGTTTCCATATATCAGGCCAATCATTAACTGATTTTTCTAACTCACTACTGTGTGTAGGTAAACTTGATTAGAAGTAGAAATGAAAAATGCAATGCCATGGCCAGGATTTAAAGCATGGATCTTCTCTACATGCAGCTGCTCTTAACCACTAAGTTACCATGGCAACATGCTAGCACAGCCTTAAATTCTTCACTAACATGGTTTATGTGTGTTAGAACAATCAGTTACCATGGCTGATATATGGAAAATGAAGAAGATATTTATTGATGCAATATTCACAAGTCAGTAACAGGGCACTTGAAATTGACTGCAAATATACAGTACTTTTTCTACTGTCCAACTGACTCCAATAGCTTTGCATGGTTAAAATTATTATATATATCTTAAAACCCCTTTTACATTGCTCAGATATTCCATTCATTGCATTGTTAATTATCTTTATCTGTGCAGTATGTAAGGTGTTACTTTAAATCCCTTTTTCATTTTTACAGCATTAATTTCACGCTGTTTCTGCAAATAATGTTGCAGTACCTTTTGTCTTCATTGTATTATGTGGTTGCATGGGATATTTTTGAAAAGGAGGTACCTACTGTTGTTAAGATTTGTTTTCATTTAAATAGGAGGCTGAGTTTACATGCCTACTGTGTAATGGGAAACCAAAGCAACACTTTTCTGTTTGACTTCAGGGCATTCTAATGCTGCCTATCTCGACAATTATAAGTGAATATTGGACCACATGGTGTATAGACAACTACATTATGAAGCAAGTGCTCATTTCTCAAGTTTGTCATTTGGAAACAATTATTTTCCTTTTATAAATGTTTTGTGGACCTGAATTGTATTTTAAATAATCATAATTTAATTTTGTTATAACCACTTTCAAACAAAATATCCGAATACTGATTTATTTATTCAAAACAAATACAATGAAGATAAAGGGTACTGCAACATTATTTGCAGAAACAGTTTGAAATGAATGCTGTAAAAATGAAAAAGGGATTTAAAGTGGAGATTAAGTGCAGAGGTGGAGGGAACCAATGTCCATGAATTCAACATGCTGATTCCAGGCAAATGGTTACAAACATAACCTGATGTGCATAGCAAACAGGGTCAAGATATTTGAGTCCAAAAATATATTATTTTTTGGCTTATCACATACATGCAGGGTTAAGTATGTCTAATTAAAATTACTTTCTCTCCTTTGATGTTACAGCACTAAGTTTACTATTCACTATTAAGTGTTAAGCTGCACCCAATAGAGTTCTCTAAGGGCTTAAACTAAAAATGTTTTTGCACTTCATTAAAGGATAAAAAAAATTAATTTGTGGTATTTGTGCTATACTTGGGTAACAATTACTTTTAAAAATACATTAAAGGTATGCAGTTATACCATAATAGCAAAATGACAGTAGTTTTCATTGGAATTATTTACCTACGATTTTGAAAAACAGCAGGCTGGAAGATAAACTATCCTATTTTTGGAAATGGACTCATACTCATGTATGTAGCTTTCATGTAACTGTTTTCTTAACGGGCACCAGTTTTACAATGTTGCAGTTACATCACCCGACTTAAACCCCCTGTGAAGCATTAAGATCAGAAGAAACTACAGTTCGAAAGTATTGGAAAGCATTGCCAGATGCAAGACACCAGAAAACAACAACAACATTTTTGGAAATGGGTTGGTCATAATATTCAAAGCTGTTAGAAGAGAAGGATAAAGGACAGATCAAGGCTCAAAGAATAAAATAAGTAAATAAACAAGTGTCCAGATTTTGCACCATATTTTTATGTCTTGGGGTTCTGATTAGATTTATTAGCACAGAAAAACAAAGAAAGAAACAAAGGTTTCAGAGTATTGCATTAATGTACTTTGATCTCTGAGCAATGCTACAGGTTTTATCTAACTTGGCTATTAAGAGCTTGAAAACAGTTTAAAGTCTACATAATACTTCTCTGTAGCATTCAGGTACTAAAATAATTCATATTTGCAACATGAAATTTCAACTAATACTGATGAATGCTTGCAATTATCTGAGCTAATTTGGGCTGAGGCTATTTTGGATACAGAAAAGCTTGGATCATATGGAGATAATATATTAATAATTCATAAATAACAAATAATTTTGTTTATTACAAATAATTCCTTAAAATGTACATTGAAGATTTCATTCAGTTGAAATAAAAGATAAACAGATTGCAATACTAAACAAGAAGAAGAGAAGAGAAACCTCTTGTCTCTCTTGGATTCTGTGATGTAATGCCAACATGTAGGGAGAGTAGATCAAGCAGTGATTAGATTAGATTAGATTAGATTGCGTTCTGTAGGTTCAATGATGGCCAGGCAGACCTTGAACATAGAACATGTAAACTCTTATTGCCGTATAATGTAGATTATAAGAGCTTTTATCATCTACAGCAGGGGAAGACAACTTCGGGCCGTGTGACATATTTAAACGAAGAGCCAGCTTGTACGTTCATGTGACGTCAGGCGAGAGCAGTGTATTGCTAGGCTGCCTAGATCAGCGGCGCATGTGTTCAGTTCCCCGTGTTTCACACTAGTTTGAGACCAGACTTCAAGATGCAGAAACATTGTCAACTACGTTTCAGGTCTTTGCGACCCCGTATTCATTGGATGTTAACAATGTTTCTAGCAGGTAGCAAATTGAATTGATAAATTTACAGTGTGACAATTTGCTGAAGGACAAATATAAACACAAGGAAGACTTGGCTGATTTTTATAAGAATGTTCCTCAAAACAGATTTCTGAGGTTGTATGCCCTTGTTGCACGGATATTATGTATGTCTGGTTCCATGTATGTGTGCGAACAATTCTTTTCTGTTATGAACTCTTCTAAGTCAAAATCCTGACGCATATTGTCAGATAAAAATCTAACATGCAGTCTTCGGTTACAAAAGTGCCGTACATTACGCCCTAACATTGACAAACTAGTTAAAGAAAAGCAAAACGGCAAATGTCAGAAAATGTCCACCTAATTGTTCTGTATAGCTCTCGTCTAGCTCAGGCAAAATAGTTATAATTTCTGTTCTATTTGCGTTATAAAATGACTGTTCACATAAACTAGAATTGACTCGTATATATGTAATTATTTGTAATCTGTGACTATTCCGTAATTGAAACAGTCAGCATTAAAATTGCAATGTGCGGCACACGATTTCCTCTTCCTCGCTGTGCGTCACACATTCAACTGACCTTCGACAGGAGCATATGAGCTGAGTGAACTGACATCACAGCAGCGATACCTGTCTTCCCCTGATCTACAGTCCCGCAGAATGTGAAAATTTCTAGGTGAACTCATCAGCGTCATGTTCCCCTTTAACGTAGATCTGGGTGGTTCAGTTGGTTATACACTGGCCTATTGATTCCAAGGTTGTGGGTTCAAACCCGGCCCAGACTGATGATTTTTTAAGTGTGCTTAAAAATTACTGCTCCATGTCAGATTTACTGGCATGTAAAAGAACTCCTGCGGGAGGAAATTCCAACACACCAGCAATGCTGATATGATCCTGGCAATTGGCAGCATCATTAAACAACAAAATGTTTTTTTCTGCTCTTTAACTTTGGTAAACATATCAACAATAGCATCATCAGTCAGCTCAATTTATTGTTCTTGGTTATACTACTTGAGATCTTCATTTTAAGTTGGCTTCTCCTCTGATAGCTCATTAGTTAGCTGTGGTACCACTCAACTTCAATGACATATGCCTTCTAGAACTTCACGATACAAAAAATGTGTTCATTTTCCAATAATCCCTCAGTTAACCTAAAGCCTCATTAATTGTATATCTACTGTATTTCTAGAATGTAAACCTATTAATCTTGGATGGAAACTGATCAATATCTGCAGATTTTCTATAAGTTGCTGTAATATTATAAATCATAAGATTAATGAATCAATTGATATATTTGAAGAATTTCTTGAAATCTCCTTGTAACTTTATAAATATAGAAAAATATGCTGTCCTTGCAAATTAAAAAATGCACAAATGTCTTACTGGTGTTACACCACAATTGTGTTCTGTATCAGAACATTACCCTTAGTGTTGTGTCAGATAGTCTAAAAGTACTCTAAAACAGCAAAACCGGATAATCAAGATATAAACAAGACTGCAGTAAGTGAATAAAAAACAGAGATGATAATTGAATAATATATCTACACACTTAAAAGCAAGTACAGCACTGGATGTTATAGTTATCAGAAAGCAGGGGAGGATTTTGACACTTAAGCGCACAGTTGCTTATTGTGCACTTGAAAATCTCCCAGAGAAAGTGGTTATGTGAAGAACAGATGGTAATTAGACACAAGAGGGTCCCTAACACACCCAGATACCAGCAGGACCTACTGCACAGGCCTACCCTTTCCAAGGAGAGGTCTCTAAGAGCCCATCCCACACCGAATGCCAGGACAGATAGTTCCACAAAGCGTACTCCACTGCCATACACCTTGCCTGCCATCCACTTGCCTGATACATGATAAAGAAATGAAATTAGAGGAAATTAGAAGAAGAATGTGTATATAATCTACCTAGCCACAAAAAAATCAAGGTAATAGTGGATGGCCCAATGGGAATTGAATGTGGATCTCCCAAATGCGAGTCTTGCACATTATGGCAGTGATCTCACTTGGTTCAGCATTGGATGTAGTATGTGGTAATAACATACCATTTTCAATGCCAGTTAAAGCATTACCAAACCCATTGTTCAAGAAAACATATATCTATAATATGTATCTGCTAGAGACTGAAAATGTGGGTTATGTGTTAAAGAAACTTTCACATTTTTTAAAATGTTATAATTTACAATAAATATTTTTTACCACCATTTTAATAGTCTTATTACTGATATATATATTAGTAGCTAGAACACATGGAATTTCCTCTGATGTAAATATGCATTTATTTTAAACTAATATTTCTTTGATTTATATAAATGTATTTTATTCCAGTAAGTTGAGACAGTGTTGAATGTAAATGCTTTGTGGATGGAACCTATACTTTTTTAAATTCTCATGTATGTAATTGATAATGTTTTATTGTTTTACTAAAAGAAAAATCACTAAAAATATGTTTAAAGTGCAGTATTATAAACTGAAGCTGTTGTTATAAAAATATGGATTGAGTGAGCAGTAATGTGTATGAATATATCTACTTCACAAAATTAATTTGGGACCAACATATGTATGTTTTAGAATATCGTCAACATTTATGTATTTATTTTGTTTTAATTTTTAAAACTCTCTCTCTCACAGCTTCCATTTTATTTCTGCTCTGCTTTGGCAGATGAATAATTTAACAGTGACAACCTAACTTCTAGTTTTTGTTTAACTGTCTCTTTATTATTGGTATCTAACCTAATATCAGATAAATATTTCATTACAATACAGCAAATTACATAATAAGACAGTATTTCTGTAGAAAATAGTTATTGAGAGGTTAAATAATTAGGTGAGAAAAATAAAACAAGACTGTATATATTTCAGTACAGAATGGCATTGCTGCCTGTAGAATGAGAGATGGGAAATAAATTCAATGGATTTTTCTTGTGCTGACAGATCTAGAATGAGATACAAATGGCCTCATGAAGTCCTTATTGACTAACTGAGAAGCTACTTGATAGTGAATTAGTGACTGCTGATCTAGAAAATCTTGTATATGCTTTTGGTAGAAGGAACATTGCAGAAAACGTACAACTCCCATTATCATCCTTTACCCATGATAGTAGAGGATACAGCAGTTATAGAGTAAAGGAAGAAACTCTGATTTTTGCTAAAAATAAAATATTTATCTGCCAATGCAAAACTTTTTTTCACACTACATGAGACTAAATGCAATACAGAATATCCACTTCTATTTGGGAAGTGGAAAAGTTAAACGTAGTTGGTGAGAAGTACTGTGTTCTGAAGACAGATTAAAATGCTTAACTTTATTTAAGCATGCCTCATAAATAAATAATCTTAATAAATCATATCACCATTTTAACAATAAATTTTAAACCAAAGTGTAGCATTAATAGTTTATTGAAAATTTTCAAGTGTTCAGTGAGCAAATCCAAATACACTTAATGGTCATTCCTTTTATGTACTTGTATAATAATGGTCTTCATTGTTTGGGGGGAGGGGGGGCAGTTACTTTCAATGTGATATTCTAATAAAGTATAAACAATGTTATGAGTATAATGCAGTGCAATTTTCATTGAAAAAGAAGAGTGTAGTATGGTACATGTGTAAAGTATCTAAAAGAGTAAATGAAAGAGATTAAAAAGGAAAATAAAATAAAAGAATGAACAGTGTATTTAATTCTGCAGACAGTCACATGAAGTATGTTTTAATGCACTTGCAATGAAAGAAGAAAAACAAAAGGCTTCTTGATTAAAATATTGTCAAAACGCATACTAAAGTGGAAGGGATGTAAATGATGAAGCTGATGATTTCCAGTGCTCCATATTAGACTCAAAATATATTTAGTTCAGAACCATAATAAGTTGCATAGCTAAAGGAAAGTAAAATACCAGATATAGTTCCTTATAATTCTGAATAGTCCTTCCACTATCAAAGTATTCTTATGCCTCTTGAAACCTTACTACATAATTTACTCCTAATTCTAAGTTCTATGAGGTACTAGTGGGTATTTATAGATATCAAATGATAAGATTAATAACATTGAGCTCTTCAAATTCTGAATTCATTGGCTAGTATCTGAAATAGACAAGACGCTGTCTAACATTTTACCAATATTGAACAGTCTCATATCAGTTTGTTCCACTTGCATCTCTTCCACTGTTTACATTAGCTACTTTATTCTAGATGTATAAAGCTTGCAACTGAAGGAAATACACTCCTTTTCTGTATATAAAAAACAGCAAAATAAGCCCTAAGGGCTTCTCTTTCTGTCTGTGTATATTTATTAACATCTTCTGTCCTACCCAGAATTAATTTGTATATAACACCACCGGTGAATAATAAAAGTAGCAGATAGTTAACAATTTTCCTTTACCAGAAGCATTTTGTATTTATAGTATTTTTTTACCAAGATCCTTTCCTGAACATTTCATATTTATCTTAGGTTGAAAATAAAAATGTTTAGGAATTTGAGGAGAAAAATTGACAGAATGCAATAATGAGTTTTCTTAATGTGGCAGACCAGACACACCAGCTACCAAATTGAAGTTAGCTGATATTCATTGTCTGTTCATGCCCCAATGGAAGCAGAGGAGGATTTCGGACCTTAAGTACTCAGCCATCAAATGTGCTTCTGGAAACCTCCAGGAGGAATGGGTGAAGTGAAGGACAACAGAGAACAACCATATCTGGAGCAATAGACTTGGATGCAAGTGGGGTCCCTAACGTCTCTAGATATTACATCCTGACTCCAGCAGGACTCCTAAAGGTCCATTCTCCCCACTGAGAGGTCTCTCTGGGGACCTATCTCGCACCAAGTATCAGGGTAGGCAGTTCCTCAAAGCAAATCGCTGCACCATATGCCTTGCTCATCATTCATTTGTCTGAACCTTTGATCCTGAAATATTTCAAGAAAATTAAATGACAGGAAATGGGGCCAGGAAAATTTGCTGCATTATGTACTCCAACCTTGTGAATGCCTATCAATCAGATAAAAGCGATGAAAAAATCCAAGGTCAGAGTGACTGGTCCAACTGGAATCAAGCACAGGTTACTGTGGAATCATCTTGTTTGGTATATCCTGATGAATTTTATACTGTCAAATAGTATTTTCCATTTCTAAACAAGAAAATTATTAACTACCTTAAATTCATGGAAAATATACAATTATTATTGGTATTACATAATGAAGCTTTGTAATTTTGGCCATGTTTAGTGTTACAAACTATCCCACAACTTTAATTTGCTCTGTAATCTAATTCATTAACCATAGTTTTGCAATAAAAACTAAATCTCCATCTTCATATATTCTTATACAATTCCCCAGGTCTTTCATCCTAGAAGTTTGAAATTACTAGGTAACCCGGAATAATTGAACACTAAAAGAATAGAATTGTACACTCGGGGAAGAATCATCCATAGACTACAGCAAGTAAAATAAATAATAGTTTTTTTTCCCCTGCTGATCTTTGAATACATTTCGAAAAAACACCGGAAAGGTAGGCACAGCCAAACACAAAATAAATGAGCAACAGTCAGAGAGGGAATATGATTGAGAAAACATTGCAATCATTCACTGCTACTGTGTTCATAATATACAATTTAATGTCACCCTGAGTTCATTTCCAAGCTATGTGATAAGTAGTAAGATGCCTTTCAGTTTGCTTATGTGCAGGGTAGCTAAACAATGAAATGCGTGTCTAATTGAAACAACCTGGGTTCGAATCTGTGCATATACATTTTTTATTATTATTTAAATTTTAACAAAAAGTTGTTTTCTAGTGCCTTGCATCTAGTGCCATTAGCAAAAAGTGGGCTCAAAGAAAAGTTTGCCAAATTTAGCAAGGGTTCATACTTTGAATTAACAGAGGACATAGGACAGTTCCTACTAATACTGCTTTAATGCTTTCCGGCATAGAGCTATTTTACCTGTCGGCAATCTACAAAGCAAGGATGTACAACATATAGAAGGCATATGCTGCTTCCTTATACTTTCCTCTTGTTATCAAAGGTATAACACTGTGAACTGATTGAGAAAAACTATAACAATATTCGTGACATTCACATCTTTAATGATTGCTCAAGAATAGTTGAAGCAGCAGATAAAATCACTTATGTAGGATGTTCTTAACGACAGAGATCTTGACACACAAATATTCAGCAAAGGATTTCATCTTGTAGCTTCTACATGCTCATTTTTCAAGCAGAAATGTTTGCTTTAGATCAAGCTATAAAATGATGTGCTATAAATCAATATAATAAATGTATGCACAGTGATTCAAAAGCCTCCCTTATAGGCATTTAAGGCAAGTATAATAATAATCTTCTGGCAAATACAATTAGAAAGGGCATTATTGAAAATAACAAACATATTTGTCCATTGTGGGTTAAGGGCTATGCTGGAATTATTGGAAATAAGAAAGCTGATTAGACCTCAAAATTTTTTGCAAAATATAACTTGGAATTCAGCTATTTGTTATTTTAATATTTAAAAAGGTTTCTAAAGAGATAAATAGTTAAAAAAAAGTATAATAACCTTTGGTTAAGCAGCTTAAATGGAAACTAACAAGAAATTAATTTTTTCATCCAGTTTTTTTTTTTTTTTACATCTCTCGCAATTATTTCACACCAAATTATATTTTTACTCAATTTACTACTAAACACAGAACATTTAAAAGTTATCTACAATAATTTTGTCTAGAATCACTGATAGTTTATTTGCAAGTGTAAAAGTCATAAAAAAGCAGTACTCCACCTGTTGTTCCAGTGTGATTGATAGACGACATATCAGAAGATACATTTTATTAGGACATCTTTATCATTGTGCAAACAATTATTCACAGCCTTACCAGATTTTTGACTAAATCATATTACCTTTTACTTCTGGCATTTATTGATCCATTTAATTATTTTTAATAAGTTAATTTGTTAACTGAAGGTAAGTTTTATTTATGCTATACCTCTTTTTTTTTCTTTTTTTTTTTAAATTAACATCCTCCAACATTGCATCATATCGGATGGTGAATGAATGAAATGGGTGAAATGAGCCAGAGGTCCATGGAGCTTTAAGTTACCCGACATTCGTCTTCTCAGGATAAGGGAAAGCCTCAGAAAAAGACCTTACCCAGATAACTTAACCTAAGCGAGATTCAAACTCGCGACCTCTTGAACGTGAAACAGACACGCTAACCATCACGCTATCGAGGCAGGCTGCTATACCTCTCTTAATACCTAATAACCCCTAACACAACAACCCTTTGCAGGCCAAGGCATATCTCACTTGCTTTCAAAAATTAGAACATGTGTAGGGTAAATAAAACCTACCTAATTAATGTGTTTAACCTCACTCATTCAAAGACTTCCAATCATCATCCTCATCATGGATTAGAAATTTCTCCTGTTCTGGCCTCACGTTTCTCTCCATCTCCTCATGGGTCTTCCAACACTTCTTCCAATCAGCTGGTACTCATAACAAAAAATTAGGGAATCGTTTTTCATCCATTCTTTGTACATGCTGTTTCTATTGGGTGACTAGCACTCATAATGCTGCTAGAGGACATTTTCAATTACTAGTAAGACTCACAATTGGGTTAATCTGTTATTTGGTATATGTATTTATAACTGTAACATGCCATATGGTGCAACAGGGTTCAAATAGTTTTTTTTAGAGAATAAATAACCATGAATTTTAATTTGTTAAATATATATTGTAATGCTGTATGTTTTACATGCATAAGTATCTATTACTTTTAAGACATGTATGCAGAAAAACAAACAAATTACTCTTTAAGTTTTTAAAATAAATGCCACATTAGTAAAAGTTTTAAAATGGAAAACTATGCCAGATATCCAATTGCCTTAATATTGGATATGCAAACTCTGTCTTATTCTTTAGATATGAATGGCACCAGTGTCATCATGCACATGCACTTCACATAGCCTTGGGGTTTCACATGATATGATAGACTTTTGCTATGGTTGAGCACACATATAAAGACGAAGCTTCAAGGAGATCTCTCATTACATTAGTGAATGTTGCTGGCTACTCTGTGTCTCAGGCTGTGAGAAAACTTGAAGTATCTATATCTATGGTTGCAAGGTAGGTGCAATTTTCCAGGGAGGAGATTGTTCATCATCGACCTGGTTTGGGTTGAAAATGTTTGTCCACTCCTCAGGAGGATGCTGCTCTTCCAATAAAGGTAGACAGGAATCTTTTCCAGCATGTGTCTAAAAGTAGAAGTAATTCTAATTTCCCTAGGTCAAACCACATAGCCTTCCATCGTTTGACTACAGCAGGGCTCTTTGCTCCATCAGCAGCTAAGAAGCAGAGTCTTGCAGACAATCATGTATAGTGAAATCCCAATAACTCAACGTAATGTGGACTAAGAGGCTGTTGAGTAACTGAAATGTCTAGTTTTACAGAATAAGAGTCTGCTGTTTGCAACTCACAGCATAATACTACAAATTACATTAATGCATATAAAATCCTTACCCATCTAACAGCACTTCAAAAACACCTAGTCTTCCAATGGATACCAGCTCACTGTGGACTGAGTGGTAATGAGAAAGCTGATTTTCTTGCAATAAAGGGTACTGGCAATGTGCAGAAATCAATAGTTAATCTACCATTTTATGCAGCTAAAAGATTAGTCAACTCTGAATTCATAAAAATTACTGAAAAATATTACTTTGAAAAATCAAAAAATAAAAGATGGGAACTACCAAACATTCAAACAGTAATTCCTGAGTATCCTCAAAAAACAGCAGTTGCAACCTTCAGGTTGATTACAGGACATGATTGTCTGGCAAAACATTTAAACAGAATTGGGATATATTCTTCACCACTCTGTCCTCTATGTGATCTGCGAGAGGAAATGGATCGAGACCACCTTCAAATATGCCCGGCCGCTTCTAATGCCCCATCCATCAGTGAAAAATATTGGAGAGCAAGAGGATTAATGACTTCATTGTCAGAAATCCAGCATTAGCTAACAACAAACAACATTAATGCATATTCTAGCACAATATAGGAAACAAAAGTATAACAAATTCTAAAATATATTATGTATTAATATATTCCACTTTATCCAGTCTCTTTAACACATCCATCTTGGGAAGCGTTATCTGGCACTCAGTTACAGACAATCAAAGACACGGTACAACCCTGGCATACCAGCTGCAGGAATTCCAGGCGGGAAGAAGTGGTCTTAACCCGCCTGAGGATAGGTCATACCCAAGCCACGCATGGACACCTTTTGCATGGTGATCCGGAGCCTGTCTGTACGACGTGTAATATTCCAATCTCCGTCACACATGTCCTTCTTGATTGTCCGCGATACGCTCGTGAGCACCAGTTGGTTGGCCTGGGCCTTACACTGTCGTCAGTTTTAGGCAACGACCCAGTATCTGTAAATACAGTGCTGCGGTTTTGTTCCACAATTGATTTTATGAAGCAAGTGTAAGGTTATTTTATTTCAGAGATTTTAGCCTTTTAGATTGCTGTATTTTTGGGTTTTTTAACGTTTTAGTGTTTTTTACTTTGTAGCAATTTTAAGTTTCTGTTTTTAGCATTTTAAACGAAACGTTTTAATAGTTGTTTAGCTGTTTTTATCTATTTTAACCTTAGATTTTTAGTTTTTAATGGGTGATGTTTTAACACTTGACCTACGTAATTTTACTTTTGGACTCGGGGCCCTAATGACCAAGTTGTCGACGGGCCCTTAAACCCAACACACTCGCTCACTCACTCTTTAACACATCCAATTTAATTTCCATTGTCATGTTAACTTGTCTTTTCTTCTTGTACCACATTCTCACAGGCACAAACAACTCAACACAACTCTAACAGTAAGCTAAAATCTTAGAAGCTGCACTGTAACCAGAAATATGTAACTGAAAGTTTAGCTTATCACATACAGGGATATCTTTTAGATGTGTTTAATGACCTTGCTAGAATCTGCGTGAGTGACATCAAGCAAATTGATGATGGGGGTAATGTCTCTGTTTTCTTCCTTGAAATAAGCAAGACACTGCTGGTAATGTGAGCAGGCACTGTACTTAACCATGCACAGTCCGCGATGTTTATGTACTACACAGAAGTCGGAAAGATAACCTGACATCCCAATAGCTTGTAAATATCAAAAGTGAACTCAATCATAAACCACTGCGCAATTCATCACATCTAAAGAATTCCTTTGTACTGGGTAAAGTAATAAACCTTCAAGCCTTCCTGATAAGCCTTTGTGCTATGTATCCAGATTATTAATGGCGAACTTTTGGTTTCCTGACAATGGTTTGCCAGCTGCTTATGATCTGACTAGATATCAAAGGTCAATATGCAGTGGTCTCTTTGTTACTGTGAAGGAGAAGATGGTAAGTTGTATATGTGTACTAATTAAAATTTAGCTCTGCTATTTATATCATATAGTAGATTATAGACCTTATTACATCAAGTTTAATGTACTCAGGGGTCTCTGTCTAGGGGATATGTGAATGGCAACCACAAGGTACCCAAGCTGAGCAGAACATTACTTCCACTTACTGGTGTTTTGCTCCTCACTGTAACTTTTCTATTTGACCTTACCTTGGTCATCTCTTGTTCTCTTCCGACCCCGATGCTATTAGGGTTCCTGAGGGCTAGGGAGTCTTTATTTTTCCAACCTCTCCATTTCTCTAATTTCTCTATAAAACCTTAACCCCTAACATGCTGACCTGTCATGGCATGTAATACGTCCTTTGATTGGTAACCAGAGGAGATGGTCGGTGAATTTATTTTGATAATTCTCCCGGTCAGGTCGGTAAGACCCGTAAACCAACGACAGGTGTGGTCCTCCAGACATTCTGGGGGTTGTGAGAGAGCGATCTGACCGCCATAACATAAAAATATGGTGCTCTCTAAAAAGCGGTTACATTTACTGCTAAGTCTCTTCAATATCTGTGAAAAATGTTGGCGAGCAAGAGGATTAATGACTTCATTGTCAGAAATCCAGCATTAGCTAACAACAACAACAACAACAACATCAAGTTTAATGATAAAAAGTAAAAAAATTAAAATAAAAAAAGATCATTGAGTTACAGAGAATGTTGAGTTATCAGGATTCTACTGTATTGTCTTAACTCGCATTTGCAGAAGTAAATGTCAACTATAAATGGAATGGGATCACACTCACAGACAAGGCAACATTTTACCATCTCAGAGAAAAATGTTATGCCACAAAATAGTGGCCAAAATGGACCACAGAGGTCATTGTGTTGGGATTGGGTGTCATAAGATGGTCTAGGTGTGTTGTAGCAGCATTATGGCACATTGAATAGCCAGCAGTATAAAGACATCCTCGAAAACATGATTCCTTCTGCATTTCCTTCTCAGTGGAATTATTGAGTTCCATTATGGTAACCACAAGTTAGCAGGTTTATAACCAGTGACTAACTCAAAGAAACTTGAACACTGCAAACCATTATCACACTTCCAAGAAAGAAGATACTGTGAATGTTACTCAAGGCTTCAGTTGATGTAGAACAAAACAAGCTCGGCTCACCTTCTCTGCTAACTTTTCAATATGCTTGCCCCAACTTAAATTTTTGTCTACCCATAAGCCTTGGAATTTAGTTTCATGTTCAAAATTTACTAACTTGGAACCATTTTTCTCTGAGGCAGTGATTAGGGGTTCACAGTAGTATGGTAATGTTGGGAGGATATACATCTTGATGTAGTTAGTAGTGTGCTATGTGCACAGCCCCATTTGCTTCCTCCTAAGTGCTTTAGGATATGAAACTGTTTGGATACCATTGAAGTGACATTCTCTATTTGATGTCTCCAGATTACTTTGTAGTTGACTGTTGTGCCTAAGCATGTGAATGCAGCAGTCTGAGAGAGTGCTACATTTTTGTGCTGCAGGTATGGTCAGATGAGTTGATGTGCTAATGAGAAGGCCTGAAATTTTATTTTGGCCATATTTATGGTCATGTTGTTTCTATTGCACTAGTTCTCCAACTTTTAAGGGCTTGGTTTAGTATGCACTCTGATGTACTTTCTGCTTTTCTTTTTGAGACTTTGGTCCAAAAGATAGGTCTTCAGCATATAGTAGACAATTAATTCCAGGTACTGAATTTAGTTCCTCTAGATCATTAATATATAGATTGAAAAGTGCTCAGGTATGTGTTGCTCCCTGGGGTACACCAGTTTGCATTATTCTGTGCTTTGATGAAGTATTTCCATACCACAGAGCATGATCTTTAGGGAAGGAATGATACCAACCAGTTTAGCATGTTGGATCAAATTCCTGCCTTGGCCATTTCAATGTCAAGTTTTCCTTCCATACATTGTCATAGGCACTTTTGAAATCAGTGAATTCTGCCGTTAGTACTTTTCTGTTGTCTAGTGCCTCCTTAATGTATAGACTTAATTTTGTAACTTGCTAACTTGTTGATCTAAATTCTCTGAATCTGGCCTGTTCATTTGCTATGATTCCACATGTTTCAAGGTACCAGGATAATCTAATGTTGACCATTTTTTTCCATTGTCTTGACCATGTGGATTAGAAGCAAAATTGGTCTGTAGCTTATTCAGTTGTTGGGATCTTTTCCGTTTTTTTAGTATTGGAATTATTATTGCTTTTTTCCACTGGCATGGAACAATACCGGTAGATCATGTGTAGTTAAACCGTGCAAGTATTGTCATTCTGGCTGATGAACCTAAATGCTTGAGATGTTCTGCATGTATTTGGTCTTCTCCAGGGGATTTTTTATTTTTCAGGTGTTTGTTTGCAGGAAGTTCTTGGTTAGAGAAGCTTTGTTTCAGTGCGATTGTATCTGATGTTCCAGGTGCGAGATATGCTTCTTAATATCTTTTGACATTCATCTCGCATATTTGCCTTTTAGTTGTCCTCTTGCATGTTAAAGTGCAAAGGCATTTGATATTTCAGAATTGGATGTAACAATTTTATGTCCAATGTTTATTGGTTGTTTCATGGACTGGCATTTCTTATTTTGTAATTTCTCAAGGAATTTGTAGGTTGTTTTCACTGTAAGTTATAGAAGTTGTGAGTTCATCAAAGGCATTCCGTTTGGCTTCAATAATAGCTCTCTTCAGCGTGGCTACACTCTTCCTCCAATTTCTAACATCTTCGCTTACACCTGTTTCTTGAGCTTTTGCCCTGAGGATTTTACATTCTTTCCTGAGTTGTTCTAGTTCTTGAGGCCAGAAGCATTTGTACCCTTTTACAGCTCCTCATGCGATAAACAGCTTTGCAGCTTCTTTCATTTTTTGTGTTATTTGCTTGCCTATGTTGCTTGGGTGCACAGTGAAGTTGATTTTTTCAATGTGTAGTTCTCTTTCTAGGTGGGATGAGAAGCCTATCCAGCCAGCTTTCTTGAAGTTCCAAGATTTTCTTATATAGGTTTTCCAGTTTTGTTTCTGAGGTATAGCAATTTTAACTATGACTTGTCTGTGTCTGAATCTAGGATCATCTAATATGACTCTCAATGTTTGGAAAAATATCAGCTGTGACTAGTAAGAAGTCAGGTGTGGTCCAGGCCCCATCACAGTGTAGGTAAGTATGAGGGTCATTAGCACTAGAGACCAGTTCTAACTGGCAAGTGTTAAGGAGGTCTTCAACTTCTTTTCCTGCAGGATTACGATCTTAGTAATCTTGGTACCCCCATCGAATAAAATGGGCATTTATGTCTTCCACAAATATTGTCTTACTTATGGGATTCATGGATGTATAATTGGGTCTGTTGTTAGGTGGACTATATGTAGCAAAAATGTTAAAGTGGTTACTGTTTTACCATATGTCCACTCTGACAATTTCAGTTTTATCTTCGTCATCGCCCATTTCTGTTATTATTTTGAATTCTGACATCAGATTCTTCCTTACCCACACCAGTATTCTACTTGCTATTTGTCTATATTTCGGAAGCAGATATAATATGTAGCCCTTAAGGGTATAATATCTACTTGAGTGCATCTGGTTTTAGGTTAGCTTCCATAATAGAGAAAAGGTCTATTCATGTTTCATTGGAGTCGTTAAGGGCTCCTTTTTTCTTGTGCTGAGATAGGGCCCATGCATTCCACTGCAGAATCTTGAGATATTGGGAGTTGCTCCTAGAGGAACTGTTTGTCTGCCTTAAAGCACTATTGCCATAGCCATAGACCATTTTGCTGCAGAGCATTGCCCAGGGTGCACCACATGGAGTTTGATCTACTTTGCACCCCACCAAAGTAATATTAAATTTACATTAATGCATAGAAAATACAATTCTTCTCTCTATCTTTTGCATAACTAAGGCTTGTTCTCATAGGCTAATGCAACATAAAAATTGTGAAACCTTTTTAGGTATGCTGCTTTTGATTGAAAATGTACATACTTTATTTTTGAATTGTTTAGTCTTTCTTTGTAGAGTGGAGGCCAACTATCAAATCTCTCAAATCCAATCCTGTGAAAAATTCAGTTTGTAATGAATTGAACCGTTATATGTGTACCTCAATGCTTTCAGGTCTGTTACTGTTGGTTCACATACTTTGTTTCCCAGTCTTGTGAACTAATGAGGGCATTCCCTCAAATTGTCCCATTTTACCACAAGCAAAGTCTTAGAGAGTATGCTGGATGAAGAGCTTCAAAGTAAGAGAAGAGTCACAAAGTATTAACATTCTTACATGGACTTCATTCTTTTAATTTTTGTTGTACTTATATTCTTTGTCTGAATATTTTTGAACAGGCAATTTTATATTAGCATAGTTACACCCATACATACTTTGTGTCATCCTGAAATGAAGTGCACATTTATTTTTTTATCTGTATATGTAACTTTTCATTCTGGAGTACCGAACCAAAATGCAACAAAATATGTTTGGTATTATTCTTTTTCTCTTAAATATAAAGCAGTTACACCTGTCCAAAAAATTCTGATAGTCAGGGTACATTTCCTATGCATGTTCTGAATACCTACATTAATAGGTGGGTACCACGAAATTTAAAAATGTTTTAGTGAAGCGTTAGAAATTTGAAATACATAGATAAGTAATTTTGCATTAAAGGTCACAATAGAAACAAAATCTAAAGCAAGTACTCTTAGTGTATATACTTGCTATTAAATAGAAACCAGTAATGCTGTTTGAACCGTTAAAATTCTTACTATTAAGTTCAATGGCATGAATATTTCTTATGCCAACTTTTTCAACTGAAGGACTTATCAGTTATTTTGTATTAATTCTGAATGTTAAAATTAATACTTTCTCTCCCATGTCACAGGATTAAGTTCTGGCAAGTATGTAATAGTTATAGAACAAAGCTGCATGTTGGTGTGTTATTTATTAGGTAATTCCATTTTTACTTTCTCTACTACATATAGTAAAGTAGAGGAAATATTGTATTCCACCCAAAAATTTGATGTCGAGATTTGATCAGAAATATATGTTTTGAGGCCCCCTGAATCCAAAAGAAGCATTTTTAGAAAAAGGTCCATGTGTGTGTCTATCAGTCTGTGGACAGCATAACTTAAAAACAAAAAGTCAATTAAAAACCAAAGTTGCTATTTAAGTTTAATGCCTTTCAAGGATGCTACACCAAGATTTTGAAGAAAATTCCTCCACCCTAAATTCCCCTTTACATGGAAAATTTTTATTTTCTTGAAAATGCCATATGTTTGATATATAGAATTTTCTGGCTATAGCCCATGAAGTCCTATTTACTCTGGATGACTTTTGCATAACTGGCAAACCGTAAGAAATAGACTAAATCTTACTACAGAAAAAATGTAGATCTTGCTGAAATACACAATTTATGTCTAAATAAATTTTTTGTAGAGTGAACCATTTTGGAGATATTGTTATTTGTGTGAGTTTTGGAGAACATACTTCTGTCAAATGGGACATTGTTATTCATTCTTTTTATATGTATGTTAACCGGGCAAAGCTTCAAAAGAGCCCACTGTATTTCCATATTCCGCTTGCACTTACAAAGAAATGCGCAATAAAATAATTTCTGCAGATGTTTATCTTATCTAACACGAAGAAGATATAGGAATAAGAGTGTATAAGTACAAGAGTAGAGAAAGTCATGTGAGTGGTTTTTTTATTTTCGATTTTCGTTATATTCCCGCCAGACTGTACTTGTGGCTCTACCACCAGCGAGAACAAATGCCAAAACGCTATAACCGTAGGACAGTACAAGTATGGACAAGTTTGAACATGTTGGCAGCAGTTTAGACACACTTTAGAGATAGTAACCTGATTGGAGGAGCGGCGGAAAGGGAAGTTGCCATCTTGAACAGCCATTTTGGAAGAATCCTTCTTTATGCCCGTTGTTGTGAACACGTGTAGTGAAGTGTACTGAAGGTTTGTGAAGTTTTATACTTTTGGAAATGGCAACGGGCAAGGAGGGTCATAAAGGTAAATCAGACGCAAAAGGAGACCACTCAAAGAAGTCTGAAAGTGGACCTTACGACAAAAGTAAGAATCCTATGAGAGATGTACGCATTCGCAAGTTATGCCTGAACATCTGCGTCGGAGAATCAGGAGATAGGTTGACACGAGCAGCCAAAGTATTGGAATCGCTAACGGGACAGCAACCGGTGTTTTCCAAAGCAAGATACACTGTCAGATCCTTCGGTATCCGACGTAATGAGAAAATCGCTGTGCACTGTACCGTTCGAGGGGCAAAGGCTGAAGAAATTCTTGAAAGGGGTCTCAAAGTTAGGGAGTACGAGTTGAGAAGAGATAACTTTTCAGACACCGGCAATTTTGGCTTTGGTATCCAGGAGCACATCGACTTGGGAATAAAGTATGATCCAAGCATTGGTATCTACGGTCTGGACTTCTACGTCGTGCTTGGACGACCCGGCTTTAATGTTGCACATCGCCGCAGGAAGACAGGTATGGTTGGGTTCCAGCATCGACTAACCAAGGAGGATGCAATGAAGTGGTTCCAACAGAAGTACGATGGAGTGATCCTTGCAGGAAAGAAGAATTAAAGTTTCAGTAAGAATGAACTGAAAAATAAAAGAGCAGAGGAATTGTTTGTACCATGTGACAAGTGGAATTAAAGTTTATGTAAGAAAATTTTCTTCTTTGATCAGTTCTCTCACTGTCATGTCCTTAGCCAACAAAGATCATCCTCCCTGCTTCTGTTCCAAGGTTTAAACACTCGTTTTAATTAATGTATTTAAATATATTACAGAACAGTAGAGTAAGCAATGGGTGGGATGTGAGTTCTTGGATTTCTGAGGAAATATTTGCTTGGGTTGTAAGATGTTTAATTTTTGTTTTGGTTGTAGGAATAATTTTATTGTTATGTATTAAAATGCTTGTTTACCAAACAGTATGCACAACAAACTTGGTTAAAACTTGTGTTTAACTATGTAAGCATCTTTTGCATGTATTTTGTTGCAGTTAGAATGGTTCATGAATCTTCCACATTCAGTCTTCAGCTGTTAACATTTGAGTGAAAACGTGCAGGAAAAGGAGCACTATGTGATTTAGAAATTTAGTCCATGTGGGGCTACAATGCCTAGGTTAAAATTGCTGTATTATAAGATGGGTAAGAGTGTGGTTCTTGGATAAGTTGTACTTCTGAATTCTAGTGCATGTGCAATGAGAGAACAAGCAACTGTTATCATGTGTGCCATTCCAATGTCAGTTGTCATACTTTGAATGCAATTTTGTTTACTCTCGCTGGTAGCCTCGATTAGTAAGAACATGGGCAATCCTAGGCCTGTGGGGTCCGTGAAATTTCCCCTCAACATGCAAGCTCCCACCACACCTCTGTGCAGTAACACGTGACCGCATGTGAACACCCACACCCCCTAGCAAGCTCCCACCATCACCGACCTCTGCAATGATGCACTTATGCTCCCTTTGCATATACAATTCATATACACTTGCTTGCGGACAAGAATTACTCATTTTAAATTTTTATTTCGCTCAACATACAATTCATATAATTTCACATAAGTTATATATTATTAAATATTATATATTTTTCATATAATATGAACTTAATATTGCATGAAATATGCTACATGAAATTACACTTCGCATACTATTGCCCACAGACAAAAATTACTAGTTTTAATCTTTTTATTTTGCTCATGAATACACAACTCATATAATTTCACATAAGTTATATATTAAATATATTTCATCTCCCTTATCTCTTTAATATACAATTCATATACTATTGCTTGCAGACAAGAATTATTCATTTTAAACTTATTTCACTCAACATGCAATTCATATAATTTCACATAAGGTATATATTATTAAACATATTTCATCTCCCCTAGCTCTTTAATATACAATTCATATAATACCAATGTAAAATCACATGAAGTTTGCTACAAATTGACCTTAATGTCTCCAATTTTATTGAAATGTTTACCTGTTTTGGAACAAAATGCATTTGATAAATGTTTACAAAATCAGCTGCTTGAGAAAACAAGTGAAATAGTGTAATGGATGCAGTTTTTATTGCTGATTACGATTTTGAAAGTTTTATTTGGCGGTCAAGCTACGTTTTTTATTTATGAGCAAATTCCGTATGTACGGTGCAGCAGTTTTATTTCACTTATGTGGCGGATATGTAGCAAATTTTTACAAACAGGTATAATATATGTTAGAATGATTGATTAATGCATTTGCGTTGAAATTGTTGCATAAACACTGCCCAAGTTGTAAATATTTCGATAACACAGGATCCTGTTACCACTCACACACACACACTAAACCTAACCTAACAGGTAAAATGAAATCGAAGCTTAACCGCCAAATGAAACTTTCAAAATCTTAATCAGGAATAACAATTTCAATGTAAGTACATTAACCAGTCATTCTAGCATATACTGTACTCGTTTATAAACATTTATTTGCTAAATATCTGCCACATATGCAAAATAAAACTGCATCCATTGTACTATGTTTCATTTGATTTCTCGAGTGGCCAATTTTGTAAACAATTACCATACATTTGACTGCTCTTTTGTATTTGTGCGATTTTACGTTGGTATTTTATGAATTATGTGTTAAAGAGCCAAAGGAGATGAAATATATTTAATAATATAACTTATGTAAAATTATATCAATTGTATGTTCAAGAGTGAAATGAAAATATTAAAACGAGTAATTTTTGTCCGTGAGCAATAGTATATGTATGTAGCATGTTTCGTGTGATTTTATGTTGGTATTATATGAATTGTATGTTAAAGAGCAAAGTTACTTCCCAGAAGTACTGATTTATCATTGCAAATGGGAGTGTGGTAAACAATGACATCATTAAAGAGAATATATTCTGGATTCCATGAGTATAATCAAGTATCAGGTTTCATTTACCATGTTTAGCTTTCCCAGTATTAAAGTTTTTGTATCTCCTTGAAAAGGAATTTTTTCACCTGGAAATCACCTTCAATTTGGTTTTCAAAGTTTGATAGACACCAAATATCTGCAGTTGCTGCTATGTGTGGATGACGATGTTGCCAGTGGTTCAGCTGTGAAATCCACAGAAACTTGTGAATATTGCCAACCATAGGAAATATCAATAGCGCATAAGCTATTATTGTTATTACTTTGTAATCATTGAGTGACATTAGTACTTCTAAGGATTACGACATAAGTTGTTTATGCATTCAAGTATTGCCACTTTTGTAATGCAGTGTTGGTATTTTCAGCATGTTCATGTTTCTTTGGTTTGCTATGCTCTAGGCACCCAGGCCTTGTCCTTGCCCTCTGTAGCTGATGACAGTATAAAGTACATCTCATGAGGTTGCTATTGTACAGGATAACCCATGTATATAAGGTGTACCGTATTAGTAGGCACATGAGGTGGAGCTCAAGAGGTCTTGCCTAGAGTGACTGTCCTATCATAGTCGTGCAGCATTGCCTAGTTTGGAACGCACAGCACAGAGATTTCTCTTTTTCATGCGCCCAAAATTATTACTGGAAATTCAACATTCTGTTACACCTTGTTGTATGGGGCAAGAAGTTTTGAGGCAGCCTGTACAAAGACCATTTTTCTATGATGTATGGTTCTCGAGTTATTACTTCGAGAATAAACAACTGACTTCCGTGTTTATGCTTATGTATGCAACTTCCAATCTTGCCTGTGTGTTTTATTCCTTTTCATTACACAGTTACAGAGTAAGATATTACGAAGTGTCATTAGGAACTGCATATATTTAGTTCATAAATTAACTAACCATGGATCACTGCAGTCGCACGCAATTTCTTTAGTTCGGTTCAAGACCAATCCAGAACACAAATTATTCGTTGTGTAACTGACAATAAGCAGAAAATTCACATGTTTACATTGTGCTTAGTGAAGTGTTAACAATTCACTTTCAAAGCCTGGTACCAGTGGCGCAGGTACTAAGTGTAAAGTACTCCACTCTCAGGCCAGAAATATTTTTAGTGTACAGTTTTTTTTAAGTAATTGGCATCTAAAGTGAGTGTAAATAAGAACCTTAATATTGAGTGTTACAGTTTATATTGTTATCATCATTATCCTTTGCTGTGTAAGTTTACGTTCTGACAATTTGTGACACGACAAATGTTACCTCCCCGTAACTTCCAGTCTCTGGGCAACACTTGGCAGAAGTGCAGCCACCGTGTGTATGCATTGGTTCAGCCTTCTAAAACCGTACCGTCTAGTGCAATATCGAGCTTTCAGCATACATACTAATGGGGTTTTTAGTTGGCAGGGTATTTTGGAGTAATTGTGTGTAGCCAGTGCCTTGGGTCAGACGTCTGTCGAGCAGAAGGACCTCTGGAACACAGAGTGAAGACCTGGAAACAGGTGGTCAGCCAGGCACCAAGTATGTTAGTGAGGAAGAGGATGATATGAAATGCAGGCAAATTGGATGATTGGAAGGGTGACAACGGAGCAATTGGTGGGAGAAACTGGAGAAAACCCATCCAGACACTGGTTCATCCACCACAAATACCACATGCGGGTCCTGCCTAGGTGGTAGGCAAGCGGTCTAACCACTCAGCCACGGTGCTGCCATTATACTTCCAGACTCAGGAAAGCATTAGGAATAATCCTGGGGAAAATTCCTCCCCCTGTCGGGAATCGAACCCAGGACCCCTTGCATGGCAGGCAGGTGCTCTACCAAGTGCGCTACGGGGCCAGCCGATGGGTTATTACAATTTGCAAAAACATTAATTTAACATGATACTGTATTTTTGTGGCAGATCAATTTTGGATACAATTTTATTGTTATCCACATTATATGTTGAAAGTTTGGAAACTTCCATAATTTTAATCTGACTTATAGTCTGATAGGAATTCTTTACCATAAATTTGGTTAAGTGCTGTATAGAGTATGGTCCCAGAATCGTTATGCTAATGTAGTTCATTCCTTGTTGCACGAGGTACAGATGTAATTAACCACAACCATAGCAAAATATATTGAAGGCTGTAAGCTGCAAAGAGTAGCTGAGGGATATTTTGTATAAACAGAAGAGTGTAGCAGCTGTAGCCAAACTGGAAGTGTGAAGTAATAGGAAAGTGTAGCTAAAATTGCTAAAATATCCCTATGTTAGAAATAAGGATTTAGACATTTTGTTTTATTATGTTAATTCAACAAATAATGCACATGCATATTATCTTTGTCAGTGATGATTACAAACAATTCTGTTTTCTAGCAAATTAATCTTATTTGACACTATGATTATGGGAGGGAGGGGGGGTGATTTTGTCAAGCCCACAGCATCAGATACTCAAAAATACTATGAATTACGTCTCTTGGTGAGTTCAGCATGGTAGTGGTGCAATTTATTTTTAACCTCTTTGGATGCTGCATGTCATATATGTTACTTGTCTTAAGGTTCTCTGTGTGCTAGGGACACATGTGTAAACTTTGGCCTTAAGCAGTACTGATCTCAGAATTGGTAAGGCATGGTTTCGCTTGAAGGCCATATCTTAACTGTCACCCGAAAAGCAACTGACGTCTCATCCAGAGTTACAGTGTTCTATATGTTAATGCAGTCATGATATGTAAATAAACACTCAGAAGGAATTGCAAAAATGTTTAACTTCAGACAGAAAATTTATCTGCTGTGATACATCTTTACTAAGTGTCCATTAGTTGCATATTTTTGCTTATTTTATCCGTTATTTGAAATTCTGTGTATTAAAACATCCTTCAACTATAATAAATGCATTTTAAATCAGAACATGATTCTGTGTAGTCTTGTCATCTGGCAGGTGTGCCCAGGCAAGACTCCGTTGAAGTCCCCAATCTCTATATTAGTTTCAGGAGTGCAATTATATTTGAATGGCTTCTTTGATGACTCTTTCATAGTACTTGTCTGTACATTCCAGAACCATGTGCATGCTCTATACAGTGTTGAGCCACTGCCAACTTTTCCTGATTGAAAGAGTCTGATGTTGCATTGATGTTCATTGTACTTCTTCAGTTGGTGTCCTATTTGTCCAATGTACACCTTTCCACATTTACATGGCATTCAGTACACGCCTGGCAGATTGATCCTGTTAACCAACAAACTTCTGTGGGCCTCCTTGAGTCATGATTAGGGGTGATGATTTTTCACATTAGCAATTAAAATGCGAATTGCATATAAAAAGGCTATACTTGCATATTTACATTGTTAATGATCAATTAAATCACTTTAAACGTGTTTTGAATATGCAATAAAATGCGATATAAATATGAAATGGACTTTGTTTTTTTAAAGAGAAACATATTTTATGCGATTTAGTGAGAATACTAACAGTTTTGCTTCCACAAATATTGTAGCCGTGTGACACTGAAAAGCTTGGTCGCAGGTAGGAAATTGAAGAAATAACCTGCCTTGCCCAGGGAGTGGGGCACACTAATGAGAGCTAAAAAACCCAGTCACAGTCACACATTACTGTCATTATATTTGTTGTATTTTATTGCATTTAGGCAGTACTTTCTTACAATTATGGATTTAATACTAAATATATTTTCCGTAAAATGCTACAAAACACTATATAAGAAATGTGAAAATGCTAAATAGTAAAATCAAAATGCTAAATTTATAATTTCAAAATGCTACAAATCACCATTCCTAGTCATGATCAGTAACCATTCTGTGACAATATGTTGTGTAGATATAAGGCGGATTGGTTCTTTTATGCATCACCCTTCCATTGGCTTCTTTGACCTAGTAATTACTGTAGCAATTCTATGACAATGGGCAGCACCATGGCCGAGTGGTGGACAAAGTGGCATCTGGGCAGGATTTTTCCAGGTTCTCAGATTTCCCCCACTACTCATTCGACCAACTGCTCCATCACCTTTACAATCACCCATTTTGCCTGCATTTCATATCCTCTTCCTCACTCTTATACCTGGTGCTGGACTGACCACCCGTTTCCAGGTCGTCACTCTGTCTGGTCCATATGTTCATCTGCTCTCTGACAGGTCTTTGATCCTAGGCACAGGCTTGTAAGTCTTAAGGGATGTAAATCCTCTATGCGGAAGGTTAATCAGATAAAGAAGATTTCTATGATAATGTATCACTAGATACAAATAGCCGAAAGCTCAATAATTATAAATTTGACATGACTGATCACCCGTGAAACCATAATCAGTCATAATTTCTTTAAATTTAGGGTGAAATTTCCTTTTGGGCTATCAGCCAGATAAAAATTTCTAGGCATTTAATATGTAATGCAAACAATACAATAAAATTGCTCCCGAAATTAATCTGCCATGTAAATACAATAACATGCTGAAGGAACGATTTTATAAACTGTAGAATCTGGAATATTTTCTTTCCTAACAGATGTAACCAAACTCACTTGGCTAGGTAGCCCATTATTACACACAATTACTCAAATTATCTGCCAACTAAAAGACCCTATTAGTATGCATGCTGAAGTATCAGCATTACATTATACATGTTTCCTAGAGGATATATTTTTGCTAAAGGAGGCTAGCAGCAATAGCAAACATACATATCTACATTCAAAGCATGACAATCACCACTGGATGTCACCCCATCCTCCTAGTTACAATTTTTCTATTGTTTATGCACTAGAACTCAGAAAAGCCATTTGACCAAACAGCCATATTGTTACTATAGCTTGTCCCTTGAGATAGCTCACTGACAGTTGTGCCATTGGAGCCTCACCATATAGGGGAAATAGCTTAATGGCAGTTCCCAAGAATTCAACATGGCCGACATTACACTAAACTGCAGTGGACATTATGCCAAAAAGCAATGCTGCCAACCTAACGGCACCAAAGCAACCCGGGTTCGATCCCAGGCAATTGCATGTGGGATTTGTGGTGGGTGAAACAGTGCTGGGGCAGGTTTCCCCCAGGTTCTCCAGTTTCCCCCGCCATCTCATTCCACCGGTGCTCCATCTTCATTCCATGTATCATGAGTGTCACCGCCTGCTGTGCCATATGTAGTAAACACAGACGTTAAACACTACCTGAAAAAAACCAACCTAATGGGTGATCCAAAAAACTGAGTTTGGCTGTGCTATGTTTTGCATGTACATGTCCTCAATGCACACTACTGTTGTCATAGAACAGCACAGATGAAACCATACAGCATTTTTAAAGGCTTTACTTACCAATGTAATTAAAGGAGATACTGAAACTGGCCATCATTGTCCATATATTTTTGGCACCTCTTTAGGAAACTATCCGTCACTCGCTGTAGTTCACGTTGAGAAATACTGGCAATTTCCTGGTGGACATATTGTTTTAATTCTTTCAGAGTGTGTGGGTTTGTCTGGTACGCTTTGTGCTTTAAGTTACCCAGAAATAGAAATTGCAGGGGTTAGGTCAGGGGACCAGGGGAGGGGGGGGCACAAATCTCTACTAATAATTCTGTCCTGAAACACACTTTCAATTGTTCTCATCGAAAGATTGACTGCATGAGCTGTTGCAGTCTTGTTGAAAAGGGGCAAAATCTTGCTCCCTGTTGGTTAATTCTCTTAAAAAAAGGGTGTAAAATTGTATTCACATATGTATGGCATCAACTGTTGATTAAAAAAAAAATTGGGCCTATAACTCTTTCTCAGCTAATGACACACCATACACCAATTTTTTTTGTCATGAAGAAGTATTTCATGAACAATATTAGGTTTCTCAGAGCTCCAATAACGATTATTTTGGTACACACACATCCAAGAAGGTGGAACCAAGCCTCGTCCATGAAAAATATTAAATGTGGTTTAATTTAGCCATTGTATATACTATTGAGAGTCCACTTACAAAATGTGCACCTGTACAAGATCACATAGTTGAAGAGAATGTGCCACAGTTATTTTATATAGTTTTACCTTCAACAATTTAGTAATTCTTTGCACAGAGCCATAAGAAATGCCTGCCTGTTGTGAATGATTTTTGGGGGGAATTCTTCAAATGTTGACCAATGTCTAAGGTTTCTTCAGTAAGAACCGTATAGTCTAAAAGATTTCTGAGCCTGAACACTTCCTGTGGCCTGAAATTAATTGTAAAGCTCATGGACTGTTGTACGGCCTGGAACTTTTACACCTGGAAATCTTTCTGCAAATTGCACTTTCACTCGGCAAGCTGAGTTAATACATACGAGTTTTTAGAATATATGAGTGGGATACTTATTGAAGAATATAATAGATGGGGGATTAAAAATTAATTTAAAGAAAACAAGCTATTTGTCAGGTGGAGATGAAGAAAAAGATCTAATTTTAGAGAACAAAATGGGATGCATCAAAAGAAGCGAAGAGAGTATGTATTTAGGAGTGAAGATAAATTCAAACTGTAGTCAAGAAGAGGGCATTAAATATACAATTCAAAAAGGCAGAACAGCAATAACCATGTTAAATGGAGTTTTATGGGACAAGGGTATAACTTTAGAAACCAAATTACAGATATGTAAATCAATAATTAGAAGTACGTTAACTTATGGAGCAGAAACTTGGGCACAATAGGAATTTAAATTTAAAATTATCCACCAAACTTTTTTACTCTCTGCATTCTATGTTTCTCTGTTAGGGATAAGTAAACTGGAAGATTGTGTTTTTAAAATTGCCTTCTAATTTCCTTACAAGAATTTGTCATCATCCTTCGTGATGATAAGTAATACTTTTGAGACATATTGGAAACTGTGCAATCACATGATATTCATAACTTAATTTTCATTTAAAACTCATACATTTATAAGCATTGAACATATCTATATCATGCCATAAGAGTCTCATGTGTGTCTGCTGACGTGCATTCTGTCATGAGGTGGACTCAGTGTGAGGGAAAAGCCTGTAGCTCTTGTAAAGGTTTGGATATTTCTAGATAAATCATCAGGTTTCTTGTATTTTACCTTTATCTAGTGCTTATTCTGCAATTAATATTCATTCAACAAACTTATGGGTCAAATTATTGTGATAAAGATGTTTGCAAAGACTTGGGTTGTAGAGTTGCTGTCTGTTTTGCAATACTATCAGCAATTTCATTTCCATTGATGCCACAATAACTGTGTATCCATTGGAATATTATTTGTTTTTGAAGAGGCATTACTTTGTTCAGTTGTTGCATAGAAACAGATAGTAAGCATATGAATTTAGAATGTATTTAATATGGCTCCCATTGAGTTACTGAAAATGCATATAAATTTGTCATATAAAATACAAACTTGTAAAAGTGCTGTTGCTATACCAAATAGGCTAAGACTGCAGGGTGATAGGCATGATATATACAGTAGAACCTGATTTATGCATATATGAAGGGGAACAGACAAGATTACTTATAACTCAGAATTATTTACAAATGAGATTTTGATAATGCATCATAATTTTTTTAAAGTAATACAGTGGGCCTACATGTGTAGAATGTTACAAACAACAAAGATATGTACAAAGAAAATATTTTGAACTTGGTCCTGCTTTAAAAGTTTGGTTAATTTGGCTTGTTTCGCTTTTCTTGCATTGAGTGCATACATTTAATTTTGCAAACTTAATGATTTTTACTACAACTTTTCACTCTGATGTAACACCTACACACATTCATTGCAGTTAACACTTCATTCACTTTAGGTATTTTAAGATTTCAGTTGTATCCCCATTATTGTCAGTGTTGTTTGAAGTTGGTCCACTTGCTTGATCACCACCATGTTTTTGGCACACATCAGCAATAATTTCTTCATCCTGCAATTCTCCACACAGTAAACACCAGGTACCGAAAATTTTTATCTTTACTTCTCGTTTATTACTACAATACTGTTGCACCAAAAGCTACCGGCTATACCAACAAACATCTTTGACTGTTGTTTCCACAACCGAAAGCCGCCGCTCAGCTTTCATTTTGTCAACAGAGTTAAAGAAAATATGCCTTGAGTTTCTATTAATATAGCATATACTGATTATAATTACGTAAAACTCAATTGTATTTCGTTGAATTTTAGTATGTATAACAGTAAATTACATATAAATGCAAATTGTATAAAACAGGTTTAACTGTTATTATTTATTTAGGCCAACAAACTTACTGTTGGTGTTTTTAAACACACAAGCCGTGTGTGGGCAAAGTTTAAGAGGTAGAACTGGAACTTAAAAATTCAGCGTCCGCCCGGCAAGCGGAAGGTCTGTGGTTCAAATCCCAGTTGTGGCATTGAATTTTTAAGTTCCAGTTCTACCTCTTAAAGGTTTAACTGTATTTCTCAGTATATTTTGGAACGTAATATTCTGTGCCAGACAGTCCATCACCAGAATTTCAGGACCTATGAATACATATATATGAAGAAAATGCTCACATCTGTTGGACCTTAAGGCATGATTATATTTAACTTTTTATTTATTGCCAGACTGTAACCTAGACATTTCACATAAAATCCATACTCTAGTAATAAACAGTATGAGGGAGCAAGGTAATTGCAACACCTAGAAAGGGAGATGCTAGCTGGGAAAACTATTGTTCTGGAAATGATGTAGTAGTAATCAAGATAAAGATGTTTCACAGTTATTAAATAAAAAAAATCGCTTTATTTCAATACATTAACAAATCCTTATAAAAATATTCTACAAAATATAGTAATCACAATATCACATGAAGATGCTTCATAGCAAGATTACATACCACTGCCTTACTGCACTCTTTCAGCTATTGAGGGGATTAGAAATACTGACTGAAGCTTTGTTTACAAGAATTGTTTAGATCTAACTTTTAGTGTGTTGAAATTTCAGAACACGTTCTTACTTTCTAATAAAGAATACATAATATCGCTGAAATGCAATTTTCCATCCACATGTGACTCGCACAATGTTATTTGTCACAGATCAAAGAAATTACTTTTTGAAAAGTGAAATATTTCACTTGCTCTTGTTTACTTATCAGTTATTGGCATTTGGTTTTAGGGTATAAATATATAATGAATCTTCTTTCATTTCTTTTTCTTTTCTTTTTTGTATATTAATGCTCTCCAACATAGTGTCATATCGGACAATGAATGAAATTAGTGAAATGATGCAATCTTAATGAATCATTAGTTAAATAACAAGATATTCAGAAATATATCTGTTGTGTACTTGCTATGTGTGCATTGGTATATACAAATACAAAGGAGTAGTATGTTTTATTACTTTACACTTGTACTCTCCACCTTCATTTCCCCCAAAAGGAAACAGAATTATCGCCCTTTAAAAATGAATGAGTAAAGAGCAACTTTTGGTCTTCATTTTATATCACATACAACCTTGTTGCATTATGTGAAGATAAACTTTTGATACTCAGAAATGCCTTTAAAGAATATGATAAATATAAATGATCAATGATATTTTCAAGGGAACTATCAATGGATTGATGACAAAATATACATTGAAATTTTATTGAAAGGATAAATAACTTAGATATTGCAAATAATAGCAGAATCTAAAGATGTAATGTTTAATGAAGGATAGCAAACTAGGTTTTCTACAGTCTGACAACCTTCAAGAAAGAGATTAATGTTGCTCATGGTCTTTCATAGATAATATTAAGAAAATCTTAGTGTATTGATAGTTCCCTTGTTAACATTATGTTGATGAAATTTATGTTTTGTTTTAATGGTAGCAAAGTTTCATAAACAGTTAAATAATCAACTAAAAAGACAAAAACAAATTTTGAAAAGAATTTAGTAACTTAGAACATAATTTAGGTCATAAGATGAAATTAAAAATACATTATTATCTTAATGCATATAAAAACTCTGACCATGTAGGACCTGCCTACTTAAGCCATTGTTTTTAATAGTTACATTCTCAACATCATCATTATTTTTGGAATGACAAATTACACAAAATTACCCTCGAGTTTGAGCAAAGCATTTAAGCTGATAGAAGCATCCTTATGATTTACATACCTTGCCATTCATGAAGCCTTTATTCATTTATGATAGTTTCTAAGGAATTCTCTGAGTGGTGAAAAATTCAAAAGCTTGCCTCTGATATTTTAAGTTTAAAGCATGCCATTGTCATAATAAACTTATTTCTAGTCACAGTTCTCCTTGGTTTGAGCACACATGCTAAAGGGTTTTGATAAAAAAACGTACCATTATCTGAAAGCTGCATTCATGTGTTCATGCCAACTTCTGGCTCCAACAGTGATCACCAGACACATTTTGCAATCAGTGGTGCATATAAACATACTGGTAACTTTTTTTTTTTTCTTTTGGTAGTGTTTAATACCCACTTTTACTACATGCAACACTGCAGGCAGTAACACTGATGATACATGGAATAAAGATGGGGCACTGGTGGAATGAGATGGTGAGGGAAACTGGAGACCCCAGAGGAAACCCATCCCTGCACCACTTTTACCACCACAAATCCCACATCCTGTCACCTGGGATTGAACCCAGACCACTTTGGTGAGAGGAAAATGGTCTAACCACTCAACCACAGCACAGCCATATATACTGGTAATAGTCCACCAATTGACATACATAGAATGATTCATAAATGAAAACCAATAACTTTGCATTGGAATGACCTTATAAATTAGTTATACATTCCCCATCACTAGACTGCATATCAACACAGTTGTTAAGGTACAAATTTGTGAATGGGATATCTTCAGTTCAAATCCTACCAGGAGCACCCTCCCTGAATGAGTTCTCCCAAAGCTTTCCTCAATCCTTATGATTGACAATACCAAAGAAGTAACCTAAACGTAGCCCTGGAATTTTTCCTTCCAAATTTCCTTTCCCAAATATTCCATTTCATGTCATTACTGCCACCTCCTGTGGTCTCCTATGAAGTAAGAGCAGGCATTAAACACTATTAAAAAAGCTAGCAGTTCTAAGAAACCAAATATCTTCAAAGAATATCCACTAAAGATTCTCTTTTTTTGCTTTGCTGTTTACCAGGGATGATAAACATGATTTTTAATAAGGCCTACTACCTACTTTCTCCCACCTATATGCTATCTAGCAACCTTGCCAATTAACTATGACATTGTGGATCATATCAATAAAAAGGGTGTATAGTATATACCTACTTCAGTTTTTTGAGTAAATACTGTGCTGAGTAAGACTAAAACCTTCTGAGTTCAAGTAATGAAAGCAATGTAGAACATACTGAAGCATCCATTATACAAAGAATATGTTCTCATACTTTGTACGAATAAAAGCTATATTCCTATGGTAATTATTATTTATTTATGCCAACAAACTTACTGTTGGTGTTTTTAAACACACAAGCTGTGTGTGTGCGGAAGGTCTGTGGTTCAAATCCCAGTTGTGGCATTGAATTTTTAAGTTCCAGTTCTACCTCTTAAGCTATATTCCTAGTTTGACAAGTTCATTCACTTCTGAAGTTGTGAGAGTATATTAATTTCTTGTCACTTAAAAGTAAGTGAAGAGAGTGTTAGATTAATTTAAGATAGACAAATATTGCCAGAGCATTCATAAAGCTTCAAAATCCTCAGTTGTTTCAGAAAACATAATCTAGAAGTAACTTTGAAAATCAGTTTTATTAATTAGGTACACTTAAAATGCTATCTTCAACATCACTTGCTTATATAGTGAAGAAGCTTTACGTGGTGAAAATAGTGTATATAAAATTATAGAAATAATCACTTTTAAATCTGCATTAATTAGGACTCTCCAAACCATGTTAGTTTCTTTTTTTCTATACTGTTGTATCATAAACCCTTAGTGCAACAGCCCATGAAGGGCCAAGGCTTGCCGTCTAGCCGCTGCATCCCCCACCTCTGCCCACCACAGGCATCATTGGCGGGGTGCAGTACTGGAGGGTGGGATGTGGTAAGTGCCCCAAGCCCTCCCGGCCAGTTATACAGCCTTCTCGACCTGACTTTTGATCATATACTAATTTAATTTATGGCTATGCCTCTGTGTATCTTCAATTTAATAATTTCTTGGAGGGCTGTGAATTCGGTTTGCGTTAATGCTGAGATTTGGTAAGCAAGTCAGGATACTTCTCAGAACAGAGACAGCATGGATAATCTACTCTGCTAGCACAAAGTATCAATGCACTTGCATGGTCAAAGTCTGCAAATAACAAGATATAATCACGTTTAAGAAATCAAGATGGCCATGAAGATGACTATAATACACATGCAAGTAGGTTTTATATCATGTTTTTATTCTTATGAAAATGATTACGTCCTCATTTAGCTGAATATGTAATCACAAAAAGTCTGCATGAGTGTGAACTTTCAGAAAGTACTTGCTGTTTATTCATATGACCTATTCATACAAAAGTATTGGTAGAGAAGTTGAAAAATAAATGTATGCTATATTTATACAAGTTTCACTTGCAGATATTTTACTTAAAATTCTTTTAAATGCTATGTCATCATTTAAAAGGAAAGTATTGACTCATATATTATGGGTTCATCAATTGCCTCCAAATAATCTGATCATTCCTAACGTATCTATTATGGCAGCTGCACAGAAAACTGTGCTCTAAAGAATGTCCAACATTTTGCTAAAATTCTTTGCTCAAACTCTTACTGATAAAACTATCGTTGTTTATACTATCTCAAGATGCATTATTAATGGAATGTGGAGTGAGTGTGTATATTTTTAATGAACAACTGAAACATTTCTTTTGCAGTAAAACGCATGGACGTAATTGCTGTGAATGTTTCTCACATAAGCAGGATATACCAAGAAGTATCCTGACGATTTACAGATATCACCTCAAAACTTGTGGGACAGCCTCTGGTTTCGGTGTAAGGCTTCGATCCCATGTGCTTCCTAGCAACAAACATGTCACTTGTCCTTTATCTGTTCATGAAACATCATACTGTCTTTCATTTTGCATTGCTAAAATACCACACATGATGTTATCAATATCACAAAATGACATTCACTCTCTGTAACACGCTTGAAGAAACACTGACATTGTGAAGACTCCATAGACTACACTCACAGCTGTTTTATCGTGTGTATTTACAGGTACCAAATGTGCTGCAATGCGGTAAATCACAACATAAATTAATTACAATGAAAGCTCAAGCTTATTGTCAGTGTTGCGTAGTTTCCATCACTACACCATCCTTTTCAATATCACACTTCTCTTTGGTGACATCATTACTGGGGTTGTCCCAAGACTGTCGCACACCAGTACCACACACAAGGTAGAAGGTTGCACAGACTATGTAAACTCCAGATGCTATGAAAAACACCACCTGCCAAGCTGCCTGTGTGGGCTGAAAATTAAAAACATGCATGAGAAGCAATATATAGAAAATAATATTAAAGAAAACACAAGAACCATGCATGAGTGCACTTTGCATGTTGGAGGAAGATGTTCCTAAAGATGTAATGTGTTGCATTCGTGTGACACCCTACTCAGTCTTCGAACTTTTTCTTTTCTTTCCCCCCTTTTTAAGTTCTATTTATATGCTACCTTTAACATGTAAGATCATATCAGCAGCTTTTTACCTTTGCACTTGCTCACAGTGGGCTAATCTTCAAGTTTGTGTTACTTTTGGTTATTACATTAAATATGCACACACTCACATTTTCATACTCCCAGACTAGCAAAAATGGGAAATAATCCTAGCTAAAGAAAAAATCTCATCCTCCAGCTGGGAATCGAACCCAGGACCTCTGGTCTTGAAGGTCAGCATGTTAACCAACAGACCACATAGATAGTCTACCTATTCTGTAAATAGAGATTAACTTTCTTTACACATTTTATTGTAGGTATATACAGAGAGACCCAGAAACATCCGAACCACTGCACAGTGTTTTCCACTGTGCAATTGAAAACACAATAATGCAGTTGTACACAAGGTCATGTGGTTGACTAGTTTTTCTCTGCTCTGAAAGTGCAGTATTGAGCTCATGCATTATTGTGTGGTGAGTTTTTACCAGTATGATGTATTATTTTGTCCTGTGCTTAGTTACAAAGTGTATTATGGCTTGTTTTCTACTGCACAGCATGTATTTATTTATGATTTGTATGTGTTAACTCAGTCAGCTCGCCAAGTGAAAGTGCAATTTGCAGAAAGATTTCCAGGTAACCTGCAATTTCTATCTCTGGGGTAACTTAAAGCATAAAGTGTATAAGACAAGCCCACACACCCTGGAAGAATTAAAACAAAATATCTGCCAGGAAATTGCCAGCATTTCTCAACATGAACTATGATGAGTGATGGATAGTTTCTAAAGAGGTGCCAAAAATGTATGGGCAATGTTGGTGGCCAGTTTCAACATTTCCTTTAATAACATTGGTAAGTAAAATCTTTAAAAGTAGTTTTAAAATGTTGTATTGTTTCATCCACACTGTTCTATGACAGCAGCAGTCGGCTATGAGTACTGAGGATGCATACAGGTAAAACATAATGCAGCCTTTAGGAATAAGAAGATTACAGTAAACTAAAACATTAGTTGAAAGTGTGATACATGTTTTGTATAATAAGTAGGTGAGTGAAGCTATTAATAGTGTTCAAGTTGACTCCCATCTTTCATTAAGTGCATTTTATGAATTGTTTTATTATGTTTGATGCCAACAGCATTTTGGGTACTAAGTTTAACAGTCGTTTAGTTTAGGAGTTATTCTGTCCACAGACATTAGCTCTTTTTCTAAAAATGTTTGTTTGGATTCAAAAGATGTGTTTTTGGTGAACTTATGGTATCAAATTCTTCAGTGAAATGCTATCCATCTTCTGCTTACTGTAGATAAGTAAAGATTTCTTCAAAATATATATATTCAATAAAATCATAATATAACATTTTTGGGTGAAATAAAATACATCCTCTGCCTACCATGAGTAACCAGTGAAAAAACAAAGAATATTATTAATTTCTTTCTTAATGTATTTCATGTTCTCTTGCAAAATATTCTTTTCTAAGCAAAGTAATTTTTCTTTCTTTTTTCTCTCTATCTGGGTCTTATGAGCAAAATTACTAAGGCAGATTTCTAAATATTATAGGTGAACTTTAACCCAAAAATGTCTGATATAATCTTGTGTAAATCTGACAAAGTTTGCTAATATAAAAGGTATCTTTTAAAGTAAACATCAGATTAAATAGCCGCCCTACCATTGCTGACCTTTAAGCAGAGATTTTTTTCACAGGGGTTTATGAAATTGGTTACTTATATAAAAATTTGTGTATTTAATTTAAATGCCTGGCCGTGAAAGGTATACGGGTAAACTGGTACTTATTTCTATGATTTGTCCTTAAGAATAAGTGAAATTAGGATTACCTTTCCTTCAGTGATATGACCAGCAATGGAAGGAGCAAGAAGTCCAGCAAGATTAGCCAGACAGTTTGTAAAGCTCATGAGGATTCCAGCAAAGCGTGGTGAAATGTCCAAATGATTGACTTTGAAGCCAGAATATATTCCACCATTGAGACCCACGCCAATGGTGAGTAGGGTTACAGTGAGAGGGGGATTACATCCTGTGTAGGAAGCTGCAATTAGTGCAACAGCTGGTCCATATTGACCTGGAAATGTCAAAACATACATACTTTTAGCACATTATACCAGTAATAATAAACACAGAATATATAACAATAAGCATAAATCTAACACTAACTAGTTTTCAATATTGAATTGAAAATCTCATATATTGCATTCATATGACTTTTCTACTCCCTCTTCTACAAACTACTCTCACCAAAGTTTGTTCTTCTATCTACTTTTTGTTAATGAGGATAAAATCTGAATACATATTTATACATTTTGCTTTAGTTTTAGAAAGAGTATAGTTGGCCATAGTGACTTAGATATTTAAAACTTGGGCCACTGTATAATGGTTTTGAAATTCCATGATCGAATAGTGGCTTTCCACTTGAGAAAAGTGTAAGTACATATTTGAAAAATTAAATCAATGAAGAATGGTATCTCAGAAATGGTTAACACCACAAAAAAATGTTATTTGTCATTGTGCTTTAAGGAGATCTACATTTTTTATATATAGTAAGATCTTGTCTTTCTCATAGGGTTTACCAGTTATGGAAAAGTAACTCGAAATGAAGACTTCACAGGCTATTCCCAGAATATTCAGAATGTACATTTTATGTGATATTTTAATCATAATTATTGAACCTATTTTTGGGGAAATTAAAAAAAATCCATACCACAAGTAGTTTGGAAGAGAGAATTTTCTTAAAAATCTTCATGCCGCATGCTTGGAAGATGCTGAACTTAGACACCAAGTTTGGTATTTGTCGGACTTTTTGTTTTCCATTTTTCAAGGATGTGACAAAAAAAATTCCAAGAAAATTCCCCCTATCCCATCCCAATTTAACCTTTACATGCCAGTTTTTTGAAAATTTTTATTTCCTCAAAAATGGCTCTAACAATGTTGATTGAAGTACCATATGGTTGAGATACTTTCATGATAAATTAAGTATATCTTATATTTTCTGAGAATAACCTTTGACTTCTTCATTCTGGATAACTGTTGCATAACAGGTAAACCTAAGAGATAGACAAAATTTTACTACACAAAAAAATATAGGTACATCTTGTAGTATAAAGAAATCAGTTTATGTCAGTGTAGAATGAACCATTTTAGAGACGTTTCTTGTTATTGGTTTGAATTTTCAAATACTTGTACCTTTCTCAAATAAGAAGTCATTATTTATTTATGCCAACAAACTTACTGTTGGTGTTTTTAAACACACAAGCCGTGTGTGGGCAAAGTTTAAGAGGTAGAACTGGAACTTAAAAATTCAATGCCACAACTGGGATTTGAACCACAGACCTTCCGCTTACCGGGCGGACGCTCTAACCATTGAGCTATTGTGACAAACTGCCAGAATGGCATTAAATTCTCAAGCCAGTTCGTATTTCTCCTGGTAAACCACAAAGGCAGTCTCACATCAGAGACAATTACCCCAATGGTGACTTACTGTTGCAAGTACTTTATATCCCAGGATTAAATAACCTTCACATGGTAATTATTATTTATTTATGCCAACAAACTTACTGTTGGTGTTTTTAAACACACAAGCCGTGTGTGGGCAAAGTTTAAGAGGTAGAACTGGAACTTAAAAATTCAATGCCACAACTGGGATTTGAACCACAAACCTTCTGCTTACCGGGCGGACTGGCTTGAGAATTTAATGCCATTCTGGCAGTTTGTCACAATAGCTCAGTGGTTAGAGCGTCCGCCCGGTAAGCGGAAGGTCTGTGGTTCAAATCCCAGTTGTGGCATTGAATTTTTAAGTTCCAGTTCTACCTCTTAAACTTTGCCCACACACGGCTTGTGTGTTTAAAAACACCAACAGTAAGTTTGTTGGCATAAATAAATAATAATTACCATGTGAAGGTTATTTAATCCTGGGATATAAAGTACTTGCAATAGTAAGTCACCATTGGTGTAATTGTCTCTGATGTGAGACTGCCTTTGTGGTTTACCAGGAGAAATACGAACTGGCTTGAGAATTTAATGCCATTCTGGCAGTTTGTCACAATAGCTCAGTGGTTAGAGCGTCCGCCTGGTAAGCGGAAGGTCTGTGGTTCAAATCCCAGTTGTGGCATTGAATTTTTAAGTTCCAGTTCTACCTCTTAAGAAGTCGTTATTCATTCTTTTATCTCTTGGCCAGGCAAATAAAATAGAATTTCAGAATCATCATATAATAACCAGTACTTAAAATATTTGACTATCACTTAAGCCTGCTGTATTCCCCTATCATTGTGCCTACAAGAAAAATGTGATAAAACAGTTTCTTCAAATGGCTGTCTAGAATAACATGGCATGGATAAAACAATAAGTGTCTGTAAGGATAGTGAGCAGAGTAAGTTATGTGAGTGCAACCTGTCAGATTCGTTTTAGTAATGGTGCACACAAATAAACAACTATGTGCATTATGCAAGCATTTTTACAGTCTTTTTTTTGTATCTTTTATTACTTAGCATTTCTGTATGTGTAATAATTTAATTCTAAAACTAGTGTTTTCCTCTGAAAACATTCCAATCTGCTGAATATCTATGTAGCTCTTATGGGTTTTCAGCTTTTAATTGCTTTCAAAATTGTAGCTTATTAGTTCTCAAAAAGGCATAAAACTACTTGCATGTCAGTTGTTCAGTTTTATTCCTATGTGAATATATTTCTAGCACAACATCTAACTCACCTAAACTGTTGACAATCTTTCTGGTAACTGTGTGTGAGAAACGTTTACTGGATATCATCCAGTCTGCAATAACACTCACTAAAATGGAGAACAGCCACATTGCCAAATACGGTAGTGCAGATAGTAATCCATTCTGGAAAAAAATGAGTTACAATTAATTAAGGTTTTACTTTTGAAATTTAACATCAAACAGAAAAGTGAATTGTCTGAAATGGAAATATAAAGGTACAAAAATGGGTGCAGATTTAAGTTACTTATTGCGATTGCCAGAATTAGATTTGGGTGGAATAAAATGCAGCTGAAAGGAGTTTGGAAGTTCATTTAGAACCGTAAGTGAAACAGTTTAAATTGAAAAGTATACCTACTGGGAAAATCAGTGGTGAAGCTGAAGGGGTATGTGGGAGTCTCAGGTTACCCAAACTAAGTACATATAAATTGTATAGTATATGTTGGATGTAAAAAGCAAGAAAACAGTGTCTAAAAGTTGTCAGTAAGTTGGTTGTAAGCTCCTAAAGCGACTTACAACAGCGTAAATAATTAGGAGTCTGGGTCGCACGAGACTCGCATTTGCTGTGACAAGGGAGGGGCTTACTAGGCATTGCTAAACAATCGCCCCTCTCCAACCCAGGCTATTCTAATGCTTTTAGGCATATTCAGAGTCTAGACTCCAGCTTGCTGGAGCGTGGATCTATGGTTTACACGGCATGTTGGTTTTCGTATTCTATTGTGCTGCAAATTCAAAGTATTTGCAGTTTTTCCTACACTTTGTGCTTTTCTTGCATACTTTACAATTAGTGAGATTAATGATTTGATTATCCATTTTATTAAGACACTATTATCGTCTCTTTCTTTTGAAGAAAAATATGCTCTAAAGAATAAGAGACAGGCACCACATCTGAATATTGTACAGAGGGATGTAAACCAAATAGAAAATTTCAGTCCCAATGCTATAGGGAGTATCTATGGCTCACAGCAAGTATAATGAACTGTAAATTATCTTGTTATGTTTGCATATTATCTGGAGGAGAAAGTAAATGGGATGAAATTTGCATAAGTTGCATAAATTTGTTTATACAAGGTCATGTAAACATCAAGTTTCTAAAAGAATATATCAAACAGCAAGCGTTTTCATCTTAGAAAATGTAGAATTGATCATGCCCTATCAGAAGCAGCAAAACAAATCAGTCAGTAGCAATTAATGATTTCTTGAAGATTAATTCAAGTGTATATTACCTAGGGCAACAAGAACTTTCATTTGTGGGCACAACGTGAATCAAGACTCTGCTAATAAATGCAATTATTATCTTGAATTGCTTGGGCACAAAGAACAGTTCATAAGAGAGAATTTGGAATCCACCTGAGGATTTAAGGAACTTCAATTAATATTCAAAACAATCTTATTGAATGTATAACTCAGATAATAAATGAAGAAATTGGAAAGAAATCTCAGCTTGTGGAATTTAAGCATATTTCCAATAGATACAGGGATCGTGTCAGTAATATATTTGCTGCTAGAAAAGAATGTTGTATGGAGTTAATCTTAAAGTACGCCTCAGACTCCCCAGTCAGTTATGACTAGCTTCGCCACTCCTGGAAATTCGGAAATGACAATGTCTTGCTAATTTAAGTTACGTTTATGCTACACAAAGATTTTAAATTTAGCCATCAGCATACACCAAATACACTCAAATACACTCAAATTAAAGCAATATAAAGGCTACCATTATAAATTATGATAGGCAGATTTTGTTTTGGTTGAGGGCTAAAACAGAATCCAAAATGTTATGGGCACCCAGTGACTGCTCATAAACTTGGCAGAACAGAATGAAGTTCAGCTCATTTGGGTCCTAGGCCACTCTGGCATTGGGGGAAATGAAAAAAACTGATTAATTAGTGCAAAAGGTGCAACTTCCCAGTTTATTGGACCAGAGCCAGCTCTAGGAACACCTTGAAGTGTGGTAAGAGAGGCTACTAAGAAGTGGCCCATGGAAAAAGCATTGCGAAACCTGGCTTTAAAGCCCAGGAAATAAGCATGGTTAATTATTTATTAGGAGACCATGGAAGTAGAAAGCTAAAATTTGCTTAAATGCAAATGATTTCAGCTGAGAATAATAATCGCTTACTTCACATGACATTCTTCTATGAAAAAGCATCTTAAAATGATGGGACCACTTCATGGTAAGTTAGATTACAGATTATATAAGAAAAGAACTGAAACAGTCCACCAGTATATGCTTCTGTAAGTACCTTTGGACTTAGATTATCTACAGTAAAATGTTGCAGGGCATAATCTAAAGAAGAACAGCAAAAATTACTGTAGTAGATGTACTCTAAAGCAACTACTACAATTGCTCTAGTGGCTCAAGGCAGGCCAGAGCCAGCTGCACATCTATTGGACCCTCTGCTCCTGCAAGACATCTTGAGCAGAAGGCAACATTGATGGTGGCTGTATTCTAGCTACCCTTAGTTGCCTGTGCATGATTTTCTAGATCAGAGCTGCTACATTTCAATCAGGTAACTCCAGAAACAATTCACTGATTCTAGAGACAATTTCAAATAGAATAGTTTGCATTTATCCCATCTGATAACTTCTAAGTCTATTTTGCTGAGTTATATTGCCCTCCTGGCTTAATGTGACATCTTAGAAATACCATTGTAAGAAAAGAGCATTCAACATTTATTTTTTTATGCTGCAAGTTGAAAAAATTATGCATGATAAGATTCTATCATACTTAAAATTTAGTTTTGATAGTAAATTTTCTGATCTGCAGAGCAGAAACTAAAACATTTAAATGCTCTTTTTCAAAAATATTATTGTGTGAAGCCAACCTTACCCTTGCATACTTAATGTTACAAAGGTAATTGCAAAATACACAATTTAACTTTTTGTGAATAAAAATTCATCCTGTAATTATTCTCTTGAAAAAACATTTTCATTACCACAAACAGGAAGATCTTCATTCACAACAGTATGCATATTATATCTATTGATGGCTCTATCATTCTGTGCAGAAAGATATCTTATTCAAAGCTTAAAAAGTGTGAGATTGTAACTTGGTGATCTGATTTTTGGGCCAATGGTAGAACACACAAACTTCTTTCTCCTAGTTTTCTTAATGATAGGATCAAAGAATTCTGCTTAATCTATATCATTTGCATTTAAATCTAATACTCACCTCTTTAAGATCAAAGTGAAGAACTTGCTTCATAAATGATGGAAGTTCTGTCATAAGTGTTTCGTATCCATAATTTTGGCCCATATGAGCTATAAGAATAGCCCAGAATGGTAAAGAAGTAAGAATAGCCATCCAAGGAACAGGTGGAGACTGCAAACAAATCCAATCATTTTGCTTAGATGTTGTGATTCTAGATTAAAGTCATTTGTCATACAATGTACCAGTATTTCTGCTCTTCAGTCTCACAAAAAGAAATAACTTAGTTGTAGCTACTATGTTTCAAAAAGTGCATTTGCATACTTGCCAACTTTTAAGGTTTACCCATAAAATGTATTGGAGCGGAGGCCATTTTATGGTGAAGGTGTTTTTACAGCTTTGTGGGCAAATTCAAAATGTTACAGATTTTTGCAACAGATAAATTCTATTACATTATATTGTAAGTTAAGATTGCAGACTGAATGTGCTATGCTAATTGATATACAATTCTATAGTAGGTCAGAACTTATCTGTACTATATCTATCCATCATGAAAATGGTCATGGTCTCATTTCACAGTTGTATCATATCATAATGCATAGCTAATGAACTTAAAAACTGATTGCACAACTACTGATTTGTCATGAATGATGCATTCAGTAATGGACAATGTGAATTGAGTTAGCTTACTCGCATAAATTATTTCTTTGTTGAAATTCTATGTTTCCCATTTTTGTTATAGCTCACTTTATGAAACATGAATATAGACTAGAAATCTGTTCATATGTAGCTTGGGAAGTGTTGTTCTTTGCTTCAATGGATGTTTATTGTGGGACCAGGAAAAGCTTCAGTATGTGTGATAGAAGCAATACCACCAGGTCCTCAAGGATTCTTGTTATAAGAAAATTCCCATCTATTTTACATGTAAGTTTCATACATTTTACGCATGTTAAATATCATGACATTGCAAAATTATAATGCTTTACTGGGTGAGAAAAGGTTTCACAGGTTTCAATTTCAGTAAGTTGGCAAGTCTGCATTTAACAAAGTAAAACATTTTACAGGGAGTTAAATCATTAGCACATCTTCCAAACCACACTACAAAGTTAAAGTATTACTCTCAAATGTTTGCAAAAAGTTATTTCAGAAGAAGGGAGTAATAGTAAAGATATGAAAAAAGAGAAAATTCAAAAGATTTGTTGATTGATTGTGTTATACTGCTAGCATTCAATGGAAAGATTCTAAGAAACTTGCTAGTAAGGATAATACAAAGGGATCAAGACTTTGGTTATGAGGAGAAAAGCAAAGAAGATACAACTGCAAATTTGAGAGGATGTAATGGAGCAAGAGGACGGATTTGGATATTTGAGATGCACCACAACCCTGAACTGTTGTTAAACATGTGGTATTTCAATCCAAATGGTGACAGTCATTTTTGAGAAAATAAAATATTGTGAACATTTTTTCATGTAAAGGGTTTTGGAAGATAAACTTAAATACCAAATTTGGTATTTATCTGTTTTTGAGTTATGCTGCTCACAGATACACACTCAGACACCTTTTTTATTCAGGGGTATCTAAACATGCATTTCCAATTAAATCTTGATATGAAATTTTTGGGTGGCATGCAATACTTTATCTATTAATTAGGTACATGTACCGAAAGAAAATGTACATTTTGAAGATGTTCGTTATGAATACCTGCACTTTTACAGTTACATTGTTCCAGTTACTTATATTCCTTCCCAAAGATACTTCTATGATCTTAAGTTTTGCAGTTCATTAAAAGTAACTTACAGAGACTCCAGCAGCACCCCATACTGCATTTGTGATGTATTTGCGTTCATCTTCTGCAATTGATCTGTGTGAATCTGGATCTTCTCCAACCATAAATAGGAAGGCCACAGACCAAACTACTCCAATCAAACCAAACACATAGAATATAGAGGGCCAGCCTCCAGCAAAACCATATTCTGCCAAGAGGCCACTTAATGGATAAGATATCACAGTTCCAAATTGTGCACCTGAAAATAAACAAGAGATTCTTTAGTAATATTTTCCAGATAACAGTTCAACAATTCCTACTTATCTGAGATATAACTTGGGCTTATTATGGAACTTTTCATTTTAAACTCTATTTTGCTGTACCAGATAAAATGAAATATAAACCAGATACTTTTAATTATGCATAATTTATTTAAAAGTTGATTGTTTATTTTTTCTTTATTTTAATTATACATCTTACTAACAATCACTGATAGTATCACAAACTAGCATAATGGTACATTGTTATGCTGGAAAAGAAACTACTCACACTACAATAAAACAGTGTTAATGGAGAATTTCAACAGCACTTAGATTAAAAGAATCAGATTATCAAAAGAATGTGTAACTTTTTAACAACTGAAGAACCGTGCTGTGGTTCTTTTTTATGAAATGAGGCATTGTGACATTTTCAACTCAAATATAAATTATTTATCAAGTCACTCAATTTAAATTGAGATAATTTCAAAGTTGCATTCACTAGCACGTAAATAGCACTGCTGTAGTCCTAAATTTCCATTGTAAGAACATACTAGCCTGCTTTCTAGGTTAAATTGCATTTATCCTTTATATATATATCCTGCCTTTAACTCTGATGGTCATATCGGTAGCTTCCCCTATGGAACATATTGCCTAACAGCAATGGTGTTACTCTTTTAACAGAGAGTTTTCAGACTTCAGGGATTTTACACTTTAAATTCACGCTCTTATTTATCCAGATTCTGGGGAAGATTCAGAATAATATTGGCTAGAGAAAAATTCCCACCCTCCCCCCAGCTGGGAATCGAACCCAGAACCCCTGATTGAACTACAGGGCCAGCCTCCATTTATCTTATTCTGCTAAAAATATGGCCTAAATGTATTTGGAAAGGTAAAATTAGACTGAAAAATTTAATGCTATAGTAGGGATTTGAATAATAGATATTCGACTCTCCATGCCAATGCTCTAACCAGTTGATCTACCATGACAGCAAATTTCTTAACAGACTCACATTTTTTCTGATAAACCACAAGGTGTTCTTACATTCATTTTGAGATAACATACCCCAATGGTGACTTATAATCTCATAAGTACTTTAAACCACATGCTGCATAGTTAACTATTATTACATCAATCAATGATACTTGTTTTTCTTTCACACATGCAGTGTGTAGGCTATGGCCGAAGATCTGTGGTTCAAATCCTGGCTATGGCATTGCATTTTTAGTGTGATTCTACCTTTCTAACTTGAAATACACACAGCATATGTGAAAAAAACAATTATCCTAAATTTCTTTGGTCCATGTAAGCCTCAGGCTGTATGTTAACATGCAATTTTTTTAAACTAGTGTACATATAAAATATTACACACTTTGAGTGAAAGTGAAACTTGTTGAAAAGAAAAGTTAACGTATGTGAAGTACAGGTATTCTGTCAACTCAAAAAGTATAATTTTTTATTATTACATTACTTCTAATTTATTATTCAAATTGTATACATGTTTTTATTTTGTAAAGCTTTTATTGATTATGCCTGTACTAATCATTGAAAACATGCAACAACAGGCATGATCAAATGTAAAATCATTGGAACATTCACACATAAAGCAAATAATTAAACTATGCAAAATGAATCGATGTTAAGCGTTCATATTGCTCCACTTACCAATTTACTGACAGAAGATGTTTCAAGCAAAAATGGGATGTTGTACCAGTCATTTGGTTAGCAGAGCAATATAAACACTTAACATTGGTTCATTTTCAATCATTTAACTGCTGGTCAAGTCTAAGTATGCTTTAAAAGGTGAACCATAACTACTTTTTAAGCAGAAAAGCTACTAATGTAATGTAAAACGTAAATTAATCTATTTGTAGATTTTCTTTGCTGTTAATAACTTCATTTACTATTTATGATTATGTACTTTACAATCTTCTTTATCAATTTCTTCCAGTCAAAAAGATCTTAAAATCACCAAGCACAAAAGCTGATACAGATTTATCTAATGCAACAAATGCTGATTCTATTGCAAATTTCGGCAAAGATCTGAAATAGATGTTGAATTCATTTTAATGGCAACTAACCTTTAACATGCTATCAGTTGACTGGTGCATAGAGTGCATGACTTAATAGGATGAATTACCTGAATAGACAAATGCACCCATACGACTTCTCTCGTTTGGAGGTACCCACTTAGCTAACATGGCATGTGTACATGGTACTATTGGACCCTGCAATAAGAAAACTTATTAGACTGTATGTAAGAGTAACCTGAGAGCTAGAAAACACAATGTTTATGAGAACTAAAAAGACTCGTTAGGGAGTAATGTAATTATTCAAATGAGCAAATGAGAGAAAGTAACTAGTAGACAATAAAGAGAATATTTCCTCACCTCTCCAAGACCTTGTATGAATCTGACTACAAGTAACCATGCAAGACCTGCATCAGCTCCTACTGGGACCACCAGTCCAAACAGCGAGTTGACAAGCATTCCCACACCGAGGAAATACTTTGCTCCATATTGCTTGGCAAGGATTCCAAATGGAATTTGTGTTAGCACATATCCATAAAAGAAACTGCTAAGAATAAATCCTTGCACTGTTGAATCCCAAACATAAGTCCCCCTTTCATCAACACTCACTTTCTGGAAAAAAGAGGAGAAGTGCTTTCTAAACACAAGCAAACATAACATCTGAGAAAATGAATATTAAGAAATGCAATGGCAGCAAAATGTGTCTCATCACAATATTTATATTCTAGTTGATCTACACACCAAATTGTCTTGCTGCATTGCATTCAGTGACATATTGTTAACCTGTTTGTGTCACATGAGGAGCTTTACTTGCATAAGGTAGAAATACCATTGAAATTACTTGTAAAGAGTATGCTGACCAATAAAACTACATGTTGATTAGAACTTCTCGGGTTACCAGCCGTGTGATGTTGATAAAGTTGCTCGAGCTTTTGGCCATCTTAACTCTGTGGCCTTCATCAGGAAGTGAAGTAAAGTCAAAGACGGGCAGGTATATATACTGTCCATGCGGTGGGCGGGGCTACATGGCGCGGCCAATGGGAGCACTGTGTCTTGTGATTGGTCCGACGGACCAATCAACATCAACATCACACGGCTGGTAACCCGAGAAGTTCTAATCAATAATCATCGCCATGAAAGCTTCAAGTCTTAAAACTACATGTATTCGCATTTATAATTCACAGGTAGCATTCAAAGTGTTAGTAAATGAGTGAAACTACTGTGTGTCATAAGACAGTCTGTATTTCATGATGGAAAACATGCTATTAGTAGAATGTTGCCAGGGCTATCAGATGCTGTATCTCATCTTTAGATTTGGATGGGGTGGACCCAGGTTAAATAAGTGGTGATGCAGCATGCCTGGATGATGACAGGGCAGTTAAAAGCACCTTGTGTGAGAACTGTCATTGCATGCTAAACATTAATTTTTGGGTTTGCTTGTAATGAACCACTTATAATGTTTAAAATATTTTACAATTTTAATGGAATAATTAATATAACAATATAAACTCAAACAAAAAAACACAGGTGTAGCTGGATGTGAAAAAAAGGTATTTACATTTTAAATGAAGTTGGAGGTGGAAAACAAACTCTAGGAACATGTTCTAAAATGTATAATTTATCAAATAAAAATGTGAGAAAAGCTCAATTTTTGTCACATTTTGCATACACGTCACCATAATAGTTTTATTTTGACTTCTGTAAAGATTTACAAGGATTGGAAAAATTAATTTACGGACATTCTTTAACTGTTATCGTTCTCCACATCCCATTAAGTATTGGGTATGAAAGATCACTTAACATTCTGTAGGAGCCTCTTTATCAGACTTGAGGTTCTTTTACATGTAGGGTTACCAGACTCCGGAAATTCCGGACATACTCTACATTATAACCATTTGTCCAGCGTTCAGGGAGAATTTTTGAAAAGTCTCTAATGTCCTACATTTTCAGAAGCAAGCAGTGATTGTTAGAAATTCAACTGGCAATTCCAAAAATAGAAATGAATAATTGGCCACAACTGCAACCCACTATGCCAATAGAGTCACACCAGCTACAGTCAAAGAGCATACTCATTCATAGTAACATTGAACGAGAGGTTGGCAATGCAACATTTGTACTCCGAGGCGAAAGGTTGGTATTCTGTGGAGGCAAAGCAACACAGTGCTAATGTTGAAACAATATTTTCATTAATAAGAACACAGTGGACAGATAAAAGGAACAGATTATGCATTGATTCAGTTAGAGGTATTGTTTTACTAAAATACAATTTTAAAAAATTCAGTTGTATGGAAGTTCTTGATTATATTTCAAACAAGCTAGATGTTTTGCACAAGATTATTTCTTCCAAGAACTATAATTGACTGTTCATGATCACATTTAACATATTATGTTTCAGGATTTTAAGAAAATATAAGTGTATATGCCTATGGGTATATATAAATAGCTTTAAAATTTAAAATTTACATTATTTCTGTATTTACCGATAATGTCCTACATTGTGTCCTACATTTTTGTCAAATGTCCTACATTTTTTACCACTGTATCCTATATTTCCATAAAATAATCTGGTAACCCTATCTACATAACAAGAATACTAGGTACATTGGGGCAATGATACAAAACGTCTATGAAGACGGCTTTGAGCATTTGTTAATAATGCATCTAAAAGAAAAACATGGCTAACAAGCAAATAAACATGTAGTGTTCCAGTGCAGTATAAACTATTCACTGTCTAAAACTGTAAAAAGCCATGAAGGTACCAACCTTTTCAGAATCTGCAAACCATCGAGAAGTATCATTGACGAAACCACATTCGTCATCTACAACGGATTCGTGTTTTGGCAGAGCAGTGTGGTTGACCATAGCAACTATTGCTACAGACATATTGGTCCTCATGATGTATGCATTGGCCATTCCCAGGAACAGCATAAATGTTACAACATGTCGTGTTCCTAGCCATGCTGCAACATACACAATATCTACTGTCAGCTATTTTCTGCTTATATCATTCTAATGCTTTAAATTGGCATCATTTTAACTTCCAATAAATAGCTAGATAATTTCAGAAATTACCTTTCATTATTGAAAAAATATATTAATGACAATATCTACCATATCAGTATGAAAAACAATAAAAAAAATCTGATCTGTTGCACTCACATGACTTTCTCCACTCTTGTACTAACCATTCTTACAAAGTCTTATTCCTATATCTTCTTCGTGTTAGTTGAGATAAACATTTGTACAAATTATCTTATTGCTTATTTCCTTGTAGGTGCAAGGGGAATATGGGAATACAGTAGGCTTTGACAGATAGTCAAATCTTTTAAAGCTTTGAGATTCCATTCTCTTTGCATGCTTAACATATAAAAAAATGAACAACGATGTTCCATTTCACCAAAGTTTTAAGTTTTCCGAAACTGACACAAATAACAAGGAATATCTCCAAAATGGTTCACTCTACAAAACAAATTCCTTTATACATAAATTGTGTGTTTTAGCAAGATCTATATTTGTTGTAGAGTAGGATTTTGTCTATCTCTTATGGTTTACAAGTTATTCAAAAGTCATCCAGAGTAAACAGGACTACATAGGCTATAGCCAGAAAATTCAAAATATGTGTTTCATTTGTGATACAAAAGTCTTAAACATGTGGCATTTTAATCAAAATTGTTAGAGCCATTTTCTAGAAAGACAAAATTTTCAAAAAATTTTCCATGTAAAGGGTAGTTTAAGTTGGGGATATTTTCTTCAAAATCTTCATGTTGCATCCTTGAAAAACATTAAACTTAAATACCAACTTTGGTTTTTAACCGACTTTTCGTTTTTGAGTTATGCTGTCCACAGATACACACACAGACACACACACACAGACCTTTTTCTAAAACTGCTTTTTTTGGATTCAGGGGGTCTCAAAACATATATTTCCGGTGAAATCTTGGCATTGAATTTTTGGGTGGAATATTATACTTCCTCTACTTACCAGTAGAGAAAGTAAATTTTTTTTTTTAAATTAACGTCCTCCAACATTGTGTCATATGGGACGAATGAATGAAATGAAATGAGTGAAATGATGCTCAAATGAGCCCGAGGTCCATGGAGGTTTAAGTTACCCAACATTTGTCTTCTCAGAGTAGGGAAAACCTCAGGAAAAAACCTTACCCGGATAACTTACCCTAAGCGAGATTCGAACTCTCGACCTCTTGAACGTGAGGCAGACACGCTAACCATCACGCTACAGAGGCGGGCGAGAAAGTAAAAACTTAGGTGTTGCACTCACAGGACTTTCTCTGCTACCATTTCTAGTACTACTCTTACAAAAGATTATTCTATCTAGTTCTTGATAATCAAGTTAAACTTATGTTGTACATTTACTTATTTATATATAGCAAGGATGCAGTAGACTTAAGCAGTAGTCAGATTTTTTAAAAGCACATCGCTATGTGGTTGGTGGCTTTCAAATTTAATTTTCATTAAATGACCATATGTAAGAAAAGATGAACAGTGGCTGCCTAATGGAAAAAGTATAAATATTTCAAAATTCAAAGTAACAACAATGAATATCTCAGAAGTAAAGAATCCCACAAAAAATTTTGTGTAATAAATTGTGTGCCTAAAAATATCTAAATTTTTTCTATATTTTCTACCTCTTACAGTTACAAATGGTACAAAGGTCATTCAAAATGAAGAGGACTTAATGCGTCATTCCAATAAAATTCGAAATATTCCTACATTTTGTCATGTAAATATGTTAAACATATAACATTTTAATCACAAATGTTACAGCCATTTTTGACAAAACCAAAAAAATAAGGGTAGTTTGAGGATGGAGAATTTTCTTGAAAATATTCAAGTGGCATTCTTGTAACTTTGTAAGAATCTGAACTTAAATGCCAACTTTGGTATTTAATCAACTCTTCTTTTTTGAGCTATGTTGCTTTAGACATACACACATGGACCTTTTTCTGAATAATCTCATTTTGGATTTAGGAAGTCTCAAAATATGTAATTTTAGTGAAATCTTGGTATAACATTTTTGGTTGAAATGCAATACTTTCTCTACTTACTCTAGATAAGTAGTAACGAAAATAGCAAAGTGTTACTATATTTTACTCTTTTGTTTTTAAGTTTGTGTGATACATGGTCAAATTAAGGGATAAATAGCAGATGATCCGCTTATGACTGCCACTACAAATATTCTTGAAACAATTAATACTCCTGAATACATTTTTACTGCATAATAGATCTGTCTGCCTAGTGCAGGAATGCTTGTCACTGTGTATGATGGACAGCTGGATTAAGATGTTTACTGTAAATTGAACAATACAGCAGATATCACAGAGATTATTCAAACATTCTGTCTTATTCCTGTATTAGATTGCTGTAAAGACATGGAGTTTAAAAATCCTTAAAAGCTTAAACCTTCGTAAACCATCTTGTAACCTTTGATGTAAGGGTCAAGTGATAATTGTTGAACTTTGATCTTCCATTTGGATCTTGTTGTGTGTTGATGCACTCATTGCTGAGTACTTAACATCTTGTGTTGCAATAATTGATAACCTCAATAGTGGTGAAAAAATATTGAGAAATGAGGTACCTATACTAGTCTTGACTAAAGTGGTATAATTTTAAGATTTATGTAGTCTATTTATGAGCATTTACCTTTCACACTTTCTGCAGATGTCCAAATTTGGTGCAGCCAAATTAAAGTGAGTTAAGACTCCAAGGTGTTGATTGATCATTTACTACCTCGAAAGAAATTGTCATAACTAGTAACACATTTATCCCTCTGACAGATATGATGGTTCCTTTCACATGATAGAAAGTATTTCAACATTAATATATTTATAGAGCTTTCATTCGGATGCACGGCCATATAGCAGTAATTGCTTGCCCTCCACTACATTGGCTCTTTTCCCCTTCATTTTCCTTCCTTTCCATGTGCCAGCTAATCAGTTGACACAAAGTCTTGATGCAGAGAGAATAAGTTGTGAGACTGTGTTTCAGTGTTATAGTGTACTAATGCTATTATGTCAGAAAGTCTGGATACTTTAGTATACAGAATCTTCATGTACTATTCCCACATAACAGCAAACTCTTGTAGAAAAGTGAGATGGCGATTTATAGTTGGATTCTCTGTTGTACATGAGCCTCACAGAGAAATTGTTGCTAATCTTGTTAATAGATTAAGGGAAGTGGATCCTATTCTTGATAAGAAACCAAAATTAAATCATCATATTCTTAGAGAGAAAAGACTCAATGACATCAGCGAGAAGTTAGAATGAAATTCAGAGAACTCTCTGAGAATGCTTTCACAAGAATCAGGAATTTTGTAAACTTCATCTTGGAATACTGCCAAACTTTTAAAATTAAACTTCTGTAAGATAATTGTAGTTATGGAATAACAAGACTGTGATAATATAAGTAGAGTTAATTTTCACAATTGCATTTTGGATTATGTTAATATCACTCTATTGGCCCACATTTAATTTTTCTTATTGACACAGTATGATTTTATTTACGACTGTTAATACAAATTTTCTTAAAAGCTATGAGATATGCAGGGACACAAGAATATCATGTCCAACAACTTCTATGACAAAAGTATGTGGTTACAGTTTGCATGAGAAATCTATGAGTTTGAATTTAAAGGGCTATGAATATTTAACTCTCCTTACAAACAGCATGCTTTCCAATGTCAAGAAAACCCTGATAGTCCAGCCATGCAACCAAACAAAGGCTCTGTGCAATATTACAGAATTGCAAAAAACATCCTATAATGCTAATAAAACCAATGCCACAAATGTCATTTTCCCTCTCATCAAAAGTTTAAAAATTAAATGCAAACCAACAGTGGAAGAATGCAGATTATCTTCTTGGTCCCCCAACCCAAAATAATAAGAATCCAAAGCTGCACAAATGTTTTCTTATTAAGTCAAGATGATGTTCTTCCACTGTAATGTACCAAAGCTCATCAGCTTTTCTTTTTCTTTTCTTTTGATCAATTTCCCATATTCTTATGAATGCTAATGCTTTCACGGCTGGCATTGCCAACATGTATGATGTTTTCTGGGCTTATAGGCCATAGTCTAATTGTTTCCTTCTTTGATGTTTTGTGAAAAACTGCCCCTGACATCTTCAGGGAGGTCAAAGCCACGTAAGCAGCTCCGGAGTCCAGACAAGTCAAACTGGAGCTGCTTACTTGACTTCAACCTCCCTGAGGATGCCGGGTGCAGTTTTTGGTGAAACATAGAGGAAGGAGACAACTAAACCATGACCTACAAGTCCAGAAAGCATCATACATGTTGGCCCATACTCTATTTGAGATTGACTGGGAAGAACATCAGAGCTCCGAGCTTTCCCTGTGTAATTCTCTTATAAAAAGAGGACATTAGTTTGAACTGGACAAGGACATTAATTGGTTAAAATTGTGAATAAATTAGCTGCTAAAAGCTTACACAAAAGGAAAATATGTTGTGTTATGTTCGCATGACTTTCTCTACCCACTACCATTTATTGTATAAACTATTCTTATGAAAGCTTATTTTTCTGTCTACTTTATGTTAGTCAAGTTAAACCTTTGCAGAAATAGTTTCATTGCACATTTCTTATAGGTGCAAGGGGGATAGAGCAAACTGAATTGATAGATGTATAACAATGGGACACTGCATGCTGACCTTAAAATTCCATGACTTCGTGAGAAATAAGTAAATGGCAACAGGACTTTAAAAACATGACAAAAGCATTGAAAAGTTCAAACCAATAATGATGGGTATCTTGGAAATGGCTGATGCCACAAAAACATTTATTTGAAATTGTGTGCTTTAACCAGATATACATTTTTTTGTGTAGTAAGCTTTTGTCTATCTCTTGTGGTTTAGCCATTATAGAATATTATACAAAATTCCTTTCAAATGAAGTGAATTTCACAGACTATTCACAGAAAATCCAAAATATGTATATACTTTGTTTGTCATATAATATCTTAAATATATGATATTTTAATCAAAATTATTTGATCCATTTTAGGGAAAATCAGAAAAATCCAAAAAAATTGTGTAACGGGTAGTTTGTGGTAGGAGAATTTTGTAAAATACTTAACTAAAATAGCAAGTTTGCTATTTATGGAATTTTTAAATTTAGAATTATTCTGTTCAGAGATATACACACAAGCATCAATTTTTTTTGAGGCGGAGGTTGTTCAGTGGTTCTCAAAACAAGCATTTCTGGTGAAATCCCTGTATTGAATTTTTGTATTGAAACAATACTTCCTCTACTTACTGTAAGTGTGCAGTACAGTAAGTGCTGATCGTGGTTTGTGTTTTAATAGTTACTAGGATTACTTCTCAGGTAGCACAGAGACACACTTTGGCATCTGATCCATTTTCATTTGGTTGCCCCTCAAATTTGCCAATTACTAGGTACATCAATATTTCAACATGGTAACATCTCCACATGTTCAACCAAACTGAAGTGACTGAAGCCTTCAAGACAGATAGGCATTGCAATGAAATTTAGCAAGTCTGGATGTTACCAAATCACCAGAAGCAGATAGACCTTGTCCTCTTTCCTAACTCCCTGATATGGTGAGATGATTGTGTGCATAAAGAGCATCTGAGTGTCTTAATAATCCGGTTTATCTTAATGTTTCATTGCCATTTATCATTTTATAGTGTGATTCCATGATTTGGCAGAAGTTTAAAGGTGACAATTTTTTGCTTCAAAGAGCTCTTCAGTCAAATTTTAGTAACCTCATCAAAATTGTATATGGCAATGCATATATGAAGAAAGCTCAATATTGATTATTGAATTTTTTGGGTGGAAGGTTTTAACCCTCATACACTACAAAAACTTAGTGATAACATCATGCAAGAAATCACAAGGATTTTTGCTCTTGAACTTAAGCAACTTAGCGACATTTTTACGAGATAAGCTGCCTGTTTGTGAGTAGGTCAATATTTCCAGCACCTACTGTTAAGTAAGGATTTTAGCACGGCTTGACGGCATAATTTTATCGGTGAACCTCGGTTCTCTCGGACAGTGGAGAGAATCCGCGGAGCAGGTTACCATATTTTTTAAAGATCCTATATTTCCGGACTTGCTATAAACCAGTTTAGCGCAAAATGAAGTGCAACCTTCCGCCCCTCAGCATAGAGGTCTCGGGTTCGATTTCCAGTTGTGAGATAATTTTTCTGTAATTAAAATAATACCCTACACTATGCAGGGTGTTAGCGTGTCTGCCTCGCGTTCAAGAGGTCGCGAGTTCGAATCTCACTCAGGGTGAGTTATCCTGGTAAGGTTTTCCCTTATCCTTAGAAGACGGATGTCGGATAACTTAAAGCTCCATGGACCTCGGGCTCATTTGAGCATCATTTCACCCATTTCATTCATTCACCGTCCGATATGACGTTACGTTGGAGGACGCTAATTACCAAAAAAAAAAAAAAAAAAAAAGACAGGGTATGGGTATCTGAGTGCATTGCCTAATAAAAATCAATAAAACCAACATTTGAAAACCTACAGTCAACGAAACCGTCAGTTGTTTCTGAAGCTAAAGCCTCCGAGGAGGACTAAACAAATGAAACAAAATAACTGCAACTGCAGAACTCTAATATTTGCATAATTTATGTTTCAGTAAATTGATGGATAGGTACTACCAAAATACATAAAATGTAGAAACTGAAATTTTAACCCTGTGTGTGTGTGTTGTAGTGTTTAACGCCCGCTTTTACTACTACGGCACCGCAGGCGATTTTAACCCTGTGCCTCCTGGAGCGTCCACAGGTTTTCAGTAGAGTTCGTTTTCCGCACTCAGTATAATCCACGTTCATGCACATCCAAAATCGGATTCGAAATGAAATCGATCTGAATTGCGTCTGAATGTACTCAGGTATAAAATCCGTAGCATGTCTTCCTTCGGAGAAAAGTAAAACCGATGGTCCCTTGTCGTCCCTTTTACGGCACGTAAAAGAACCTGAGACCTCTGAGCAAAATTAATTGGTCTTCCACGCCTAGTATTATAATGGGACGCTGAGAACCATAGAAGCTAAAGAGCAACGTTAAAAAAAAAAAAATCATTATTTGAATAGGTATACTATGTAAAAGCTGGTTATCAGAAATTGTTGTTCCCGTCTGAAGAGATCGAAGGTCATTACCTGATCAAAGTCAAATGCAGGCAACATTAACATGCATCTTTGATTGCAGTGATGAAACAATGACAAGATAAGATAGGTGCCAACCTTGTGGAGGTTCTACGATTTCTTCCTCAGATGTCGGCACCGCTACATGCTTCCCCAAACTTCCGTTCCTCATCTCAGGTACTAAACTCTTCTTCCTCTTGACCTTATGCATCTTTAGACCCTTCATAACCACACAGTTGCACACACACGCTCACGAATACTATCTCCGTACGCCGAATGGCTCCATCCTATATAGCCTCTTCCTTCCTCTGTAGGACCACGTGGTTCTCGTCAACTACACTGTCTCTTTCTTATCTTGGTCCATTCACAAACATCTTGATACTACGGCAATAAATGACATTGTCTCCGGAAGGCGAAAAGACTGCGACTGTTTGGTCAACTTACTGCGCCTCTTGTCAGTACGGCGTCCTTCAAAACTCGATTAATTAGTAGGTGGGCAGTGATCCAAAGGTGAACTCCCACTATACCAGCCGTAAAAATATTGCTTCATTGCTTTATTCTAATAGCATTAAGAAAATCGCATTGATTGAATAAATGTCGGCTAATTTTCTTTTCTTTTATAATAAAGGAATGTAAAGGTATAGATTAACAATCGCAATCTTACTTACAATGTACATTGATAGCAATTGTAAAAGAAAGTGCAGCCAAGTATTTAATCCTCTCGAAGTTCGTTTGTTTACCTTTTCATGGGTACTGCTCATGTTACTGCTTTTGTGAATTAGATATTTTCGTTAAATATTTCTATTTTAATAAATAAATTAGTTAGGCACGAGTTTTATAAGGTTTTAAGTAAGCATTTAAAATAAATGTCATCATCACCACCAACTTCGACGGCTTAGTATTAACTCATTCCAAACCGGGCGGGATGGCTCAGGCGGTAACGTTTGTGGCCCGCATTCGGGAGGTCGCGGGCTCGATCCCCGTGGCCGACCTTACTGACCCATGGGTTTTGTCGGAGGTTCCGCGGGTCGTCAGGCAAATGCTGGGAAGAATTTCCATATCCCAATTTCCTGTCCCTCAATTTCGTTACATTATTTTCATTCCACCCCTTCATCCCGTTAGGTTTCTTTCAGGGTTGGAAGCGTCGGCGAGCGTCACGGCAGCAGCACGGCAGGGAAAAACAAATGCGCTCTGAAAATAGGAGGGGAGCTAAGCTGGCCTCTGCCGGGGCGCTTCTAACTGGGAAAATGTAGGGACCCTGCTACCTGCTCTATCGTGGAAATGTTCTGGCCGTCCTTAGGATCCATTCACCTCATCCATCCCCCCGGGGGTGCCCGTCAGGTGCATAGGCACAAAAGATCGCCTTTTGGCCGAGATGCTAAAGCCACCTCTGCAAGCTGTCATTGAGTCATTAAGTCATTTCGTTCCAAACTTCAAGGAATATTTCATGTTTCCGTATTTCAATTTAATGTTCTCTCTCTCTCTCTCTCTCTCTCTCTCTCTCTCTCTCTCTCTCTCTCTCTCTCTCTCTCTCTCTCTTTTTTTTTTTTTTTTTTTTTTCTATTTACTAGTTTATGTGCTCTTTTCATTTTAGGCACCAATTTTGTTGTCATTCTGTTTGTTTCTATTTTATCTGTTTTCTATTACCTATGCATTCATTTACGTACTTTTAGCTCTTGTCTAGTGCTTGCTGTATTATTTAGTGCCATTCATTATCTATAAATCATTAACCGTATTTTTAAGTCTCGAACTTTCAGATAAGTTAGGTATATTGTACCTATATTAATAGGCGTATGTTTAATAAATTATTAAATGTTAAAATGGCAGAATATTAATAATGTTCTACGTATTTCTTCTTCTTCTTCTTCTTCTTCTTCTTCTTCTTCTTCTTCTTCTTCTTCTTCTTCAACAGGGCTTAGGCTATTTAGCCTGTTTCGGCTCCAAAGTTTTGTTCCTTCCACCTGTTTCTCGGTCGTCCTATGTTCCTTTGTCCTTGTGGTTGATAGTTACTGCTATTTTGGGAATGTACTTATACTGTATCCTTCAAAATTAATTTTTCTTTAAAATTTCCACATAAGTTAATGAAGAGAAGTTTTTGAATAGGTAGTAAGTAAATTATTAATCTCAGGAAAATTAAGGGCACCTACCTAATTGTTCCATAAATTCAACCATTTGTAAACTAAATTAAGAATACCTAATTTTATTGGTATTATTCTTGAAAATAGTACAAGAAATAAGTATAGAAAACCGAAAGAAAATATATCTATTGAAACATTTCTTTCCAGTACTCACTCATAACCATATCAGAGGGAAATCTCAATTAAATCTGTTTTACAGAAATTAAGAGTAGAAAAATGTTGCATATGTAAAAAGGGAGGAAGGGACAAAGTAAAACATTTGATTTCTAAGTGCACAGCGTAATTTTTTTTTTTTTTTTTGGGGGGGGGGGCAGTAGAGACGCAGTGACTGGTGATTAATGTTCTTGCCCCTGGGATAAGATTCACGATTTCTAATCACTGGACTTTATTCAGAGCAGAAAGTTAATGAAGTAGACGCCACGTAAATATGTATAAGTCAGCCCTTGTTAAATTTGCTCTCCCCACCTCCAACCCTTATCTGTTATACATACGTAGCGTTTCAAAGTTCAATTACTTCACAAGACGAAATGTCAAAGCATGAATCAGGGAGCATTCAAAGTATGAATCAGAACGCATTCTTATCTTCGAAAGAAAGGAAGAAAGAAGAAACAAAGGAAGGAAATGTAATAAGTATAATTGCACGATATTACAAAACTTACAAAAACGTTTGGTTTGTTATTTTACACTCTCTGGTCGGTCACTGCACAGGTCGACTTTGCCTCTGGTAGCCCGCCTCTGTGGTTTAGTGGTAAGTGTCTGCCTCACATTCAAGAGGCCCCAAGTTCGAATCCCGGACGGTGAGTTATCCGGATGACGCTTTTCTGAAGTTTTCCCTTACCCTGAGAAGACGAATGTCGGGTAACCTTAAGCTCATTTGAGACAACGAATTTCATTCATCGCCCGATATAACATATTGCGTTGTAGGACGTTAATATAAATATGCAAGTTAAGATTTATTTTTGGAAGCAAGATGAAACTAATTGTTCCCAAGTGGGATTTTAAATAACTCTTCTATTTCCTAGAACTTGAAGTTTACAGTCCTCTACAATTTATTATTCTACCGCGTACAATAAAATACGTTTCTAATAAATACCACAGTAGTACTATCAGTATCGTGCTGGAAAGTGTCGAGTGCAGTGTTAGGTTGTAACCTAATCGAAGAAATTGTGTGCCAGTTAGAATATTTATAACATATTTATAGTGTCTACTACAAAGTAGATGCCATCGAGTTCACTAAAATATTCGAGAGTAAGCCAATCGATCTAAAACCTCGTTTACGTATACTGTCAAAGAGAAACAAGAGAAAAACTGATTCATGTCAGAGCACCTACAAGGGTATTACAGGTTGTAAAATATAAAATTCTAATCTCACGTAAGCTTATATCGGCACTGATGCTCTTAATTGATCATTACTTCCTGCAATGTCCTGAATAACATTTTAAATCGACCTGTTCACTTAGAAAGCATTTTTAATAAACACCATTTTATAACACATAGGACCAATGGAGATAGTTGTAAAGGGAGAGGTTTTATTCTAGTACTTTTTCTTTCAGTTTACCAAAAGAAACGACGCTGTGACTATTTCAAATGTGGTATTCGTTTCTGAGCAACAAGTACATTGTATTTATAGATGAGTGCAGTCGATAAACTAAAATGTTTTGCAGGCTGGTGGGTATACACGGAATGTGCAAATTAGTTGTTTATAAGGACATTAATGATAGCTTAACATATGTGCCCCAAATAAAAAGGTGCATTTGCAGAAACTACAGCTCCATCAGCAAGGATTATCTACGAAATAAGTAAGGAGAGGTTTTTATGTTTGGTTCGTGAAAATCCCTTCTCCATTTGTCTTTCCATTGTATTAAATCTGCAACTAAATAGCGGATTAACGTTTGTTTAAGATGTTTTTAGGAAACTGATATTAGTCACCTTTTTGTAATTTTCTTAAACTCAAAATATATGTTTTGAGCTGTATATTTTGCGTAAAGTATCTTTAGAAACAAAACGCACGATTCGTGTGTAGCATGCTGTGAATACCTAGGCGGAAAATAAATATAACTTTGCAAAGGGGATTTTTATGTAATTTTACAGTGCTTTAGATAATTCTTTTTTAAGTTCACTTTCCAGCGATTAGCATAGTCCATGTAATTGTACTGATTACGATGGTAGATGTGCCACACAAAATCAATATGGAACGTGTGTTCAGGCATCTGCCCAGTGATAGTCCTGAAACAGGCTAGCTGACTATTAAACAACCGGAAAACACAAGCAAGCACACACGCCGGACCCTAAAAACATCGAACAATCTTCATCACCAACTGATCACTCCGCATGAGGTTGGATGAATAATATTTGGAATGTATCATTAAATATAAACATATGTTTACTTGTTACTTCTACGATGTATTTGTGCTCAAAAAAAGTATAATATTAATACGTTCCTACTACGCCAAACTAGTTCTCCAGATGCCACTGCTGTTTGTGTTCGCAGTTTTTTACTTTTCCTTCAGCTTACGTATAGATTGTAGGTAGAGGATGTGCCATATCCCTCCCAGAAATTCGATATCGAGATTTCGTCGGAAATGCACGTTTGCTATTTCTTGAACCCAAAATACAGAAATATAAGGGGGAAAGCAGTTTTGGAAAAGGGTCCATGAAAGAGAGAGAGGAATGTGGGAGGGAATGGAATTACTCAAAAAAATACCAAAGTTCGTATCAAGTCCAGTAACTTTCGTTATTATTTTCCCTGCTCTGTATTATCAATAAATAGAAGAAATACTGTATTCCACCAAACATTCGATGTCGAGGTTTCACCGCAAATAATATACGTTTTGAGAGTCCCTGAATTTAAAAAAGAAAGATTTTTAGTGAAAGGTCTGTTTGTGAATGCCGGCGTCTGTCTGTCTGTCTGTCTGTCTATCTGTGTGTGTGTGTGTGTGTGTGTGTGTGTGTGTGTGTGTGTGTGTGTGTGTGTGTGTGTGTGTCTGAACTTGTTTAAAACGAAAGGTCGGTTAAATACAAAATTTAGTATTTAAGTTCAACGGCTTCCAAGGATGCAACATGGAGATTTTAAAAACGAATATCCCACTCCAGACTACCCTTTATATAGAAATTTAGATTTTTTTTTTCAAAAATGGCTCAAACAATTAAGTTACCATATGTTTAGGATATTTCCATGATAAATTAAATATATATATCTTGAATTTATCTGGGAATAGCCTCTCGCTCTGAACGACTTTTGCATAAGTGGAAAACCATAACAGACGGACAAAATCTTACTCTGCAAAACCTGCAGATCTCGTTAAAACTCACAATTTATGTCCTTTTTGTGTAGTGAACCATTTCCGAGACTTTCTTGTTATTTGGTTTGAGTTTTCCAATATTTACCTATGCTTTTCTCAAATGGGAAGTCGTTATTCTCTCTCTCGCGCTCTCTCTCTCTCTCTCTCTCTCTCTCTCTCTCTCTCTCTCTCTCTCTTATCTCTCTCTCCTGATTATGCAAAGAGTGTGGAATTACAAAGCTAAAGACTATACTATATTCTCATATTGGAGAATTCTCACAAGGAAATATGCAATAAAATAACATCCACAAATGGTTATCTACAAATAGTTATCTCCAAAACGCGAAGTACGCAAGAGCAGAGTGTATAAGAATAGGTTATACAAAAGCGAATAGAGAAAGTTATGTGAGTACAACACATCATATGCTCTTAGCATTGGCTGTTTTCGAAATATTCGTAGTTTCGCGTTTAAATTTTCTCCAGCTGAAGCATAAATTGCTTCACCATCTGTAAACTTTTTCTTTCCTTTTCGAATATTTCCAGTCCTTTTTGTGATTTAACGTCCTAAAACCAGCTGGGTCATATTGACAGCGAAAGCACTAAATGGGTGAAACGGTACTCAAATGAGCCCAGGATCCATAAACCTTAGAGCTACGTGTCATTCGCCTGACGACAAGGGGAAACACTTGAAATATATTATATAGGTAATGCACCGAGATTCGAACTCGGCACCTCTTGAATGTGGAGGGGAGGGTTCCACACTACGGAGATGAGCGATGAACCTGTGAATCTACACGAATCTCGTTTCCTTGTTTGTTTTTCCACATGAGTTTATTAAAAACAAAAAGTCATTTGTGAAATTGTGACCTCCAATTTTTACTGTCACTTCATTAATGTGAACCAGTTCGATTTTCCCTGTCACTTCACTTTCTTCGCGACGTAGCGGCTTAATGAAATACCATGACATACCTTCTTCTCGGTCCACTTCATTTGCTGATTAGTCGAACACAAGACGCCTCTAATCTATCACGTAAGCAGCACTCACTGTACGGCCGACCGACCTACTCATTGACTCGCGAGAACTCTCGCTTACATGTATAGTTGGAAATCTTCCACGGAGTTCTAGAACGTTCGAGAACTCGGGAGGAGGGAAACTTCCAAAAGATTCTGGTTATCTGTCGATAATGCTTATGTTCACGTGAGCGAGAACAATACCACATTTACTTATCTCTGTTTATCCCTCGAACTGCCCTCCACTAACCTCCCGATAAGCTTGGGCCATGTCCTCTGCGTCACAATGTAAACAGATGACTCGTTTAGAGAAATTGATGTAAGTATAGACATGAGAGATTTTACATGTCGCTACCTACAAAATTACCGTACACATTGGGGTTACTACCCCCTTCCAGGAGGAATGGATGAAGTGATGGCTTCACAGGAGGCTGCAGACCTCAGAGACGAACAAAGGTTCCTAACAATTCTAGCTCGAAGACCCGACCATTATCAGAGCTACCCGGAATGGACAATAAACGACCCACACAATCTAAAAAGTCTTCTAGTATCAACGGGGAATACTAATTCCTTGGCGAAAGCAATTGCCCATCTGTCTCACATTGCGAAACCTTCAGCACACCTGAAACACGAGAAGGAAACCGAATGAAGGAGAAATGAGAGAACGGAAATCGTGATAGAAAAGAAACCATTCGTCTGTCAATCAGGGAAAACCTCGAAAAACTCAAAGTGAGAATGGGCATTGACGAGAATTGACATTGGGAGCTCCGGAATGCGAGTCTCGTTACGTGGAACCAACTCGCTCGACAGAAATTGAAGTACTGTGTTTCTTTCGCGACAATGTGGCTGTAAGGAATGTATTTGACATCAACAATTCCAGCGTTTTCTGAGAAAGCTTACGGCTATCAACAAGGCTTGCGATCTGCGCAACTTTACTGTTCCAGCATTGCGTACAAGAGTGTATGTTGTTAAGAGATCTAAACCTTGTTGATACATAGAAACTTTAGCCGTCATCTTTCTCAGAAAACGCTGGAGTTGTTTATATCAAGCACACAAACACATTTCCTACAGCCGCATTCTCGTCAGAGAAACACAGTAGTAAATGTAGACACAGGGCTGGGCAACTGGTGTTCATTGAGCGCAGACTGCTCACGGCCTTGCACTGATAACTGTATGTTTAGCTGGTAAAAAATGAAGGTCTCTCACGCTATTCCGCGAGTCGTCCAGGCCTGCATTAGATCTCTTTATGGCATAATCGTGAGCTGCCATTTGCTACTGTCTCCCCTTTCCCCTCCAGAGAACAGAACGCAGACGTTTGCTCATTAGAGGCCTACAGTAACTAAGTCCGCATTACCTAATTTAAAATATTTGCACACAAAGATGAGTGTCATGATTAAGGTAAAGTAGACAGAATAACTAAGGATGGTATACCTACGACATAAGTCACGAAACAAGGCGAGTGTACTACCTACCTATATTTTCTTTCTATTAAATTAGGGTAGTAAACGGTAATGGTATTTACTATAAAACGTGCCATACAATCGGTATAGTTCTGTTCCTCTATTTTTTATTCATTAACTCCCGAACGCATCCAAATTATTACTATAAGAATTTCTGAACGCTCTTTAATCATTATAATCCAACGCCTGCAACCTGTTCCTATTTACCTACTAAAGACGTGACGTAATATTCTCTTGACGTACGTACATTTTTTATGTAACAAAAAGCATTTCTCTTCTGATAAGAATGGAACAAATATCTTATCTGTGCTCTCCTACAAGACACGAACAAATACTGTGGCATATATATTTCCAGGAATATGACAGCTGTTTGATGTCTGGCTCCGCCTTCTTACGCGCCAGTATCATGATACACTTTGCTTCAATCGCGACGTCACCAATTGCTCCCTTTCACCCGAGGTTCTCGACAACCGACCGAGGGTGGTGATTTTTGTTAATCAGCATTATTCTCTGCCCTTCATAGAGTCTGGAAGTGTGGATGTTAGAGTGAATGTGCACGTGAAAATAAGTTTAAAACGATGAAAAGCTACAGTAATCTAACCTAAAAATAGTTCAAAGAATAGGAACATCAAATAGTTCAGTCAGGGCCGCCCGTACGACTGCAGCGGTTAAAGAGGGATACAAGAATTAACAAAACACTGCCTTTTAAAACTTCTGGTTCGTTCTGTCGATAGCATCATTAATCGACCAAATAATTATTATTTTTATTATTAATTATTAAATTAACTGCTAATTTACAATCTATTCTTAACAGAACATTTAGTAAATGGGTTACAAGTAATGTCTGGAAAGGTAGCCAAAGAGAAATGATAAGCCCAAAAAGTTACAGCGCTGTAGACGATAAATCGCGATACTGTTGTCTGCTGGATTGATGGCCAGAGAGTTCGGATGGTTACTTATGTAAGCGCTGCTAATACCGAAGACTGTGGGATGCAATTTCTTCTTTTTTTATACCATCATATTTTACAATCGATCTAACGGGCAGTTTTACATTATTAAAATATATATGCTTTAAAGCTAATTGATCGGTACGATGCTGATTTAGTTGGGGCTTTCACAGGTTTGAGGATATTAAATATTTGTGTCACTTTACACTTACAGGAGAAATTGCCACAACGAAGATGAGCACTAGAATAAATGTAATAAATGGATACGCTGTTTCCGATAGAACTTTGCTAGTAATAAAGTTATAACCGGAGCTTTTTGTGGGGTTAATGTGTCCTTGTATTGTGATTTTGACTTCATTTGAGGAGAACGGCTGAATAGGTGATAGTTGTGGTGTAGCAGAGAGGTAAGCACTAATTTCTTCTTCAGAAGTGCTTCTCTGAATCGCCGTTCCGAAGACGGGCGCCAAATGTTCTGCAAATAGTTCAGTCTTTTCCTTATCGCATCGAGCTATGATCGTTATTCCTTATTGGTGAAATATGTGATTTAAATTCTTGCAGTCTTCTTGTTGCTTTCCAAAGCGAGGGCTTACAATCGGGTGTGGAAGTTGGGTCAACTTTGCAAAATACTTTGCAACTGTTTCATTGGTGTACGACAGTAAGTGTCTTCGTATTCGCCGGGAACGCCAATTGAGTCCAGTAAGTCAACATGGACACCACCATGCTGCCGATTTGGCCATTCGTCGAACCGATGACAAGCACCATCGCGGTGTCACTATTGTGGCGCCGTATCTCTCATGTCAGCTTGCCAGCAGCACGACCCTTACGCGTCGACGGAGGTATTGCGTCCCCTGCGACAGGACGGGTCATTTCACCGGACAGGTCTACTGCCCGCTTATCCTCGGCCCTACACTGCGCCTAGCTACACGTCGCCGCCTAAACGACCAAATTGTCCGCCTCAACGACCATAGCCGCCGCTATAACAACCAAACCACCAACACAAGGCCCTTACCCACCAACACAAAGCCTACAACCGCCACCACGAGTATCTTTACAAGTGCAGCGTTTGCTCAACACCACACTTACACCACCGCCACGGTTTTGCAATCTTCGAGAGCCGGCTTACTATGCTCTCAGAAGCCTTCACCGCGGCCCAAGACGAACTCCCACACTCTCAAAAGCCTCCGTTGCATTCCGGAACGAGCTGGCCAAGTTCGGTCAACGCCTTGAGGCATTGCAGCTCTTGGTCAATAAGCACCTCGCTGCAATTGAAGCAAAGCAACGGGACATTACCATAAACTTCTCCGCCGCCACCAGACGACTCATCATGAATCTCCTTGATCATGTCCATCAGGGTCCGTCGGAGAGGACGTTACTAACGGTAAATCGCCACTTCACGTTATCCCGCTTCCCAAGCACTTGGATACACAGAGAACTAGAAATAAAGAATAAATGCACCCCAAAACCCTTCCTAACTGCCCAGGGTGTCATCTGGAATATCCCCCGGATCCCTCCGGCTATGACCGGAGCTGCACCAACCGCGGCACTATTGAAGGTGTTAAGCTAAATTCCGTCACCCTACGCACTACAACCTACCCATCCCACGCTAACTTTACCTTCCTTAAAAAGAGTAGTATAGCAAGACTTATCTGTACCACTTGCATATTTAACACCGCCAAACATGCGCTTTATTTCGTGCTAGGTACTATTAAACCTGTTGGGCTTCTTTAGTAATAGGCGACTTTCTCAAGTACATACATTATGTGTATGGGTTGTACCTGCAACAGAGAATTGTGTGTATACAATATTGTACTCTATGGCTTGCTCTGGGTTTTCCCAGGAAGTCGTGAAATACCTATGAGTATGAACACCAACAACATTCTGATTTTACATGTTCATTGAAAGTAAATGTCTGTCGTTAAAGCTCCTAACAGCGACATAAAGCTTTTAACATTTTAGAGGATTGCGTGTTTGCCAGCATACTTGAATACTCTTAATTGCAGAGGTCATATCGGCGGCCTTGACTATTGGTTTTACTCGTTTACAGTGGGGGGGTTTATACGTTGGATTCACACACATTCATGCTTCCAGACTCAGGGAAGGATGAGGAATAATCTTGGCTGGAGAAAACTTCCTACCCCCCCCTGCCGGGAATCGAACCCGGGACCCCTAGCACAGCAGGCAGGTGCTCTACCAACTGCGCCACGGGGCCAGCCTTGAATACTCTTGTACCTTTTTAAGAAGCTTAATATCAAAGCGAATATCACAGAGCACCTAGGCGAATATTAAAACAAAAGAAAACAAGAACAAAAACAATTGCTCGTGTTCTAATCGATACAATATGTATGTGCTACGAATGATCGATATAATAATATCCTTTCATTTGTTTATTTGTTTTTACTCTGGTTGTGATAATGGCGGAAATAACGGTCTAAAGATAGTAGTAATTATTGATTATTAATTTCACTGCTGCAACACTTGTCTTTGGCGCCAAAGATTCGTTAATGGTAAGTTAGAACTTTCATTGGTAATTATTTTCTTAAGCACCTTGTGGTCGAGTTGTTGTAATGTGTACTAAATGGTGTTGAAATTGAGCTTGTTAATTCACGGGTACTCTGTAACTGCTGTAGTTCTGGGCGTCCCATTCTATATTGTGCGTAAAGGACCGCTTAGTTTTGCTCATGGACGACTCTATCAGGCTTAAGGTTCTTTTATGTACCGTAAATCTACAATACGGCTTTACTTCCCTTTAGAAGGGAAGAAAGCGAAATGGGTTTGAAAATAAAATGAAGTGACAATGAACAGTGGAACTAAATCACATTAGTAAAGTTCCTAATGAAGTATCAGTGAAAATTGAACTAGGTCATAAAGTGACAGTGAGAACTGAGCGAAGTGACAGTTTGGAAAACAGGTGGGTCACTATCTACAGGACGTTAGAGGTATAAATGCAATTATTTTTACTCCACTTTTTTGTGGAGACAGTGCATTGAGCAATATTACATCAATATTTGCTTCATTTGCGAATTTATAATTTTAATAATAAAGGATAGTATGTTTTCAGGTTGGTTAATGCCTCTAAGTAGGCGTGGCACAGACATGGGCGTCGCGAAACGGGGGCAAGGGGTGAACTTGGTGAACTTAATGTGCAGCCAGTTACTGACTATTAAACTATTTTAATTTTGATGCAAAAAACAAATTTTATTTAGCACAAATTAATACGGTTATCTGCAACAAATATTATAAATTTTGACAGTAAAATAATGATTTAATATTATATGATTGCAAATTTCCAACATGTGGCCCCCCTGGAAAAAAGTCTGCCGACACTCATGGGCACAGAGGGCCTGACTGTCTCTTAATAATGAATGGTGCACCGGAACCGAGTTCTAACGGGTTCTGGAAGGTCAATGACTTCGCGCTACAATGACCTCACAAATTGGGGTGTGAAGCAAAACGGAAAGCATATACGGCAGGCGTTGTTCATTTTGCGGTTCAAAAGAATATCGGGTAGTTTGTGGGAAAAGTTTTAGACGACGAGAAATAACAACTAACACACTGAATATATACATACTAAGGTACCAATTATCAAAATATCTGCACTAATGTCTCTAAGAATAATATATAATCAATGGATTTTCTACAGTAATAGTAGATATATTCCCTAAGACGTATAACAAAACATGAAGTGATCTCGAAAGAAGAAGGCAGGTGTTCAGGAAACTACGAAGCGAGATGTCATATTGTAATTTTTGCGACGTTTTTAGGGTTTAGTTAGTATCTACAGAGCAAACATGTTTGTTATTCAAGTTTACCTGTTTTCAAAGGTCAGAGGAAGAAGCTGCGTGTAATGTGACACTTTGTTGCACACATGGCAACAAGAAATTCTCAGGTTTCCTCACTCCACAAAACGTTAGAGAATCCTACTTAAGATCCAACTGATATGTATGTCATATTGGAAACAGTAGATAAGTGTTCCAGTTCTCCAATGTTTACGATGAGAAAATATGTTGGCAGATCCTTTCTAAAACAGTTGTTTGTGGGACTGTTAAGGACCTTGTACTGCCAAGTCCTCATGGCAACGTTTAGCTATTCACTGCTTCTGGCTTGGATTGAAATTTCCTCAGGATTTAGACAAAACCTTTGACAAATAAAGTGTTTCGTGTGTATCGTTGCTTACAAATTCCATATTCGTACATAGCCTATAAACATTAAAATAATTACAATTAACTTTTGGGGGCCTTGAGATTTAAGGTCCTACAACCTGATGGGTTGTACCTTAAAAAAATTATTTTGTTGTTTAACGACGCTGTCAATTGCCAGGATCACATCAGCGTCGCCGGTGTGCCGGAATTTCATCCCGCAGGAGTTCTCTTACATGCCGGTAGATATACTGACATGGAGCTGTCGTTTTTAAGCACGCTTAAAAACCATCGATCTGGGCCGGATTTGAACCCGCGACCTTGGCATCAGGCCAGCGTTTAACCAACAGAGCCACTCAGAGTGACGATGGTTTGTACCAGAAAATGAATGAAATGGGTGAAAGGGTGCTCAAATGAACACATAGAGCTTAAAATTACCCGACATTCACCTTCTCAGGATAAGGAAAAAATGAAAAACTTTCCGGATAACTTGGTCTGACCTAGATTCAAACTCGGGACCTTTTGAATGTGAGGATACAAAGTAATTTCTCAGTATATACCTACCATAGATTAACAAAGATAATTAACACACTATAGCTATTAACTAACAGTAATTTGTTTAATTTATACATATACTAAAAGTGGATTAAGAGTATAAAATTGCCCATATAAATTTAGAGCTTACCAGAAACTGTTGTATGCACCACGTACGTAAAAGATTTAGCGGACTGGATTATGTCTTATCCAGAAACACCGAATTTGTCTGATAAAGTCTTATTTTACGCACTTGATACATAAGTAACATTAATATTCAGTCGTCTATAAATAGATCACTTTTTGTTTCTGTCGCACGAGATTTAATTTATTCAGATTTTACGCAACCGCGTTAAAACAGTTCGAAGTTCATAGACAAGAAACATATCAAGAATAACTTGAATTCTGATAAAGAATTTCATTTCTTATAATTCCAATAGGTATATTAGATATTGAAAAACATAGTTCATACGGTTTAAGCCCTTAACGAATACATTTGTCTATATACTTATCTATTTTGTATTTGTGTTATTATTTGTATATTTTGTAAGTATAATAATGATATATCGCTTATACCTACTTGAGTGCAAAGAACTAGGTTAACTGGAAATATGGACCATTTAGCTATGTAGTATTAAAAATGAAATTGAGAGGAATTTTATGTAAGAACTAGAAGACAATTTTGCAAACCACATCAGTTATATTCTTTAGGGTGGTGTAGAAAACAAATGTTTTCATTGTTACAATTATTGTTAAATGAATGTCCTACAAATTGAGACCCATAGAAAAAGTTAGTCAGTACGTGAAATTTGCCTTTGTTAGGCACATTGAATACGTTAAAGTTAGGACTTATTTTGACAACATCTCAAAAAACGAGTTTGAGTTATCTAACTCTTACATTCAGGTAGCAATTTTAACCCAATAGATTACATTAGGCCATGAATGAATGAATTAAGGAACCTCAAAAGAACCACAGCACTGCAGCTGTTTTATATTCATCCTAAGAACTGAAGGAAAATCTCGAATAAATGCCCTGCAGGAATAGCGACACATCAGGAAACAACTCCGGGTCTGCAATTCCAGAGACAAAGAGTGTCACTGTTAAATAGTTTTTTACTTTCTCTACTGGTAAGTAGGGGAAGTATTGTATTCCACCCAAAAATTCGATGTCGAGATTTCACCGGAAATACATGTTTTGAGGCCCCCTGAATAAAAAAAAGCATTTTTAGAAAAAGGTCTGTCTGTGTGTCAGTCTGTCAGTCTGTGGACAGTATAACTCAAAAACGAAAAGTCGGTTAAAAACCAAAGTTGGTATTTAAGTTTAATGTCTTTCAAGGGTGCGACACGAAGATTTTGAAGAAAATAGTCCCACCCTGAACTACCCTTTAGATGGAAAATTTTTCGAAAATTTTTATTTTCTTGAAACTAGCTCTAACGATTGTGATTAAAATGTCATATGTTTGAGATACTTTTATGACAAATGAAATTTATATCTTGAATTTTCTGGCTATACCCCTGTAGTCGTATTTAATCTGGGCGACTTTTGCATAACTGGTAAACCGGTAGAGATAGACCAAATCATACTCTACAAAAAATGTAGATCTTGCTAAAATACACAATTTATGTCCAAATAAATTTTCTTGTAGAGTGAACCATTTCGGAGATATTCCTTGTCATGTGTGTGAGTTTCGCAAAACTTAAAACTTTCGTGAAATGGATCATCGTTGTTCATTGTTTTATATGTTAAGTGTGCAAAGACAACGGCATCTCAAAGCTTTAAAAGATTTGACTATCGCACAAAGCCTACTGTATTCTAACATTCCCCTTGCACCTACAAGGAAATAAGCAATAAGATAAGTTGTACAAATATTTATCTTAAGTAACACAAAGAAGATGTAAGAATGAGTTTGTAAGAATGGTTAGTACAAGAGTAGAGAAAGTCATGTGAGTGCAACACATCAGATTTTTTAGTTAAGTATTGTGACAACTGAATTGTAACAAAACTATCAACGCTGTAATAAATAAAGTATGAAACATTAAAACGGATGTATAGGATGTAGTTTTGAGTTGAATACTGTTTAGAAACACTTTTAGTACAAATTCCCACTTTTCATAAATTCAAAGAAGAAACGATGAATGTTCGAAAGATAAAAGCTATGGCATTGCAGAAGACTGAGATAAAGAGGCAATCATTTCCAGCATGCTCACAAGGCGTTTCTAAGTGTGAGAGCATAGTCTACCAAGCGCAAGGTCGCTCATGAAGATATCTGAACTTGCCTTCCTCTCATGTAGCACGGTTACCTTAACCTTAATGTTAGAATTCCAACCTAGGAGTCGAGGACATGAAATTAGCAAATCTGATGAATGAAAATGAAAACAAGAAGCTCGGGTCCAGGGTTGAAGGCGAAAATGAGACCAAGGGCTGTCCATCTCATCTATCTTACTTCCTACCTTCCTTATTTCCTTGCTTGCTTCCCTCCTTTCTTTCTCTCTTATATTTATTCCATTCCTGTTTCTCGTTTGGACTTTAAAATGAGGTGCTTCATATGATAAACTACGCATATAGAAGTATTGTTCCGAAATATGCATGTCATTTCTTCCATTCCGCTCCGGTTCTTATGGCCTCACTGCTTTCATGTAGCACTTTAACATTACAGTCTCGCTTGTTCGGTTCAGTTAGAGGTCCCCAAGTTCCAGAGGCCCCCCCCCCCCAAGGGGACCTGTGAGCCACCATCGGGGAGTTCAAGTATGTAATCGTTAGGGACCCTGTTCTCTGCTGTCGTCTCTCCTCAGTTCCGACAACACTTCATATCCTCTCACCTCACCCTTCCCTTCCGGGGGCAATGCGATTTTATGGGATAAAAAGTCAGCTCGTTACAGGACCGTAATAAGTTGGTAGATGAGTTGGCAACAGGCTACGTCATCTATCCCTTCTGGAAAAACAGCGAAATCCTGCTACCACAACATCCACTTCAGCTTCCACGATCAAAAAGTAGTTCTCGGGAGCGTTCTCCAAACACGTCCGACTCTCTCACTGCTTCCTAAGTACTAATATGAGTAATTAATAAAAACCTCATTATACAACCTCCCATCCGGGCCAAGGCTTACCGCCCGACCTCTGCGCCCCCCACCTCCGCCCGCCACAAGTGTCGTGAGTGGGTGCAGTACTGGAGATGGGACGTGGTCAGCGCCCGATCCCTCCGGGCCGGTTATGCGGTCTTCTCGACCAGAGGCCGTTACTTCTCAATCAGATAGCTCCTCAATTGCCCCTCAGGGACCAAACGAGGCTGACTGCATCCAGCGGGGGAAAAATCTCCACGCCTGTACCGAGGATCGAACCCAGGTTCTGCGCGACAGAGGCAGGCGTGCTACCACTGCGCTTCGAAGGCGGTCGAATAATTAATAAATCATACGCGTTTTTATGAGTAATGGTAACTTGAATATGTCTACGAAAAATTTAATTTGGAACGTATGTTGTTTATACATCTTAAGCATTTGGGATTTCTTGAACTTCACAGCATTCTGCATTTCGAAATATTGTACGAGTATTAAAATGAAAACTTCTTTATAGGTCTGAGATGATAATTCATTAGTTACTTTTCAGAATGCTACAGAAGTTAAGTGCCCTATTCCGAAAACTAAGCCATGCTCAAAAATCTCGCAGAAGGACTAGAAATATAAAGTACTGGTTTAGGAAAGCAGTTTATGTTTAATATTGTAGGGTTGTTATTGTGGATTTCAAATATACCTAATAGTCACGAGCTTTCAAATGGTTATTAGTTTCTGGGAGCATAAAAATGGTAGATATCAAATTTTGTGTGAAATTATGAAGCAAATGTAATTTAATTTTTACATAGGTATACGTATATCTATCTACGTGAAGGAGACGATTCCCATATTTTTACATCAATCGATTAAACCTGCTTTTACTCACAATCAGTAATGCATGCAATGAAGCTGTTTTAACTCAAATGTGTCGGTTGCCTCTGCGGGGTCGTGCTCCACATTTAGTGAACTGCTACCTAATTGCCTGCTAAGTGCTGGACATGTGATGGTCGCATGGTGTAAAAACACAGGGTTAAAACTAGCTGATGTAAACAATAAAATCTACTTAGCTTGTTCTAGTGTTATTGCATTACTTCTACCCTGTTCACTTGCGTCAAATTGCAGACAAGGACACTGCCAGAAATGCCCACATTTTTGTCACATATTTCCAAAAAAACAACAACAACACGTTCCGGTTTGTTTCTTGGGCTGCCTTAAGTATGCAAAGGATATTCATATATTCAAATGGACGCTAGAGTCATTTGTAAACATTATTTTGCTTGTTTGTAGTCACGTGATGAAAAAATGGTTTGTCTGAATGGAGTTTACTACGCAATTATGTACGTTTCCACACAGGAACGTTGTTGTTGTGACTCGCGTGAATGATGTTACATATGTAGCGTTAGCTTAATTCAATATGCATTATTTGTGGGGTAATTATTATGTGTCGCAGCTCCGTCAGATGCTTCATTCGAAAAATGGGAAAAGTATGGGAAGAGCCCAAGAACTATTCATAGCAATAGAGAACACAGACATCCTTCAACATAAAATTAGGTCCAAACTGCCAAAGCGCTGAGAAAACATTGTACAGATTACGAAGAAGTTCGTGGGCTAGCAAGATACGAGTGTACTTGCCATCCTATCAGTCTCGTCTTCCGGTTTCATTACGGACCCAATGGTAAGAACAGTCCCATGAACAAGTGACAGAATCTCATGTATTGCACTCACATGACTTTCTCTACTCTTGTACTATTCTTAGAAACTCTTATTCCTCTATCTTCTTCATGTTAGTCGAGATAAACATTTGCAGAAATTATCTTATTGCATATTTGCTTGTAGGTACAGGAGGAGTCAAATATTTTAAACCTAGTCACTTTATGAAGGCTCTGAAATACCGTTCTCTTTGCACGGCCAAGAGATAAAAAAGTGAATAACGACCTCCCATTTGAGAAAGGTTTAAGTATTGCAAAACTCACTCAAATCACAAGGAATATCTCCGAAATGGGTCACTACAAAAATAGCATTTGGACATAACTTGTGTGTTTTAACGATGTTTATATTCTTTTTAGTAAGATATGGTCAATCGCTTACGGTTTACCAGTTATGGAAAAGTGATCAAGAGTAAACAGAACTAGACAGAAGATTCAAAATATACATTTTATTTGTCATAAATATATTTTAAGCATGTGGCATTTTAATCAAAATCGTAGGAGCCATTTTTGAGAAAATCAAGATTTTTGAAAAAAATTCCATATAAAGTGCAGTGGAGGAATTTTCTTCAAAATCTTCGAGACACATTCTTGAAATATATTAATCTTAAATGGCAACTTTGGTTTTTAACCGAATAAAAATGCACTTTTTTTTTGCATTTGAGGTGCCTCAAAACATGTATTTTCGGTGAAATCTCGACATCGAAATTTTGGGTCGAATACCTACAATAGGTACTTCCCCTACTTACTATACGTAGCGGAGAAAGTGAAAATGTAGGATATATTAGGAGTGAGTGAGTGAGTTGGGTTTAAGGGCCCGTCGACAACTAGGTCGGATATATTAGGAGCTTACAGTTCAAAATTACAAGGAGCATCACCATGTGATTGGACTAATGATAAAGGCATGACTCATATCTTGCCTGCTGCTGAACCTCTGTAAGCAATTGCACATTAATAAAAACCTATCTGAAGGAAAAGCAATTGCTCTGATCAAAGGATCGTCTTTGATTCTAAAAAATAATTTTGTAACAAATAACTCTTTTTCCCTTTCTCTTTCTCTCTTGCTGCGTGTGCTACTTTTATATTATATTTATATTGTATAGCTACACTACCTGAAATACCCGCGTTGCCTGTGGTTTGACGATGTATCCCTAAAACTTTCGGGCTTGGGTTGCTCTTGCCCAATAGCCTTGTATTTCTTTGGAGATATTTAAAAAAATATTGCTTAACACACTTAAATATTTAATTAAAACTCTTAGAATACTATAATAAGGGGTAAAAATAAACTAAATAAATACATAAATAAAAACATCAGCAAGACGCTATACAAGAATACTGTTGAACAACCACAAATACCACAGGAAGAAAAGTGAGTAGAGAAAACCTCATGAATGCAATACGCTGCATTTCTATTTCAGTCATATAAAATCGTATATATCGGTCTGGGTGGCTCAGTTGGTTAGATGCTGGCCTACTGATCCCAAGGTCCCGGGTTCAAACCGGCCAGACCAATGGTTTTAAGTGTACCTAAAAACAGCTCCATTTAAGTAGATTTACTGGCATGTAAAAGAACTTCTGTGGGGCAGAAATTCCGGCACACCGTCGACGCTGATATGATCCTGGCAATTGATAGGGTCTGAAATAATAAAATAGTAATAATAATAATAATAATAATAATAATAATAATAATAATAATAATAATAATAATAATAATAATAATAATAATAATAATAATAATGATGATGATGAATAGTAATAATAAAATTATATGAATTGTTTTTGAAGTGCAAGTAGAGAGGGACATATGAATGTGTTACGTAAAAGAAAAGCGAGTAGAGAAAACCATGTGAATGTAGTACGTTACATTTCTATTTCAATGTAGCAAATTGTGTGAATTGTATGTTGGACAAGTAGAGAAGGGCATATGTTACTTAACAGAAAAGCTAGTAGAGAAAACTATGTGAATGTAATATTTGCATAGTAAAATGTTCCAACTAATTTCATGTCATTTCATATACATCTTTATAGGTAGGTATATTTCTAAATAAGTGTTCATCGTACCTTGCAATAGCAACACTTGAATTGGAAAGCTGAAAAATTAAATGTTTCAATGATTATTATCAGATTCATGGTTAGCAGAGAACAGAGAAATTAGCAATGAATGTGAACGCAGAAAGACAAAAGAGCCACGCTTTTACGCTTGTTTGCTTTCTTTCACTCAAATAAGGCTATATACCGACTGCTGCACTGTTGTATAATTGGTTACAAAAGGGCGTCTTTATTCACGTGTGAACCTAAACAAAGAAGTAAGTGGAACTCTTTTTGTATTTTATTCTATACAGTTTTGTATCTAAGTTTATATAAGTGTTCAACTTTATACGCAGAGAGACGTGCTCTTGGTTTGTATCAACTAGCAACGCATGTTTTGCTTAATAAGCACGTAAGGATCCGCATTTAAAATAATTGAAGATAGCGGTCCAACGGTCGGCTAAGCAACGTTGACAGATTCCAGGTTTAAACTAACTCTGTTAAACAGCTGTAATTCAACTCTAATGCAAGTGAAAAATGTTTGGTAACGGAGAGTCATAACATAATATTTTTATACCGGCGTATTTAATGATATCTATTTAGATAACAGTAAAATGTAGGTTATGAATACAAAGACATGTATGGGAATTGTATGCGCGTCAAGTCCTAGATTAAAATGTGCAACCATCAGAGGCTTTGCATACTTCGCCACAAAGGAATGTTTATACACCTAATATCTTAATCTATTGATTTCATCATAGATATTGCGTGGTAGATCCTAGTGTACAGTGAACATATTTAGTTAACTTTATTATTTTTACGGTGTCTGCTTCTGCAGAGCAGTGTGTCACTGCAATCCCTTATGTGTTACTAACCCAGCATTTTTCACTATAGATTTAAACGTTTTAAAACAACTGGTTGCCGTTTTAGTTAAATATATTGTGCTGACAAGATAAATCAATTTGCATAACTTGCATTATAAAAGCGAAAAGCGGATAAACGTTCTCTAAGGATATTTATTAAACTAATATGTCTAAAAGATCAAGGAAGATATGCAGCAGAAAAATGAACACCTTGAAATCTATAACCTTATTTCAAATTCCTGCACGTAAAATATAATTTATTTGGAAAACATTTTATTGTAGAGGTGTAGAAATATGGCGGACAAATTGTTTGAAATAATAGGAAATAACTTTGTCGACATAACAACGGAAATGAAAGTGCTTCATTTCTTGACAATTTTGATTTTTCAATAAATTCTTGACTTAAAAATAGGTCACACGACCGACTTATGATGATATGGATACTGTAAAATTAAAACCAAACAGAAAGAAGTAATAAATTAATCCGCATCTCATTGAAATCGATTTCATTGAAATGTAATTTTTACTTTCTCTACTACGTATAGCAAGTAGGGGAAGTATTGTATTCGACCCAAAATTTCGATGTCGGGACTTCACCGAAAATATGTTTTGAGGCCCTCTGAATCCAAAAAAGCATTTTTAGAAAAAGGTGTGTGTGTCTGTATGTATGTATATCTGTCTGTCTCTCTGTCTGTGAACAACATAATAATTCTTCTTCTTCTTCTTCTTCTTCTTCTTCTTCTCTTCTTCTTCTTCTTCTTCTTCTTCTTCTTCCAATTACCCTCCCCTTATGTAGGACTTACAAGCCAGTGCCTAGGGTCAGACGCCTGTCGGGGAGCAGAGGAATCTATGGACCGGACAGAGAGAAGACCTGGAACTGGGTTGTCAGCCAAGCACCAGGTATGATAGTGAGGAAGAGGATATGAAATGCAGGCGAAATGGATGATTGGAAAGGTTATAATGGAGCAATTGGTGGAATGAGTGGCGGGAAAACCCGGAGAAAACCCGCCCTGACGCCGCTTCGTCCACTACAAATACCACATGCGGTTCCCTGGGATCGAACCCGGGCCAACTAGATGGTTGGTGAGCGCGAAACAACATAACTCAAAAACGAAAATTAGGTTAAAAACCAAAGTTGGTATTTAGGTTTAATGTATTTCAATGATGCGACACGAAGATTTTGAAGAAAATTCCTCCACCCTAAATTACCCTTTACATGGAACTTTTTCGAAAGCTTTGGTTTTCTCGAAAATGGCTCTAACGGTTTTGATTAAAATGTCATATGTTTAAGATATTTTTATAGCAAATGAAATGTATATTTTCAATTTTCCGGCTATAGCCCACGTGGTCCTGTTTGCTCTTGATGACTTTTGCATAACTGGTAAACCGTAAGAGATGGACCAACTCTTACTATACAAGAATGTAGATCTCGTTAAAACACGCAATTTATGTCCAAATGATTTCCCCACCCCTCTTTTTTATAATGAAACATTTTGGAGATTGATATTTGTGTGAATTTTGCATTACTTGTACTTTTCTCAAATGGAAGGTTGTTATTTACTTTTTTGTCTCCTGGCCGTGCAAAGAGAATTTCAAAGCCTTCATTAGCGGCCAGCTTTAAAAGATTTGACTGTCGCTCAAAGTCTACTGTATTCTCATACTTCCCTTGCACATACAAGGAAATAAGCAATAAGACCATTTCTGCAAATGTTTATCTGAACTAACACGAAGAAGATAGAGGAATAAGAGTTTATGAGAATAGTTAGTACAAGAGTAGAGAAAGTCATATGAGTGCAGCACATCAAATTTTTGAGGTAAGAATACAATATTTTGCCTAACGGCCCTTAATATTGTTATTTATGTGTTTTTGTTAAATTTGGCATTGATTTATTCCAATTAAGTAGTTTCTGATACTTATAGATAATGTTTTGGAAATATTTTCAAGAGAGCGGTTCGTTCCATACAAACGCTTGATACAGCAAGCATCTGTTTTGAGAAACAACTGGCCGGATTTACCTTTTTGCGTTTACAAGCTGGAAGAAGTGAATGTCAGGGTTGACTGTTTATGAAGGTCAGGAACAGGTGAGATGAAATGAAAAGACATATGCTTAATGAAATGTCCTCTCGCTGATTGGAAAGTCCGTTCAAATTTTCCAGCTGGATGGATGGTGGTCCACAGGATGTGACAGCTCATTGGTGTAAATTATTGGAGTGGAGAGCATAACCTACTTTTCCAATCATAGCAGAGCCAGGAAGTGGGCATTTGTGTGGAGTCTCGAGGGCGGGCAGCACTCCCACAGCCACAAGAAGCACATCCTTGACACCACTCGGCACACTTGCCAGGTTAAATGATTCACTACTGTAGGTACGTCTTTCCAAAATGTTAAAGCAACCACAAATAAATAAACCGAAGTATTCATCTCTTTAGTACTTGAGTTGTATCTCATAGAAATATTAAAAACTTAGCATCATAAAATGGCTTTACAGAAAGAGTAACCAAGTGAAGGCAGGTCAAGCATAAAAAGTGCCATCAAACATCTCCTACTTGGAAAATAAACCCCATGACTATTAACACATCCATCCAGGGATCTAGAGCAATCTAGGAATCAGAGTAGATCGCTCAGGTTGAATGGCTCAGGCGGTAACGTCTGTGGCCCGCATTCGGGAGGTCACGGGTTCGATTACCGCAGCCAACCTTCCTGACCTTGTATTTTTTCGAGGATTTTCCCGGGTCACTAAGGCGAATGCTATTAACCTTACATACCCCCTTTCACTTTTTTATTTCATTCATTTTATTCTCTCTATTCAGGCTTTCCAGGTTGTAAGACTCAGCGGGGTCGCCGGTGGGCTGCACTACGGTGGTGCTTGCGCTCTGGAAATACGGTGCTCGGCTGAGGGGAGGCGTGTGGTCGGTCGGCCGCCCTTTCAGGAGGACTGATTGGTCAGTCGGACCTGACTGTATGTAGCAGGCTCTCTGTGGCGACCTGGAACTCCTCGGACTGAAGAACTTGCTTGCATCTGTTAGGGACTCACCGTAATTGTAGATCTGTCTGAGATGCGTTATGGCCTCCTGTAGGGTACTTTCATCTCATCCTTCCTCCCGGGGTCTGACGTACAATAAGCCATCGGCTGAGGTGCCGGGAATCCCCTCCGTGTCAGACAGATCGCTCAGGTTCACCCGAGAAGAATATTAACCATCAAAATACCTAGCCGCTTAATGTGGCTTTGCCTGTGCGGTAACGAAGGTTAAAAGGGTGTTCGTGTTTTGTTGTCAATGGGAGGTGAGTAGCTACGGTAGGGTACTCGTGCGGTCATCGATCCAAGTAGAGATTATGCCAAATGCGCTTAACCTATAGTGGGCCGCTTGCGTGACTAATCAAATTAACAGGCAGGCAGGCTGGTCAGTTTCAGTCTTGCAGAAGCTATTCACAAATCTACAATGCTATCCATTCACAAACGAGTTTTTCCCTATTTATATCAAAACGATGTCCCCAGCTGTCACCAAAATGGTGCACACAAGGCCATCCATGGAAACAAAAGAACTCAAAAGCAGTAACAATTTACGGCGAAGTCAAAATGACTTTCGACTGCAGTATTCTAACGCATGATACCAATATCCTTCTTAGCTTTTCTCATGCAAACTACACTAATATTAGAGAGGGAGAGAGAGAGAGAGAGAGAGAGAGAGAGAGAGAGAGAGAGAGAGAGAGAGAGAGAGAGAGAGAGAGAGAGAGAGAGAATTTGCGTGTATAAGGTTGTCCCATATGCTTGTTCGTTTCTCGTTACGTTTCAATCACTAAGAATGGTAACGCACCTCACCCGCAGCACTGCTACGTCAGAGTAGTTGCCAAACTTTCTATTTTAGGGGAAAATATCCAGCTCGAAACCGACTAAACCACCTTTGACATGCTCGATTCGTTACTGCATTTTCCCTGCCGGCATTGTGAGGCGGTTTTGCCCTTACGATAGTAAAACATCATAAGATGTTGGAAATGTTCCTTTTTCCTTCACATAGTTTGTAAAAGTTCACGCTGTTCCATTCAGCGTAGTCTCAAACATACACTGACTTATCCCAACAGTGAGTCTGGTTGTTGATCTCTAAGTCCTAAGGTTGGTTAGGCAATTATGATAACTTGAGTGTACAGAGGGTTCAGGGTTTTCAGGCGCTATAGCTGAAACTTGCGAGCAAAACAAACGAACTTACGAGACAACCTTACGTATGTGTATGTGTGTAGGGTAATCTCAAACAACACTTAATTGATTTTAATAATTATTTCACCATTGAAAAATCCTATTCTTTCTGGCGGCCATGGGCCAGAAAGGACCAAAGCATCTTCTGATATCAATTATTAAAAGATTAAAAAGGATTTCAAAACCTAAGTAATAAAATACGAAAACATTCGAGGTATAAAAGAACATCCTTGCGAAAAAGGCTTTGACTTCAGTTGTTGATATTGCCATGGAGTACTAAATAGTTATTACTCCACAGAAAGTGCATGTAAAATAAGACAAATGTAACCGATATTTCATTTCAAATAATTATATGTGGTCGCGATTTACCAAGAAAACAGAAGATGCACCAAAACTGAAAAGAAAAGAATTTTCTTATAATGTACGATAGAATAGATAACAATAACAGATATTTAAATCGCAATATAACATGATTTAAAACTATACGGCTATACACGTTGCATAGAAATAAAACAGGTTTGTAGTGTTTAATATCATTCAAATTTTGGTAACGTTTGGGTTTTATCCACCAACTGGTATCCTTAAGTACCAGAAAGCAGAGTATTCAGCAATATTCTTGTTTAGGTCCTAGTATGTTCGGAAAAGTAATAGGGTAACTTTAAATATATGCTTTTCCTTGTAGTATTTATGTTAATTGGAGAATGTGTAAGTCAAACCCGGTTTTACGGTATCGCATCATGTCCTACTGCAAGCCCGCTTCTTATCAAAAAAGGTAAATAAAGTCTGCGCACTACAGCTATCTGGTGTTCAACTGGAAATGAGCCTATTTTACCTGCAAGCAAGCGACATCTATGTGAGCAATTCGTTACTAAATGCTGGCGCGCGAAAAGAGCTTAGAAAGCAATAGTTTAGTTACCAAGTCTGCCAACCTTGTAAGTACAAGATGTTTCTTTTTTCCTACAACAGAGATCGTTGTTCGAGATTAAATAAAAAATAACACCTGTTTGCATTTAAGATTTGGTTAATCATTTCAATTGTCGTGAAGAATTAAACTCTTCCAAAACATTTGTTTTTTCCTTTGAAAGTACAGCGGTTGCTTAATCATCAGTTAATCATCTTCAACTTTAATTTAAAATTAAAGCTAATATACCCTCCTCATATTGAAACATTTTTAAAAATCACATAAATCATCCATTGTGCTTATCAGCTAAACTCGCCTCGTAGTGTGGGAATAACGTGTCTGCCTCACATTCAAGGGGACCCGAGTTCGAATCACGTTCAGAGTTATCCGGATAAGGTTTGTTTCCGGGATGTTGCCTTATCTGAAAAGACAAACGTCGGGCAACTTTAAGCTCTATGGAACCTGGGCTCATTTGAGCCATTCATTCATCCTCCGATATGATCTATCAGGTTAACGCCAAACTTAAAAAAAAATCAGTTAAAAGGAATTTATTTTTACTTTCTCTACTATGCAGAAAAATGATTGGACGCATTAGGAGAGCAGAATTTTTCTAAGTCGTTATACCCAACATACAGCCTGAGTTTACTGATAGTCTGTTCCATATATTATCGTCTGTCGGACACACAAATAGGTTGTGTCTTGAATCACCACTAGCATTTGTATTTGCTCCTGATAAAGAAAGGTACGGTCTAGCAAACTGCCTATTTGTGTGTCCGACAGACGATAAGATATGGTACAGAGTATCAATAAACTTAGCTGCATGCTAGAAATATCGACTTGTGTAAACCGCGCTGCAACACGACGTGGGACTTAGAAATAAATATTCTGCAGTTCTAATGCGCTCAATCATTTTATCTATGGCTGTAAATTATATGCAGAAATGGTATTGTCTTCTACCCAAAATTTGATATCTATATTTAGTCGGTCTGGGTGGCTCAGTTGGTTAGACGCTGGCCTACTAGCCGCGGGTTCAAATCCGACCCAGCTCGATGGTTTTTAAGTACGCTTAAAAAGGATAGCTCCATGTCAGTAGATTTACTGGCATGCAAAGGAACCGCGGAACGAAATTCCGGCACACCGGCGACGCTGATATGATCCTTGCAGTTGACAGCGTCGTTAAACAATAAACAAACAATAGATATCTATATTTCACCGGAAATACACGTTATTTAGTAGCATAATTCCAAAATAAACAGTCAGTGAAATATTATTTATGTCCTGTCCATGCAAAGAGAATGGAATTTCAAAGCCATAACATAGCGATCAGCTCTTAAAAGATTTTACCATCGCTTATGTCTACTGTATTCCCCCTCTCCAATTTGTACTTATATGAAGATATATAGTAAAACAATATCTATAAATGTTTATCCCGATTAACATGAAGTAGGTAGAAGCTTTTTAAGTTTAATTTGTTAAAGAATGGGCGTGGAAAGTCACGTGAAGAAACATATTTTTCGTTCGCCTTAATCTAAGAATAAATTATACCACGTTTAAAATGTTTTTTCATCATTTAATAAAAACAGGGGGTAGAAATCTGGTGTATTACAAGCAAAGATTTTCTCCATCCATAGACGTACTCTGGGAGGGGCCATAGCCCCCCCCCCTCCCTTAAATTAAACAAAAATGTTCTACAAACTCGGGGAGAATAGGAAAACAGGCCGAAAAGAATATGCTTTACTAATTAATAATATATGGATAAAATTTAGACTTTCAGACAATGAGCAAAAACTTACAATCAAGCTACTTAAATATTACATTTAAAAGGGTTTTTTCTCAGCATTTAAATTGTTTGCATCCAACAGGGATAAGCCGTGGATTATTTTATGATGTTTCAAAAGCTAGAAATAAAAATACGTGTTATTGACTGCATTATGCTTACTAAGATATATTTCAAAACGTGTTAGTCGATCCCTAAAGGAGTCCTGGATCTCTTCCTGCCATCATCACTTATTTTCATAGTTGTCCCACAAATTATTTATACAAAATAAAGTTATTTCCTTCTTCTTCTTCTTCTTCTTCTTCTTCTTCTTCTTCTTATTATTATTATTATTATTATTATTATTATTATTATTATTATTATTATTATTATTATTATTATTATTATTATTATTATTATTATTATTATTATTAATATTATTATTATTATTACTATTATTATTATTATTATTATTATTATTACTATTATTATTATTATTATTATTATTATTATTATTATTATTATTATTATTATTATTATTATTATTATTATTATTATTATTATTATTATTATTATTATTATTATTATTATTATTATTATTATTATTATTATTATTATTATTATGCTCGCGTCATGTTTCTTTATTTTAAATACAAAAATATGTATGATATCCTTAATTCCTTATGTTTTAGACTATAAAGGAATCGGGACCTTATATGCTCATAATAAAGTTAAGGTCAAACTATAATTTAATAAACGCCTGCCGAAATCAGGAGATAGCGAATTGTGCAATGTCATACGCCGTAAGCTAGTTTTTTTGAATAACTTACAAAATGTCCTCTAAGCATAAACAAACTTTCTCCTGGAACATTCGATTAAACACAGCAAGTAAATTATTGCCGATGAAAAGTGATAAGTTTGTCAAGGTGATCAAGGTTAAGGCATGAAAATGAGGAATTTTATTTCACATATTTGCGACCTCGCGTTGATGAAAAGGCTTCGGAGTAAGTTAATGGAATCTGTCATTGAGGCGACCGGTTTTGCAGCAAAAGCTTCTTCTGAGACAGGATGGTATTGGGTCATATGCATGAGTTACGCCATAGCAATGTTCTAACTGCAATCTTTATCTCCCTGAGGATAAAAATCTGATGTGTTGCACTCACACGACTTACTCGTGTACTAACCATTCTTACAAACTCTTATTCCTATATCTTCTTCGTGTTAGTTGAGATAAACATTTACAGAAATTATCGTATTGCTTATTCCCTTGTAGGTGCAAGGGGAATGTGAATACAGTAGGCTTTGAGCGATAGTTAACTATTTTAAAGCTTTCAACTTCCGTTCTCTTTGCACGGCTAACGTATAACTAATAACGATGTTCAATTTCACGAAAGTTTGTTTTCCGGAACTCGCACAGATAACAAGGAATATGTCCGAAATGGTTCACTCGACAAAAAAATCCCATGTCATATGACACGTAAAAGAACCTCAAGCCTGACAAAGCGATCTCTGAGGAAAAATGTAGCTGTCTTTCACAGCCGAACCACAGCAGTTAAAGAGCTTCCATAAATGAAAACTCAATTTTATTACAGCTTTACAATCGGCTCAAGGGCATGAAGTTAGTAACAGACAATAATAGGGTAACTACTCAACTCTTCCTTTTGGCTTCTTCTACTGATGACCACCTGGGAAAAGAAGCTGAAAATTCTGCGAAACCTTTCAGACAACACAACACTTATTTACATCACAAATATCAGAATTTCTTTAAATCTAGGATTAAAAATTTGACACTTGTAAAATAGCTTCTTAATCTAAACTACCCATTTTCATTTAGTTTCATATTTCAGTATCGGTACCTGTGGTGTCACATGTTATAAGAGTAGACGTTAAACACTACTAAAAAGTGTCTTCAAAAAATATTCGACCTAATGTTGCACATAGTTATTTGAATTTGCCCATCTCGTACTGATTGCTGTACGTACGAGTGCTTAAGTCTTCCTATTACAGTGGCCAAATCTGAAAGAACATTACCTAAGAAGTTGTGTGACCCTAAAACGCCTAAATGTTATGCCTCTAATAGTCCTCGTAGGGAACCTCGTAGGGAACCTCCTTCAGCTGCTGTAGTACCCTTAGCACTCGTGGACTTCTGACTTTACTGGAAGTACACCAGGCCGAATATTCGAGCCCCTCCCGTTTGGAAGTTATTCAGATTGGATTGGACTCGACGGGCAATGGTTCCTGATACCCGTGGTAGATTGGGTACGTCTGAGCGGTGATGTTAAGGTGGAGTTGTGAGACACAAAGTTTCTGGGTATTAGGCTGTAGACTAGTAGCTGTTAAGTTAGACATCTGGCGGCCCTATCGAGGTTTTCAGTAGTCTTCCCTTATGGGTTGACTTGCGTAAGTGGCGTATACACTTCCGTCCTCTGTGTAAAATCAGGGATGGCGTGGCTTTTTAGGAAGCAAGGTATTGTTATAATGGGAAAAACCACAGTAGAGAGTGTGCACTCGGGTGTGTCTTTCTCTGGTTGAAGCCCTTAGTAGATCCCTCGCCTCAACTGCCTTTAATAGTCAATAGAAAATAAGAGGCGCAAAGAGTTGACGTTGATGAAGTCGTTGATTTCTTTGTTGATATGCAATAAAGAAAGAAAATATTCCCACCTCAAGTTCAATAAAGCTTTTGCTGTTGAATAAATAATTTATTTTCTTGATATCAAACAAGTTTGGACTATAACCTTTGGTAAAATATAATTTTTGTTTTTATATTTTTAAATTTCCTTTTACATTTGACAATAGGTAACGCTTACGGTTAATACCAAAGTTGAGTAATATTATCTATTCTATATGTGTGTGTATGTGTGTGTGTGTCTGTTTCTGTGTCTGTGCCTGTGTCTGTGCCTGTGCCTGTACCTGTGCCTGTGCCTGTGCCTGTGCGTGTGCGTGTGTGTGTGTGCTATTTTCAAAACCGCTTTTATGTTATCCATTTTTCTATGCAACATATTACATTCACATGGTTTTCTCTACTCGCTTTTCTTTTACGTAGCACATTAATATGATTTTCTCTACTTCCCTTCAAACTACAGTTCTCCAGGACTGAAATAGAAATGCAACATATTACATTCATACGGTTTACTCTACTCACTGTTCTGTACAAAAGTGTACAGATCACATACGTTCTTTCTCTGCTCACTTTTCTACAAACGATTCATACAATTTTGTATATGATTGAAATAGAAATACAACGTAATGCAACTTTCCTACTCGCTTTTCTTCCTGTAGTATATTTGCTTGTTCAACAATGCTTTTTCAGAATGTCTTCCCAATGTTTTTATTTATTTGTTTGTTTTTTGTTTTTATGGTATCCTAAGAGTTCTAATTAACCTTTTGTTTAAGCGTAATAAATAAAATATTTTAAATGTCTCCAAAGAAACACAAGGTTATTGGGCAAGTGCAGCCTAGGTCTAAAAGTAGTAGGGATACATCGCAAAATCACGGGCAACACCGGATATTTCAGCTTGCAACTTTATAATTAAAATAACCTCTGGCGCAACAGCCCATGAAGGGCCAAGGCCTGCCGCCCAGCCGCTGCGTCCCCCACCTCTGGCCACTACAGGCGTCATTGGTGGGGTGCAGTTAGTTCAATTAGTTTAACCGTGCAATCCCAGTTATTTTTATGTTGAAAAATGTATTGTTATTTTAGTTTGGTAAGATCATAAGTCCAAAATAACATTCATTCTGGCTTTGTTGACCTTTTTGTAACGATGAGTGTCATACTTTAAATACAAAGCTAAATCAAGTCATTATTTGATACCCTTGCTATAAAAATGTGTAAAACAAAGTAATTACTTACGTATAATTGTTTATGTATGTTTAATTTTGTATAATTCCCATATAAATAAGATTTTAAATTTCTCAATTTGTTTTTAGGAATGTAACTAAGGACCCCATTTAGACCTTTTGTACCTGGAGCTCCGAGAATTGGTGCCACTGGCATTAGTTGAATAAGATTAATCTTAAACTTTAAGTGTAACGTTAAAGATTACAGTTTATCATAAAGACTTACCTTTAAGACAAAACTTAAACTTGTCTTGCATTGTCTTTGAGGGAGAATATGTTGACCATTTAAAAAAAGTGTGATTCATTAGTCCGTGGAATTTTTAGGCCTTCTTTGTTTCTGTAGAAGTCTCAACACAAACAAAGATATCAAACCTGACATTTATAGAATGTTTCATTGTCAGTGAACTAATGTTTGCTTTTGCATGTTCGTAAACAGTGGCTTCAATGAGTCTACGGCCACGATAAGCTCTATTTGAGGAATGGAAGGTCATACACTGGTAACATAACCTTTCAATCACTTTTCATAACCAGTTTTATGACTTCAGTTCCTGGTAGCTGTTAGGCAAATAACCTA